>JAODAL010000455.1:102500-311653 GCA_025379985.1 Phyllomedusa bahiana | reverse complement strand
TAATTTTTCGCGACTGTTTGGACACAAGCAGAGCGCACGTCCTTCTGCTCTGAGACCTGAGAGACACTCAGGCTGAACAGGAAAACGCTGTTCTATTTTAAAACGAGGTCATGTGATTTTTCCAGCCAATCGTAACCATACACATCCCAGTCATGACGTCGCACACACATCTCACCCTGCTCTATTCTGTAAGCTGATTTGCTGGCCGCCAAAATGACAGGAAGCGCCGAAAATGGCGCGATCTTAATAGATGATGCACAGATTTTAACCTAAATTATCGCATGATCTAAAAAATCCGATCACCATAAAAACTGTGCCGATTTCAACTTTGTCGATAATAATCACTCAACACTACACAACTGTAGTCCTTTTTCCCTAACATGTAGTTTATTTCTTTTTTTTTACATACCGTAAAATATTTATAAAGCTTTTTACCTAAATAAATGTTAAATCAGTCAGATATGTAACTTGTCATCAGATATGAGGCACTAGGTAACACCTAGTGCCTCATATCTGAGAAGTAAGGGTATGTTCACACGGCATCTTGCGTCCGTGTGAACCTACGCTTTTCAGATGCGTCTCTGGGTCCAACAGAACGGACCCAGAGCCGCAGCTAACAATTATCAGTTTATCACTGACGGCAATCACAGACAAGCTGCTGCGTGATCGCCGCTGCGTGTTTCCATCGCGCCTGTCGGGTCCGTCTTGCGGATGCAATCCAAGAAATGACATGTAATTCTTGGATCACATCCGAAAAGTGGACCCGACAGGCGTGAGGCAAACATGCAGCGGCGATCACTCATGTGAACGCCGCTGCGTGTCTGTCATTGCCGGCAGTGATAAACTCACTGCTAATTGTTAGATGTGTCTCTGGGTCCGTTCAGACGGGTCTATTTAATTATTCTGTAAAGGTGTGTGTGTTGGGGGTGGTGGGGGCCCAGGCTGACTTCTTGCACCTGGGCCCATGAGCCCTTAGCTACGCCCCTGGATAAGCCCTTCTCCAAAAGAGTACCTATGTGTTGGCTGCAATGAACTCCATAGACTGCCTTTGATGTCCAGGTGTCTAATGAATTATAGACTAGGCACCTTAACATGTATAATGGGGACATAGATGCAGTAAGAAGCAGAAGACGCCAACAGAGAATATACAATTGAACGGAATAAAGAAAGGAGCAATACCATATGTTACCGTGGATAACGGGATACATGTTTGTATGCTGGTCAATACATGTTTAAATACAGTTTTAATACTGAATAAGTACAGCTTGGCATTTTGTTGTGGACAGGGCCGCCATACAGGGGGTACAGGGGCTACTCCTGTACCGGGCCCGGTGAAATAAAGGGGCCCGCTGCAAGCAGGCCCCCTTATTTCACATTATAAACTGGCGCGCAGCGGCGCAGCCGCCGAGCGCTACATTTAATATGGGGCCTGGCCGGCGCTGCTGAGAGGGGACCCGCGCTCCCGGTCACAGCTGCAGTCACATACACATAACTGCTTTGACACTTACTTCCCCTGCGCTGTAACCGGAGCCGGGGGCCTCCTTTCTCTGACTGCGGCCAGGATAACTAATTAAATCAGTGAGGCTCCGCCCTCTCTCCCCGCACCCTGCTGCTGGCCAGTACAGCGCAGCACTGACAGAGAGAGGAGGAGGGCCCCGGCTCAGGTCACAGCGCAGGGGAAGAAAGTGCAAAGCAGCTATGTGTATGTGACTGCATCTGTGACCGGGAGCGTGGGCCCCCTCTCAGCAGCATCCCCATCCTCTCCCCAGCCCTGTAGCCCTTCTCCCCACAGTCCTGTGTGTGTGGGGGTCCCCTTCTCTCCCCACAGCCCTATGTGTGGGGGCCCCCTCCTCTCCCCACAGCATTGGATGTGGGGTCCCCCCCTCTCCCCCCAGCATTGTGCAGGGCCCCCTCCTCTCCCCACAGCCCTATGTGTGGGGGGCCCCCCTCTCCCCCGCATTTGGGGGGTGGGGCCCCCTCCCCCCCCCACAGCCCTTTTTGTGTGGGGGCCCCCTCCTCTCCCAACACCCATTGTTGGGGCCCCCTCCTCTCCCCATAGCATTGGGTGTGGGGTCCCCTCCTCTCCCCACAGCCCTGTGTGTGTGGGGTCCCCTCCGCCCCCACACCCAAGTGGGGGCCCCCTCCTCTCCCCAACATTGGGGGGGGGTCCCCTCCTCTCCCCACAGCCCTGTGTGTGTGGGGTCCCCTCCCCCCCACACCCTGTGTGGGGGGGGTCCCCTCCTCCCCCCCAGCCCGTGTGTGTGGGGCCCCCTCCACTCCCCCCACCCCTATGGGTGGGGGCCCCCTCCTCGCCCCCCCGCCCTGTGTGTATGGGGTCCCCTACTCTCCCCACAGCCCTGTGTGTGTAGGGGCCCCCTCCTCTCCCCACAGCCCTGGTGTGTGGGAGCCCCCTCCTCTTCCCCACACTTTTGTGTGGGGGGCCCCCCCCTCCTCTCCCCCAAGCCCTGTGGTGTGGGCCCCCCTCCCCCCCACATTGTGTGGGGGGGCCCCCTCCTCTCCCCAAGCCCTTTGGGGTTTTTGGGGGTCCTCCTCCTCCCCCACCCCCGGTGTGGGGTCCCCCCCGCCCTCCCCCCAGTGGTGTGGGCCCCTTTCTCCCCCACAGCATTTTTGTGGGGGCCCCCCGTCCCCCACAATTGTGTGTGGGGGCCCCCCCCCCCCCCCCCCACAGCAGTGTGTGGGGGTTCCCCCTCTCCCCACAGCTTGGTGGGGGGGCCCCCCTCCCCTCCCACACCCCTGGTTGTGGGGGGGCCCCCTCCTCTCCCCACAGGGGGGTGTGGGATCCCCTCCCCCCCCAAATTGTGTGTGGGGGTCCCCCCCCTTCCCCCACAGCCCTTTGTGGGGCCCCCCTTCCCCCCCCAAAGCATTGTGGGGGCCCCCCCTCCCCCCAAAACCATGTGGTGGGGCCCCCTCCCCACAGCTTTGTGTGGGGGCCCCCTCCTCCCCCACACCCTGTGTTTGGGGCCCCTCCTCTCCCCCCACACCCCTTTGGGGTGTGGGGGCCCCCTCCTCCCCCACATCCCTTTGTGGGGGCCCCTCCTCTCCCCACAGCCCTGTTTGGGTGGGGCCCCTCCCCCCACACCCCTTTTGGGGGTGTGGGGGCCGCCCCCTCTCCCCTCACCCATGGTGTGGGGGCCCCTCCTCTCCCCACACCCCATTTTGGGGGGCCCCTCCCTCCCCACACTTGTGTGTGGGGCCCCCCCCCTCTCCCCATGTGTGTGGGGTCCCCTCCTCCCCCCCCAAGCTTGTTGGGGGGCCCCCTCCTCTCCCCAAAACCCCTGGTGTGGGGGCCCCTCCTCTCCCCCAAACCCCGTGTGGGGGCCCCTCCTCTCCCCCAAACCCCTGTGTGTGGGGGCCCCCTCCCCCCCCCACCCTTTTGGGGGGGGGGCCCCCCACCTCTCCCCAAAACCCGGTTTTTTGGGGCCCGGCCCTTTCCCCCCCTCCCCCTCCACCAAGCATTGTTGGGGGCCCCCCCCTCCTCCCCACCCCCATTGGGAGGTCTATATACCTAATTACCAGGGGACAAAGGGGATAATTTCTACCATTTTGGGGCATATAATGGGGAGTTTGTACACAGGGGGGGACCAGGGAGGAAATGATAAAAAAAAAAAAAAAAGGAGTCCAGGTTTTGTATTGTGAATTCTGCAGGGATGGTGGGAGAAACGCAATTTTGGGCCCGGGCCGGGTGGGGAAGAAAAGGGAAAAGTGAACGACTCATCAGACAGACTCAAAGTAAGTCAAAATGTAACTGCCTGTGTGTACATATCTACCACATATGGCACCACTATAAAGGTCACTGTAAAGCAAAATTGGTCTTATTGTAATGAATTATAGTCATACCGTATGATGGTATTATTCAGCAATTGCATTTTTTTTCTTGGGGGGGGCAATAGGGTTTCTGGGGCGGGTTTGAGGGGGCCCAAACACTTCAGCTTATGGGGCCCAAAAATTTTCTGTTTGGGGGCCCTAGTTTTTGGATAAATAAAGGAAAGTGAACAATACATTTCACATTGGTTATTAAAAAGGCTAAACACACCCAGGATCTGTGCTAAGTTGAAACATACAGATTTTATTAACGTGATATATTTGGTTACATTACTACATAAAGAAAAATTCAGTTATAATAAAAATTCCTTTTATTTTTATTACAAATCCTGTATAAATCCTGTATAAATCCTGCTCTTGATATTAATTGAAAGCCTACTGTTTACTTTAAATTTGAACAAAAAGCCGTCTTTTTATGTGAAGCAAGGCCCTCTGAGATCCCATTGCTCCTACGCTTTAAAACTGTTTCAAAGTAAATATTTTCCTAGCACTCTGTGCCACAGCCATCTTTAATTGATATACTGTATTAACATATGTAACTACAAGGCTTGATTTTCTCTCCTGAAGTGCTTCTAAATTCCCCTTACTCTCATTTAACTATTTATTTTTTACCAAACAAATGTGGCAATGTAGTAATTTATGTAACAAGAATACGAATATTCTATCATCAACTAAATTTACTAGTAGTTTATATTTAAGGCAAGTAAATGGCATTTGTAGGTTTTAAAGTAATTAAAATTTGAGTCACATAATTATGACTACTTTCTACTTTTAAAGGGGTTTTGCCACGAAGTAAAATTGACGGGAACTGCAAAATTTAAAAAAAAACATTTTCCCATTCACCTTATTTAAAAAAAATGCCCCCCTTTTGTTTTTGCCTGCTCCTTTGGAGCCATTTTTCAGCTCGTCCCAGGGATTGACCAGGGGTAGAGCTTCCAGCCTGGGCCCCACATGCTCAAAATCACTTCTCTTCAGACAGCTCCGAGGTTTAAACCCCCAGGTGTTTTCATTCAACCCTGTTCCCTAACTCCTTTTTAATTAGTGAAACGTGCAAAAAAATTAAAAAAGGGGAAACCCCAATGACTATGTGTAATTTTTAAAGAAAAAAAAAAATTTATGGGGTTGGTTCCTGCAGGGATTTGAAACTAGGGCCCGTGCGGGAGGTAAAAAGCATTCCTCTAGGCTACGTGTACTACTTTTACCTCTGTAAATAAACAGACCTTTCTTTGACAAAGAGAGGAAAGCCTTGGGGTTCATCCTGCTGGTCACATGAATTTAAACAAACAAAACCACACCCCCCTTTCTGAGCACACAGAGCTGAAGAGCGGATGCAGGACTATGAAATGAATTGTGGCAAAACCCCTTTAATGTAGTCATCATACTCAGAAAAAGCCTGCATTGTGAACTGGCTTGGTGGATGTATAAGGTGTGCTATAAGCTGTCTGCACACATATCCCTCGCTGTTTTCATGGGCAATAGGGTCAATTGATTAGCATTGCAAAAAGAGAAGATTTGGGCTTTCAGGCCAAGGATGACAGTATTTTTGGAATTGAGCAGCTTGTGAACTGTTTGCATGCTGCTCTGGTGAAAGTGTATCATGAGTGGACAAATGGCACCTCTGAGAATAAGTGATGTTGAACCTGCAGAACACCACGTGCCATTGATATGAGAGGTAAACATGGGCTGCAAATGTACATCAGGACAAACCAGCATAGTACAGTGTAGCAGCTCAACACCAAAATCAGCCAGAGGGATTCTAGACATGTGTTTAGAACAACAGTTTGACAAACTGCATATGGAGCTCCTACAAATGGTAATTGCACCTCAGCTACTGATGTTGCACTAGCAGAAAAGGCTTACATTTTCAAGGCAGTATTGGAATTGTACCTCTGTTGATTGGCAAAAGGTTCTCTTGTCCGATGAGTTACAATTTCTGTGCCATTGAATGGATGGACGCTGTGTCTGGCGAGAAACATCCTAAAACAAACACCTTGCAACCACTGAAGAAGAAGACAAGCTACGGTAGGGGAGCATTATGGTCTGATGAATGCTTTCATGGCATTCTCTGAGCCAAGTCATCTATATGCTTCCATATCTCTTAACTCTCAACCGATTTGGTCATACATTCTTGTAGATCACGTGAACCCGTACAAGCTGATTACCTTCCCTGGGGAAGATGGGAACTTCCAGCAAGACAATGCAACATGTCACACAGCTAGAAATGTCTGACATTGGTTGGAAGAGCATGAATAAGACTTCTCAAAATAACCCAGGTCCCTTAACTCTCCAGACTTGAACCCAACTGAGCATCTATGGGTCCACCTTGATTGTCGTGTTTGCTCTTGCATCCCCCCCCCCCCCATGCACCTTCTATCATTTGTGGAGTGCACTGCAGTCAGCATGGCTCCAGATACCTGTAAAAACCTACCAGGACCTTATTGTGTCACTCTCAGCCCCTTTAGCTACTGTTTACGTGGAAAATGATGGTTACTCCAGATATTAATCATAATAATATGAATCATCTGTGTAAACTTCATTAAGTGTGCCTAGCATAGGAGATTAGATAGATTTCTTTAAAAATGCAATTAAAAATCTTATACCATTATTTCCATTTGGCCAATTTCACAAAAGCATAATACAGCTGCAAATCCCAGCCTGACCAGGGATTTAATAACCCAAACTAACCAAGCCATATGGATCTACCCCCAGTCAGGCGGAGGTCTGTGGCATTGGCTATTGTAAAAGCTTGGATACCTATGTTTTATCAACAGGGTTTTCTCCCCACAATAATTAGTTATTAACATGTAGGGAAAGTAAATTAACACTATTATCAATTACATTGCTGAGCTGATTTTGCTTTATTCAGGAGATAAAGACAACGTTATCTACTGCAAGTGTGTATTAATTTTTTCCTTTGGGTTTTTGAAAAACCCCTCTGCAATTTTATTATTTTTTCTTTTCCCAAGTTGCCGTCGTTTAGAAATCCCGACCAAATTTTGGGGTCACCCCAGGTCTTATTCTGGGGCAGAAGCCCAAAAATTTCCTTAAATTTCGCAAGCTTTAAGCCTTAGAACTGTGTAGCCTTGCACACTTCTATTTACAAACTTCCAGTTCTCGGCACTCTAATAGAATTTAGTAGGGAAAAGCAATTTGATATGCCAATCAATGCTTTTAGGCCACCCCGAGCCTGAGCAGGGTGTTTGAGTCAAATTGGGTGTAGGTCCCTTTTAAAAAGCATTGTGGGAAAAAACCCTTTAATATAAACTTGAATTATCCCACCCAAAATTTTCACGTTTAAATGATGTTTTTGTTTTCCCTGCAGCCAAAAGTGGGAAAATTAAAATGGTCTTTTCCCATCTTATGTTTAATTCAATTTTTTAAGCGCACTAAAAATTTTTTTTATTTTTTTTTTTTTTTATAAAAGAAATTTTTTTTTTTGTTTTCAAAAAATTTTTAATTTCATAAAAAAAACATTGGATAAAACGGGGATGTATGTACAATAAATAACGAGGATCAAGTCGGGGGTTTCACAAAAAAACGGGTATACAATTTGCAAAAATCCTTTAATCCCAATTTTTTTTTCCCACAACAACCCAAATTCAAGAAAACATAAAACAGGTGTGGAGCCATTGAAACCCCCCTTTTCCCCCCTTCCCCCGTAAAGTCTTATTTTCAGTTTTTAAACAAATTCCCCTTTAGTCAAATTTTCTCCTATTTTAAAATCTTGAAAAAGCCCTTTTTCCTTTTTTTAAAACCGGGGGGAAAATTTTTTGGGAGTGGCCCCAATACCATGTCCTATAACCCTTTAACCCACCCCTTTTCCCTTTGGAAGGGAATTTTTTAGGGTTTCCACTTTTTTTAAGTCGAAGGAAAAAACCCTTTTAAATTGGAAGGCCCTTTGGCCCCAAATTTTCCAAAAATTTTGGGCCGGGTTTTTTTTTGGCCAGCTCCTTGCTGTAAAGCAAATTTACTCTGTCCATTTGAAGATTTTTTTTGGGACTAACTAAATTTACCGGGCATTTGGGGACCCGCGGTTCAGCCAGTTTAAAAGCAGGCATTTTTTTGCTCCCCTTTAAAATATGTGGATCCCCTTATTTTTCCCTTTTCCCCCCCAATCTTTTTTGGTTTAATTTTTGTGGTCATTATGAAATAGAATTTTTAGGGGTTCCTTTTTAAATTTTAAGTGAAAACTTGGAAAGGTTGGAATCTGGTTCATGCCCGCCCGAACTGATAAACTCCCGGGGAAAAGGGACCATAACCCGTGTTTTAGGTTGATAGTGCTTTGGGAGCTTTTTGGCAAGCGGAAATGCGGTAGGGGTTTATGGATTTGGAGCATTTAAAGGGCCATAGATGGCCCTGTGGGGCCAAAACCTAAAATTAATTTTGCCCCCTCTTGTTTTATTCAGACCCTTTTTTCTGACTTTGACCCATCCCTAAAGTATGCCTTCGGGTTTTTCTGTCGGGAAATCCCCGGGCCCCAAAACCCCCGAAGACCTTTTTGGGGACCCAAATCTTTCTTTAGGGGACCCCTTAAAAAATCCCGAGTATAGTTTGGGACAGAGTGTGTTGGCTGTTTTTTTCCCTTTCCTTTTTTTTTTTCCCCAGCAGTGTGTAAAAAACGGGGTTCTTTTTAAATTTTTGACGGGGTCCCCTTTTTCTTCCTTCTTTTAAAACAAAAACCCTTGGTTGAAAGAAAACCCATCTTTTGATTGAGGGAGGCATAAAGGCCCTTAGTTCCCCAAAGTCAGGAAACGGTGTTCCTGTCCTGTTTTAACTCCCCGATTTTAGCCAGCCCCCGGTCCCCCGGGGCCAAGGAGCCGGCCCACCCCGGAGAAAAACCGGGTGACCCCCCAGTTAGTGGGGAACTTGCTCTATGGGAAGCTTAAAAGCTTCCTCTGTTTTCCACAGAATTGTATCTCGAATTACAGGTTTTGTCTAGCCACAGGAGGAATTTTTTTTTCAAAAAGGGGGGTATCAATAGCGGTTAGGTTCCCAAAGGGGTCAAAAGGTTCATCCCAGTTCGAATTAGAAAGAACAAGAGCCCTTATCCAGTCCCGCGGGGCCCAAAAGCAAAGCTGTGTTTTAGGTCCGAATATTTGGAACATTCAAACCTCCTATATCTTTGGCAACATTGTTTTTTAAAGCAATTCTTACTTTTATCCCCAGATAATTGATGAAACCGAATTAATTTTTTGAGGATGAATCTTAATGGGAGGGCCCGTTGTAACGATAAAGGACCGGGGAAAATAATCTCTTTATCAAATGACATCTGCCAGAAGGGGAACGGTGACTGTCACTTAGACGTTGGAAATACCTTCCTAAAAAACGGGGGGAAAAATTTAAAAAATTTATAATGAGGCGGATTTTTCCCCTATAACAATACCTAAATTTATGGAAGTTTTTACTTCCACGGCAATTAGAACTAAGTTGACCCGGGTCGTCTTGGAAGTCAACCCGGGGGAGCTCTGCTTTGCCGCATTGCCCTAAACCCTAAATGTGTCCCAAATTCTTCCAAAATGGAAATAATTAGATGGGCATCCTCCCCTTTCGGGAGCAGAAAAAAAAAAGGTCACTGCAAACAGGGCCCCATTTTTAGAGCACTTTTCCCTTACTAACCTTTTTAAGCTCTTCAGTTTGGGTTGTGTTTGCAGGGGTTCGATCGTATATTAAAGGCGGGGGGCGTAGGGGGCCACCCTGTCTGGTCCTCCCCCAGGGGAAAAAATGGGACAAAAAAACCGGGAATGGCTACCCTGGGAAAGGGGCGCATAAAAACCTTTAAATTTAACCCTTAAAAAAGTGTTCCCAAATTCAACTTTGCATCACTTTCCCAAACCCACCCCCCCAAAAAGTTGTCAAACCTTTTCGGCTTTGATTGACAACAAGGGGGGAAGGATTTTTGTGCGGATTTATTTTTACTTCATCAATACTCCAAACACTTTGCGAATATCTCCCCCAAGATCCATTTTAACGAAACCAATTGGGTGTTCCTATGGCTTAGGCGCACTTCGTAATCGGTCTGCAATTATTTTGATTTTTTTACCCGTTAATTACAAAATGGGGGGTATGAGGGGGGTCAGTGTCTCTTTCCCTGTTTTCGGAAAAACCTTAAAAAAGGCCCGTTATATGACGGGGGGACGGGAGACCTGATAAGGAGTTAAACAAAATTTTGTCAAAAATAGGGCCCAAAATCCGAAAATAGGGTTTTGAAAAACTTGATGGTACCCACCGGGCCTGGGGCCTTTTTCCCAATGGCGGGTAGCTGTGCCCCACATTCCCCAGTTTTGGGGGCCAATTCCCTATCTTCGGAAGTAACGGAAGTTTCCCCCGGCCAAAAATTTTCTGCAGGGAAAAACTGTTTTAAAGGGGCCCATACAGGGGTTTATAAAGTTTTTTAAAATTCCCCAATTTCTTCCCTTCATGGTGTAAGGTGCCCCTCTTATCCTTCAGTGAGCAATATTGTAATGGGTTTTGGGACCCCTTCAAATTGGCCAGCAACCTAAACCCCTTTTTACCAAAATTTTAAGAGTTGGGCCTCCCGAAATGATTTTTTTCTTTTCTCGCTTTTCCATCCTTTTTAAATTTTTTTTCATTTACCCAGATAATTTTTTTTCTTTTTGGACAGCCCTAAACTCTGAATGCCTTTTCAAGTTTTTTTGTCAATTCTTTCAGTTTTCCCAAATTTCTCTTTTTTTGTCGCAATGTAGGGTATGATTCTGCCTTTAAAACCACTTTTGGCCTTTTCCCCAAAATAAGCGGGACGCCGCATGACCTCGTTGGGTTTCTTTATAATCAATCCCCCAACTCCGCAGCTATTCTCAAATCCCCATCTTGGTAAGGGACGAGGGAAACCCCAGTGTTTTCCTCCCCCCCCGGGTGTAAAATTGCCAATTTAAGCGATAGGAGCATGGTCCGAAATGACCAGGGCTTCTATGGTGCAGCTAATTTCCCCGCCGACATCCGGGGCATAAAAAAATAGTTATACGCGACCCGACGTGGGGAGGAGGTAAAAAAGGGACCCCTGTCCTCAGGTGTCTGTCCCTCCAGATGTCCCCAAGGCAGCTCCTTTTTTCAATTTTCCAGACTTTATCCTAGACCCTCCCACTTTTGACCTATCTTTTTCACTATTATGAACCGTATTTAGGTCTCCTCCTTTATTTCAGGGGGTGGTTCAGATACAATTCTTTCCCTCAAATTTCCGGGAAAAAGGAGGATTGTCCCAATTTGGGGCATAACATTAAATATTGTATTTTTTTTTTGGCTACCCTTTAAAACACTTTGAGGAGTTGCCCTCAAGTCATGTGTCGTTACCAAGGGGCCGGTTTTTAGATCAAAAGCATAACCCTCCCCTTCCTTTCCCTTTTTCAGGGAACCCAAGCCTGCCCACCCATAGTTTCTTTATCTGAAAAAAACTATTCTTTTAAATGTCTCTTGTAGGGGATATATCTGTTTTTAACTTTTTTAGGTGTCTGAGTACCATTAATCGCTTTTCCGGAGACCGAAGTCCTTTTACATTCCAAGAAATAAAATTAACCATTTATAGGCTTTGGCATAGTGTACCGCCAAACGGGAGAGATAACCCGTTGGCTCCTAAAGGTATCTAGTTTACACCCTCTGGGTGGGCAATGGCTCAGAAGGAACAAAAAGGCAACCCGTGCATTAACCCAAACTTCAACAAACATGTTGGCTTCTCCGAGCGCAACATCTAACTCCCTGGAATGAACGCGTCCGGGATAAAGCCCGAGAGATAGAGATTTTGTTAATTCCCTCTCTCCCCGTGTGGGCTTTTGGACTTCTCTTCTTCCCGACATGAGAAGTTTTGACTTTAATTAACACAAAAGAAGCATCAAGCTCCAACTAGACGCAGACACTGCCTCACAGGAATCCGTGAGCTGGCGCAAGGAAACGTCTGCCTATCTGAACCCAACATAGATCAAATAATGTTCCAAGCCCCGATGATCTCCCCCCTTCCATATCACTATGGGTGAGGAGGAGAGCAGCATCTCCCGACCCCCTCCCACCAGAAATTATTATATATTTCCTTCTCAAGCTATTGTAACTGTGCCTCACGCTTAAGGAACGGGATTTCCTTGCACCTCACAACTTAGGGCACAACCTGCAAATCAAAAACATTCATCATAATTGGATATGACCAAGAGCAAAAATCTTGTTCGCATTTCTGTAAGTCCCAGTTGTATCAGCTTACGATCCCAAAGCTGACGCAGTTCGTTTCCGCTGTTCCTTCGGGGTTTGTTGAGAATTCCTTGGGGATAATCCCTCCCCCACCCGCTGCGAGTCCCCTGTGGGAAGGTCTGGAAGCCGACGCTGCGGCGACTGTCGAGAGGTTTGACCCTCCAGCTCTCTGCGTCCCCTATCAATGAAGTGCTGAGCATCTGCCGGGGTATAGAACGTGGATGTGTTTCCATTTTTATGGAAAAGTCTGAGGACGGCTGGGTATAAGAGCGCAAACTTGACCTGTTTACGGTAAAGTTCAGTGCAGATCCCTGCAAAAGCCCTGCGTCTTTTTGCCACCTCAGCTGAAAAGTCTTCAAATATTAATAGCCGATGACCTTGGTATAGTAGGTTGGTTCTTAATCTTTTAAATGCCCTCAGAAGTTCTGCTTTCTCAGGAAAATTTAGGTACTTGACAATTACTTGTCTAGGCCTGTCTCTGGTATCGGTGTTGCTGGTCCCACCATCCCTCAAGTTGGGGCCAATGCGGTGAGCTCTCTCTACTGTGCATTTACCCGGTAGGCCTAGGAGGGCAGGAAGCTCTCTTTCACATATGTTATGCAGATTATTTTGTAGAATAGATTTTGGAAGCCCCAAGATTCTTAAGTTGTTGCGTCTAGATCTGTTTTCCAGATCTTCAATCTTGTCAGAGAGTCTCTTGTTATCTGATAAGACCTCCTTCAGTTGATTTCTCAATGCATCTGAGTCCATTTCCAATGTTTGTACTTGGAACTCTAGCTCCTCTATATGCTGGCGAGGGTCTGTCATATCGGTTTTTAATTGAACAAACAGGTTAGCAATGGTATTAGCTACGGTCTCTTGGAGATCTGGAGCTAATTGACGAGCAACCTCTGTGGCTATTTTTTGTAAGACTCTTCCGAAAGAATTCCATACTCCCCAGTTGCAGATAATGGGGTATTTGGAACCTCTATTCTCCGCGAGGCTAGTGTATCCCATTCTGCAGAGCCCATATCTTCCGTTGAGAGGTCACGGTCTGGGGAGGGAGCTTTGCTTCCCCTACCCTGTTGTTTTGCAGATTTTGATCTCCCCATTTTTTGGACGTAGCGGTCCATGCACCGGTCTAGCAGTGTAAGGAAAAGATTGGGGGGTAATAAAGAGAACAATCACATGTCCTGGGGGCGTTATTAAGGGGTTATCTGGTTGAATTATTAACTGGAGCGGAGCTTCCTTTGTTTTAGAGATCTATGAGGGAGTTCAGCTGTTACCACTCCTCTTAGCTCTTGGTCTTGAAATCCCTGTTTGTCACCTTGGTAGCTATGTCTGATTGCCTTTCGCGCCAGGGCAGGCTTTCTCCCCGGTGGTCCCGGGGGTGCTTTGATAAGGAGGGGGTGCAAGCGTATGCCTAATGGAAGAGAAGTGGTCACCGTAGCCACCTATCGCCCGTATGACTCTCCTCTGGGTTTCAAGCGGGCTATTGCTGCAACAAAGTCCAGAGATAGAACCCGGCAGAACAAGTCTTACTTGCTACTTTTGCTGATACAGAATTATGGATATGGGATACCCAAGATGGCGTACCTCACAGCGATCACAGTCTCCTTGTTCATCAGGTAATGGATCTATATTTCAGGCTGCCTGACTGTGATTGGCGAGTTGCGGGACTTTAGGAAGCCTCTGATTTAATGTCTGTTCAGCCAGGAGCCGCGGCTAATACGGCACCTCGGCGCCGTGAACCCGCTCAGCACGCCGCGCTCTAAAATGGCGGCTAGCCAGGGGGACCTATCTCCCCAGGCCTTCGGGGCTCCTGCTTTACGTAACCCTTCCGGAGCGTGCGGGTGAAATCAACTTGACGGTTCCCCAGAGAACCATAGAAGTCAGAGGCGAGGCTTTTTACAACCACTGGTAGCAGGGTGTGCGGTGCCTCCCCTTGCTATGTGCTGAACTTCCCGCCACTTTTCTGAGCCGCGCTCCTGCAGGGTGATTGTTCCTGCAGAGATATGGCGTTGTGGGGCTGCCGATCGGGCCGTCTGGCTGGTGGGCTGCGGGTCACTGGGAGATCACTGATATGGTCTCTGCTTAGCCAGGGACCGCGGCTAGTCCGGCAACCCAGCGCCGCGTTCCTGCGCGGCAAGCGGCACTCTAAAATGGCGGCCAGCCAGGTGTTTCTCTCCTCCCAGGTTTCGGGAGCTCCTTGCTTTGTGCAGCCCGTCTATAGGGCGCAATCGGCCTGGCGGGTCCCCGGAGTACCTGAGATCTCGGGAGTGAAATTTCTTCCAGCTGCTGGTGTCTGGGTGAGTGATGTGTCTCCTTGCTCGGAACTGAATTGGCCGCCGCGTCTCCGAGCCTCACGTCCGCAGGGTGTTCGGTGCGACCGGGATCCCGGGTCCAGACCCCTTGCAAATTACGGCTGCCACTCCATCCACGTTCTCCTTACTGCCTCCGCTCACGGTGATTTAATTTTGCCGGGTAAAACTGTTGGGTTGAGGCGATGCTGCTCCGGAGCTCTTACTGCAGCTTCATCTCACGGCGGCGGATCCGGAAGTCTAATTAGTTTTAATGATATGGAAATCTCCAAGCCAAAAAGCATGACATGGGTTATTGTTCAGGTACAGGGATCTTGCATTGAGGGCTCCCGGGAAAAACCTTTTTCCTAACTAACTGAGTAATAAACGGTTATAGGAATAAAACTAATGTAAGATAAAATACATAAGACACAGTGTTTGTTGGTTTTGCCTTTACAAATTTAGATGAATTCTTCAACAATAATTGAGCCCTGGATATAAAACATTGGACAGGTCTGAAAATTTATTATGATCTTACTTTATTATAATCTAAATATAAATGATGATTGTGGTGTTATAGAGAGGATGCAAATCACCAGGAATAAATCCACTCCTCCTCTCCTAATACCTCACTGTTGATAGGCAGACAAAGCTAATAACAAGAACAGTTATAACAACATCCTTTCTTATTAAAAAAAACCCATTACAAATTGACAATAAATCTAATGTCCAGATTAACAGGACAGTTTTACTGAAGAACATAATCCATGAGGTAAGGTGACGATAATCCATGAGGTAAGGTGACGGCCTTTGATTCATTCTTATCGGATAGCTCTGTGTTATCTAGTTACAAGTTAAAGTCTGTGAATTCTCTGAAGCATCTCCTTTTGGTGTTGCTGAACCAATTCTATCTGCTGGGATTTTCCTGTCATAGTTACATAGTTACAATTTAAAAAGGCCGAAAAAAGACAACACCCCATCCATTTTCACCCTTTTTGTGCAAGGGTTTGATCCAAGGAAGGCAAAAAAACCCCAAGGGGGAGAACCAATTGCCCTCTTTACGGAAAAAATTCCTTCCCGACCCAATCTCCAATCGGAAAAAATCCCGGATCACTACCCTTTTTCCAGAATATAACACTTTTAATTTTTATATTTTACACTCCAAAAATGACCAAAACCCTTTTTTGAACTCGTTATTGAAATTCACCATGCAAGTTCCTCGGGCGGGAAAATTTCCCCACGTCCCCTGCTCAAGGGCTATGTTCCCCGGGCTTAATTTGGACGTATTTCGGCCCCCATTCGATGGGTAGGGGGCGGGAGGGGGACAGGGGGGCCCGGGCAGCTCCCCGGCCCATAACATTTTTACCCAACGGCGCGATACGCCGGAAAAAATACATGTCACTTCTCTTCCCTTCGCCGATTTGCAAGCAGGGAAGGAGCCGTAACCAAGTTCTTATAAAAATTTGGGGTTACCTAAAGACTGGACGTTTTTTCCCCCGTAATTGCGCGTACGGGCGAATTAGGGGCTGAAATATGCCCCCAGAATAACCCCTTGGAACACAGCCTTAAGTAAAGAATCCATTTCTTGTTTATGTAAAAAATTTCTTTCTTCAAGATGGGATCCCCCTTGTTCTAAAAAAATACAGCCCTGGGTATAAAAAAATCGGGGAGAGATCTCTATATTGACCTTGGTGTATTTAAACATATTATTATGTCCCCCCAACCCGTTTTTTCTCTAAAATAAAAAACCCTAATCTTGCAAACTTTCTGGGTATTGAGTCCACCCAGTCCTTTTTTTATTTTTTTTGCCCGCCTTTTACCTGTTTAAGCTCTACAGTGTCTTTCCTGCGCACTGGTGCCCAAAACTGTACACATATTCCAAATTTTTACTGGCTAAACCCGTGACTTTAAATGGGAAAAATGTTTTCCATATGTGCTCATGCCCCTTTTAATACACCCAAGATCCATTTGCCTTGGCACTGCTGTCTGAACCCTTTCTGCTACAATTAAGTTTACTGTCCACCCGATTCCCAAGTCCTTCTCCATGCCTTTTTCCCCCGTTTTTCCATTTAATATCATCATTAATGGATTTTCCTTTCCCCATGTCATAACCCTTCTTATCTATCTCCTCTGTACTTGCTCCTGGACAGGCCCAGACTGGCGGTAAACATAACTGGCCCACCAGGGTCTGGGCCGCCACGTTTGGGTTTACAGTCCCGCCGTGGGTCTGTGGCACAGTTTCGGGGCCCGCGCTTTGGGCCCCCCTCCCCCAAACGGTTGCTTTTTGCGGGGTCAAATTACCCAGCAATGAAAGGATTTTCTGTTCCTGGCCCTTTTTAAACCCCCAAGGGGCCACGCCGCAGGGGGACGTATGTGTTTATGTCATCGCGCCGCAGCCCCCACTAGGCTTTTAAGCACGCGGGCCCAGGGTTGGCCAAGAAAAGGGAAGGAAAGAAAGCAAAAAGGTTTTTTTTTTTTTTTTTTTAAAAGGGGTTTTTTTGGTACTAACTAATTATTTGGGGCCCCCCCTTCCTGGCAAATTTTACTGAGGGGGGCCCCTTTCCTTCCCTTTTTTACGGGGGCCGCCTACGGGCTTTTTTTACGGGGGGCCCAACTTTTCCCTGGCAAATTTTTGGGGAAAGCGGCCCTACCGGGAAAAATTTAATGGGGGGGAATTTTTAACGTGGAAATTACGGGGGGACACCCCTACCCAAATGGCTTTTTTATGGGGGGGCAGTCCTTTCTGCCTGGCTAATTCGGGGGGAAGGCCCTTTTTCAACCAAACCCTAATTAATGGGGGGAAGGCCCTTTTTAACCAAAACAAAACCACGGGGGGAAATAAAATCCCCGGGGCCCTTTATTTTTACACCATGCTAGAAAAGGGTTTTTGACCCCCTTTTCCCTTTCGAACTGCCTCAGTTTTTCTTTTGTAAAAGTTTCAAAAAAGGGGTGCTGGAAGCATTCCTCAAGATTTAGGTCCTTATTGCATGTGGCACCCAACATTTTGCCCCCAGTTTTTGTCGGCTGCCTTCCCATTTTGGCAAAATTTTCCCTTTCCCCCACATCCCAAAGTTGCCTTTTGGGATTAATTTGGTATTTTGGAGGCCTTTTGGTAAAAGGGAATCATTGTCGGGTTCAAAAAACCAGCCCTGAATGATTCCTTTTTTTTGGGAAAAGGGCCCCTTTAAACCAGCTGAAGTACCCTTCGGGATTTTGGGGTTACATTTTTGGGGTTAAAGGGATGGACTTGGTAAGCAACAATACCGGTGGGGTTGCGGTTTTTTGCAAAACGTGTCTTTTGGGTTACCAAGGGGCCCAAAAGGGGCCAAAAAAATTTCCCCCCCCAGGGACCCCAAACCCCCCCCACCCTAAACCTTTTGATACAAGGCAGGTTTGGATCCTTGCTTTCATTTTTTGACCCCAAAATTTCCCTGACCCCTTACCTTTCCGAAATTGTCCCCGCAAAAAATTCGGGGATCTTCGGGACCAGGAAAACCCCTTTTTTCCCAAATCTTCTACTGCCCAAATTTCGTTGAGTTTGGGAAAAATTGGGCCTTTTTCCTGTTTTTTAGCTGGGGAGTGGCCCCGGTGTGGTTTTTCTTGCTGAAACCCTTTCCTCAAAGCCCCGGGAAACTGTGTTTTTCAGGATGCCCCTTTGCCTCCCTTGGTTGAAAAGGGTGGTTTTTTGGGTTCACTGTTCCCCTTTTCAATCAGCTCGAACCAGTTTCCCTTTTCTCCTTTGCCCCGGGGAAAATCAACAAGGAAATTTCCGCCCCCCAAGGACGGGGCCCCCTCATGGGGGTTTTTTTTTTTTCGGCCTTTCTCGTAAACCCCTAGAGATGGTTGTGCGTGAAAACCCCAGGAGCAGCAGTTTTAAAAATTAATCGCCCACCCCCTTTTCGGGACCCAACCCTTCCCAATGTTAAAAAGGCACCCCCAAAATCCCCTTTTTCCCCATATGGGGCTCAGTTTAAAACCTGCGGGAGATTGTCGGGCCATGTCAAACCCTAAATGCCCCTTGAGTTGCCCCCATGTGTTTGGGCCCCTTGTTTTTAGAAATTAAGTTTTTAACATCAGTTGGGACAGGTTTTTACCAAAAAAAAGTGGCCCGGTGATGTATTTTAATTCCCTTTTAAGGGGGGGTTCCTTTTAACCCCTTTTAAAATTGGGGGGGGGCCATTTTTTCCTACCCCCTACGAAGGGTCTATTTAGATCCCCTAAGGGGGGACTATATAACTCCCCCCCCCTTTGTGGAACCTTTATTCTTTTTGGTCTAGGGGAAGGGGCCCTTTAAAAACCCACTGGGGGGCCCTGTTTGGGGTTTTTATTTTACCCCCTTTTCCTACTGAATAATTGTAAATTTAAACTGGGGGGGCCCTATTTACCTATATTCTGAGAGTACCTTTTTTATCTACCTGCTTTGGGGAGGTCTATTTTACTTACCTGCCTACTGAGGGGGGGAAAGGGGGGGAAACTGGAATTTCTAAAACCCTAATGAGGGCTACCTTTTTACATGCCACTTATCTGTTTTTTTTTAAATTTTTTATTTTTAGGGCCCCAAACTTCCCTTGGGGTACAATTATGTTTTTAGGGCACCAAAGGGGGCACTTTTACTATTTGGGGCTTTATGGAGGGGGAATTTTTTTTAAAGGGAGGGGGGCAATTGATGGGGAAAGTGCGGGAAAAAGAATGAAGTCTAAATTTTTTGGGTGGAAAATTTCTCGGGGGAGGGAGTAGGGCCGGGAGAAAAAGAAAACGTATTCTTTTACCAAAAGGGGGGGAAAAAAGTGGAAGGAACTCAGAGAATACATCATGGGGGTTTTTGGGGCCAGATGGAAATAAAAGGGGGAAAAGAAAAATTTCCCATCAGAGAGGGCGTCTCCTTTTGACCCCCTGATGTCAGGCAAAAATTTTTAAACTTTTGTTTTTAAAATCATTGTGTTTCATGTGATGGTCCCCGGGCTACGGGGTTATGTATTGGGGGGGTGTAGGTTTATTGGTGTTTTGGATAGGGGCCAGCGTAGGTTGCCCTTGGTTGTAAAGAAAGTACAAAATAAACTCTGTGATTAGGGGTTTCTCTGCACCACTTTTTCTTTCTTGCTTGTGTTTAGGGTGCTTTCACATGGAGCAGATTTTGATGCTCTTTTTTGTGCAAAAATGCACCAAAAACTCATCAAAAACGCTCCATGTGAAAGCACCCTTTTAGTATTGTTTATTTTAGAAAGTGGCGAGGTGCGAGAACAAGGAACATTTTTTAAGCGGATATTGCATGTGGGCTGGTGGGGGCTTTGTGCCAGGGCTGATTTTTATTCCCAGTCTGGCCTGGCTCCTGGATCGTAGCCATGGAGCTATTTCAAATGGGACACATTTCTTGTGATTTGATGTTGAGCAGTAACCATGGTACCTTGCATGACTTGAAAGGGGTCAGGATGATATGGAGATGATAATTTACCACTGGGTCTAAACCTTTTAACAAGGACTCAGTCTCCCACTTCCAGCTATTTCCAGCAATAACTGCTCTTATCCGCATATCTCTTCATCCTTTCTTTTGAAATGGAATCATTATGAACCAATGGAGTCTGAACAGAAACTACTGTGATGTTTGGAGGTTTAATGTGCAGAAGGGTATTGAAAAGCACAGTTGCTGGCAGAGTTACTGTAGTGGAGTGTAGGGTGGCTCTGTACTATCTAAGGATTTTGTATAATTCTTTTTGTAAATCCTTGTGTACCATGGTAGCAATCCTAAGAGTTTTGTTGATTGATGGCATGAAGCGTTCCACTTCGCCACTGGCCTGAGGCCAGTAAGGAGTTATTTTTCTGTGAGTGAAGCCAAGATAAGTTGCAAAAGACTAAGGGCAACATATCAGAAAAGAGGCACCGCCACGTTAATTTTAAGGCGAATTACGGTAAATGATTGCATAGTACACCCGAATGTATGAACCTGTCATATGTGGGTTCATAAATCTGGGGTGTTTAATGCCTTGCATAGCATACCTTAAGCGCACAAATTAGGAGCACAGCATATCTTAGACTCATAGCTAGCATATTTTAGGTGCATAACTTAGGCACATTAAAATGTGTTGTCCCTGGTGCAAACTGCACCTAGTTTTGGTGCACGACTGTTCAAACATATATAGAATAGGGCTACAACATTTTTTGTTGACGCCCCAAAACACTGCACTTTTCAAAGGCGGACCATTGTTGGTCAGAGAAGATCTTGTCCAATTTTGGTATAACAACTCTTTCATAGGAAGTGGAACCAGACTCATTGTCTGGAGACCTAGAAAAATCATCTATGACAACTAGTGAATAGGAATGATCTGGCAAAGTGCAGAAATCAACACAAACAGTAGTCCATTGACTTTCTGGCAGGAGTGAAATTTGTAATGGTGATCGGCTATGGTCAACCATAATTGTTTTCTTATTAAAAGTTTTATTGCATTTTTAACAATAAAGTAACAATCCAAAACATACAGTAACTATACAGAATATGGGAAATGTAAGAATTGAATGTGCATAAAACAGGGTTCAGGTACACAGGTGTAGGACATTGTACATGGCTAGTAATGTGAGAGAAAACACAGTTCAATCCATACATTTCAAGATGGATATAAATGTGAGACAATGGAACCCAATAGACTAAAAGTTAATAAGTGGAATTCAAGTAGAGCAATAAATTCCCATAAATAAAGAGGGATTGAAAAAAAAAAGAGAAGGAAAAAAGGGGGGAGGAGATCAAGAAAGGAGGTGGGGGGGGAGATGAAAATAATGGGGGAAGGGATCTGTGACAGTGCCATACTCAATTCCACCACCCACTCCCAGGTGTCAAAGGCTCAAACAGAAAGGGCACGAAAATCATGGGAGGCCTGATCCCAATTAATTCTTCCATACGATGGATGAGAGCCACCTCCTCTGTCTATTCCTCTAGAGATGGGGGGAGGATAATTTCCACTTACAGGGGATATCCGTTTTTGTGGCTTGTAATAGGTGACGTGTAAGTGACTTTTTAAAGGACCTTTGAGGGATTTGAAAAATAAATAAAAAGGTAGCTTCTGGGGTATCTGGGACCACCATGCCAGTACAGTCCTTGATCGCAGTAAGAACTGCCTTCCAAAAAGAACATAAGGATTGACATCCCCACCATACATGAGACATGGTGCCCCTCTCTGTGCCTCATCTCCAACATGTAACTGGAACACTGGGGTACCAGTTATGTAATAGAGACGGCACCCGGTACCATCTAGAGAGGATCTTAAAGCTGGTTTCTTGTGTCTAGGGAATACTAGCTTTATGAGTCAGTTGAAAACATGAAGTTCATTGTGTATCAGTAAAATATTTATTTAGCTCTTTCTCCCAAGATCTGCAGTCATTTGGGAGGGTATTATTTCTTGGCTATAGAAGCAGCTGATATAAAATAGAGATTAAGGGTGATATGTATGAAATTTGGCGTCAGATGCTTTCTAGCGCTTGTATGACAGTTCTGGCTCAGGTATACCGCTTTGAAATTGGTATACCTGTTCCAGCTGTAATGCACTTAGAAATGATGTAGCAAAGCTATAAATATATCTTCGCTACGGTTCTAGTGCACCCTGCAACCAGCACGCCCCCCGAGATCGGCTGAATTAAAAAGTGCCGCGGGCGCTATGTAATGTGCCCGATAATGGCGTGCAGCACATTAACAAATGGAGTGAACGGGGTTGCGCCTGATATCGAGCTGAAAAGACGCCAGATATGTGGTGCAGCCTCATTCATACATGCCGGCCTAAATGTCTAGGAGGAGAACTATTCCTGCAGAGTTGTTTGAATGATGTCAAAGGATGATTGAAGTTACCGAGAGGCTATGGAAGAAAAAAAAAGTGTTAAGTTTTGTGTACTCAAAGAAGAAATGTTTTGGCATAGGAGAGAGATCTCCAAATACTTCAGGTAGAGGGAGCAGAGAACTCTGATTATGAATATTATTGATGAGAAGGGGGCAGGACTTGGAAAATTCTAGAACATAGTTGCTTGAAAAGGTACACATGTTTCAATGAGAGCTTCCACTTTTTTGTCTAGTCCTGGAAACCATACTTTCTCCCTAAGCAACTGCTTTGTTTTAACTAGAACTTGATGAGACTCGTGAGCACGATGAGCACTCTATGTTGAAGTGTCTCAGGTATTACCAGGCAGTAGCAAATTAGAGTCAGACACAGAGAGGGAATGTCTTACATTAAAGAAGGCTTGCAAGTATGCCTTTTGGTCCTGTAACTGAAGTTGAGCCTCAGCTAGAAAAGAGCTCCAGTTTTTAGACCAAACAGTGTCAATAACTGTTGGGGATCAGACTCCACTGCTTGTTTAATTTCCTCCATGGTCATTGCTCTTGGTACAGAATGTGCAACATCAAAATTGACATGCTCCTCACCTTAGACAGTTGCTGCCATTAATATTTGGCAGCATATTTGAGGGAAGGGTAAGTCTGTAGTGGTTACACGTCAGCGTCCAAGATGTACGGAGGCTCTGGTTTTAATAAATGTTTATTGAAGATTGGAATGAGTGGTTTATGGTTCAACTCACTCCTGTGAATGGAAGGCCACAAGTGGTAATTAAATATGGAAATGAAGGCATCCCCACATAACAGCAAGAGCTTTTCTCTACGTTTGAGAATGGCTCTGTTCCATTTCAGTTAAAGCCTTACTTGCATAGTAGAAAGTAGAAATGCTGCCAGTTTTGGACACCTAAATTTAAACTTGTACAAAAGCCTACAGGACTGCATCCACTGTAGATTTTAGTGGGTCAAAATAGACTATGACTGTATCACTAGTCAGACTGGACTTTAATGTGTCAAATGTTGTTTGATGTTCAACAGTCCATGACCAAGGGATATCTTTTTTTTCTGAGGTGTCGGGTTCAGAAACAGTAGCCAGATCAGGTATGAAATGTTCACAGTATGTAACCAGTCCAAGAAAAAGAGGTTATGGCAGCTATTTTCTGAAGGTCTGCTGAAACGCCATTTGCAGAAAAAAATATAGGGGGGTTGTCTGGGACTTACAGCAGATTGTACATCCAATGGGGTATGATTAGAAATAGAAAAAAGTATACTCACCTCTGCAACGCTCCCGTTCCATCCCAGTGGGTGGCCCATACATCCTGTCTGCACGAGGAATGTCCATCGTTCACATGCTATGTGCAGTAAAACACAGGTCACAACTTTACATGCACATGAGCGTTCTGGCTTGTGATTGGCTGCACATAGCACGTGAATGATGGACAAGACCCAGGGAGTTGGGCCGTTCACATGTTCAATAACATCAGACGTCTCCAGAGGTCTTGAAGTTCCTTCTCCACAAACTTGCATACATGGAAAGGGATGAGGTTCATGAGGTTGAACTGAGGTCTGTACTGACTGTCATTGTCACTGCCACTGTCACTGCTCATTGTGCAATTTTACTTGAAAGTCTTTCAGCTTACCTAGGCCTTGAAATAGTTGATGACATCTCTGCATAATATTATAATGAATAGAAGAGTTTGATACACTGTTTACCAAGTTCACTAAGTCCAGATACTGCACTACTGCAGCTGAGAAGGGTGTCTGCAGAACACTCCACCACACAGAAAGTGTCTCTGATGGATCTTCTATTAGATGTTAGTTGTAACAGAAATTTGCCAGATACAAGCCAGGTCGGGGCGTTGCATAGGGCCGACAAAACAAAACACCGGGTGCTGGGCGCCCTTTGTGTTTTATATGGGTAGAGGGCCTGGGTTCACAAGACAATTTTTTCACGCGTCATAATGTGACACTGCGGCAATGTTTGTTTTTTTTTACAGAGAAGAAAAACCTTGTGTTCCTGTCAACTAATTTTCCGCACATTCCACACAGATCCCGTCCATCTACTCAGCAGTCCCTGTACAGTAAAATTCACCCAATGACAAATTTACCTTTTTCAGCACTTCTACCCTTCATATGATAATACCCCTAAACAGGTCACCAAACAACATACAACTACACAAAGGAGCAAAATATAGGCAAAGAAGGTGATTGTTACTCAAAACCTCCTACAAAACCAAGAACCCAAACTATTACTACTTAAGGACTCAAATAATACCTGACAGAACCACTGACCTAACGCGACCCACATGTGACATCAGCTGTACAACCAGGCTCTGATTAATTATATACCACCGACCTTACAGTGACCAGATGTAGTGGGTGACACCAGTGTACTCTGACCGATGAGTGAGGAATGTATATGTACCCCCATGACAGTGACCAGACTAGTGGTAGATACTAGTTGTAATGTAGACTGTGCAGAAAATATATGGATTACATGCAGTTACATTTAGTAACTCACGGAGACGTCTTTTTTCTGATCAGCGTCGTTCACCTTTCCCTTTCTATTCCCTCCATCCGGTTCACACCTTCATGCTGATTGCTCCCGGCCAAATAATTGTCCCTGATGATCCTTGGACACAAATATCTTAGAATCCTCACATTCTCCAAGCAACACTCCTTTTTTTACAATTATGGTTTAGACCGGTCACCTCGAGTTTAGGTATATAGGGGCATGAAGAAGTTATGGGCGCCACAGGCAGCCCCATTATATGGGGACACAGGGAAGGTACTATGCGGCCACAGGCAGTATTATAGGGGGACAGGCTGTATATAGGGGGGCACAGGCATAGAAGTATTTTATAGGGGCAAGGCAGTATATAGGGGCCAAACAGGGCAGGCATTAATAGGGGCCAAACGGCAGTAAGAGGGGGGGTAACAGGCACAAAGTATATATGGGGCAAAGGCAGTATATAGGGGAACTGAGGCAGTCAGTACTATGGGGCACAGGCAGGGATATGGGGGCAATGAGGCAGTATGATAGGGGCCACAAGAAGGTATATAGGGGCACTGATGCAGTATATGGGGGCACTGAGGCAGTTTTAGGGGCCACATGAGGTATATTAGGGGCCACAAGAAGGTATATAGGGGCTATGAGGAGTTTATGGGGGCACTGAGGCAGTATATTGGGGGCCAAGCAGTTATATGGGGGGCCAACATGCAGTATATGGGGGGCCACAGGCAGGTACTATAGGGGCACAGGCCAGCTTTATGTGGGCCACAGGCAGGCGTGATGGGGGCCACAGGCAGGTATATAGGGCCACAGGCAGGGCTATGGGGGGCCAAAGGCAGGAATTATAGGGGCAACCAGGCAGGATTATAGGGCTCACGGCAGCATATGGCGGCCACAGGCAAGGGATATGGGGGCCACAGGCAGGGTTATAGGGGCACACAGGAAGGAATGTTATGGGGCAACAGACAGTGGATATGGGGGACATGGGCAGTATATATGGGGCCATGAGGCAGTATTTGGGGGCCACAGGTCAGGCATTATAGGGGCAAAATTGCGCAAGGCCATTATGGGGCCACAGGCAGGGATCTATGGGGGCCACCAGGAGGGATCTTCTGGGGCCATCAGACAGTGGTATATGGGGGCACACAGTCAGGCATTATAGGGCACAGGCAGGGAATAATGGGGGGCCACAGGCAGGGACTCATATGGGGGCCACAGACAGGGGTAAGGCGGGCCACAGGGTTGGCATTATAGGGGAACTGAGGCAGTAAAGGTAATACGCTTTTTAAAAAGAACACAGTAATCTCACCTTTAACTCCCCCGGGCGAGCGCGGCTCCTCTTCTGTACTCTTTTCAGCCGCGCGCTCCTCCGGCAGCTATCGGGCGCTCGGCCTATAACGCGCTGGAGCGCCGAGGACAGGCAGCGTAGCGATGACATCACTAGTCATCACGACGGCTGCCGGCTGAGCGCGCCGGGCCGCGGGGGTCCTCAGCGCTGTCGCGTTTTGAGGAACTGGCGGGCACCCTCTCGGTGTTGGGACCTGGGGTCCGACACTGTTCTGCAGGGGCAGGGAGCACTCGCTTCTGCTCCGCCAGAAGCCCGCAGCTGCATGCTGCGTTCCAGCGGACGCACATGCAGCTAAAGGGCCAGTCGTGTCTCCAGGCCAGGGCAGAGGCTGGAGCCCGGAGACTCGGGGAACCAGGGTGTTTTATTCGGGCCCCGTAGCCCCGAATTAAAACAGTCCCTAGCGACACGACCCTGGATGCAGGTACAGGAAATAGCTGACCTTAAGAAAAAAATATTTAGATACGTTGACAAAGCAGGTTTTTTTCTTTAGTGATTATTACGATGGTTATGACTCAATACATTGGAAGACGTCACATGGTTCCACAGTTGTCTACACGGACCAGGCTATATATTATAGTGAATCTGTTTTGGATCTAGTTAATGCATACAAAATTTTTCGAGCCTCTCTTCAGTCACTAAGAATAAGTAGGTTGCTGTGGGTTCATCATTTTAGGGGCATGACCTGCGCAGCCATGGACTTTCTGTGGCATAGATTGTTTTGCTGACGAGGAGGGAGATTGCAAAAGTTTGCAGATCTAAAACACAAAGTGATTTTATTTTCCACAGTAATGACAAGTTACTCCCTTGCCTGGGAAGTGTTTCTGGTGAGGATAAGGACCTCCACATCACTAATTTAGTGCAGTGCGTTCAGCAGCTTGCTTAAGTCATGGTGGATATATATGGTTGATTGTCTATTAAAGGGGGATTTATCGCTTTCCTTATTCGGATAATTCACATGCTCTCTAGCTTCTCAGCTCTGTGAATGCAGGGGCGTTTCTTCCCCCATCTCCAAGCTGGATGACATGCACTCCCCCCTTCACTGCTGGCCTGAGACTCCCCCACCCTCCCCTCTGAGTCCACATATCATGGTGTCTCTACATATTAAATCTTATTTATATGTGTGTATACATACAACAGGGCTGATTTCAATCTAATTAAATTCTGAGCACTGGATTTCTAACGCTGGAGATGTATTACAGCTTTCTTTCTAAGAACGGCACATAATCTGCCGTGTATGCATGGAGAGTTAGGCGACAGAGGACAAAACTGTACTTTTTATTTTCCATTGTACAATCTGCTTCAGTCTGTTTGCTTGTCTAGGTGTGGAAACAGAAAAATGCTACGGCCCCTAACTCTGAGTCAGGAGACCTCAGCTCAAAAATGATATTGACCCAGGGGCTGTACAGAATGTAAATAAGCTTCAGCTAGTGAATCGCAAGGAGGAAGAGGAAGGACTCAGGGAGGGATTAGACCCACACTGGATATCAGTGTAAATAAAAACACAAGATATGGGACACTGTGAGAACAACGGCAGCTTTGCTATTGTAATACAATTGGACAAAGCAAGGATGCTTGTTTTCAACTGTCCCCTTTATTCTGAAGGACCATGTAATGAAAAGATAACACCCCTTTAAATCAGATTGATGAAACACAACCTTATATGATTTTCATTTGAATTTGAATTTCTTGTCAGTATTCTGTTTATTCACAGTAAGCTGCAAACTGTGTTGTATTGGTAACTGAATGTTCTTATTAGAGGTATTACACTATCATGGCATATTATTTGAAAGCACAATTTAGTTAGCATGTTTTTCATTATTGTTATAGACAGTATCTTACGTGGAAAACACATAAAAGTAATTGATTAGCATATTTGATTTCTTATCTGTAAATTTATACGTGCCTAGTTTTAACTCAGTTAAGTATTGTGCTATGAAAATACTGCGTGATCCAGCCATATTCAGCAAATAATAACACAGAGTCTGAACCTTGAATGATTTAAGGACTTATAGCAACTCCCCTGAAATATTCATTTAAATATACCATTTTGTTGGACTATAAACCTTATATAATATCCAGGTTTCAAGATGTCGGAAATAAATGTGGAAATAATTTTACCAGTGGCACAAATTCAGGTACAAATTAAGTATCTGCTCCTATTATAGTTATCATTACATAATAATTAATATGTTTACATTGGCAAAGTAATAAATCAAACCTTGAGTTCAGAAAAAAATGTCAATATGTGTCTCCATATACAGTTTACTGTACATATACATATAACTACTCACAAAAAAGTTGAGATATTTGGCTTTTAGTTGGAAAGTTTCAGAAAATTTTCATGAGAATTTTTTTAATGCACTACAATGAGCGGTCTCTTAATTTTAGAATGGATATGTTTACAACTGTTACATGTTTCAGTACATCTTGCCACCAAATTGCTTCATCTCGGACAAGGAGCTTATTGGCAAAATTCACAACCAGAATGACTCTCTGTCAGGCAGTGGCCACTCGGGCTCTTAGAGCAGTCACAGTGTGTCATCAGCAGGTTGACTACAAGGGGTACAAAAACACTGGAAACGAGTAAGGGATTGTCACCACGGCACAGGTTTTTACGATTGGTTTTACAGACGGTTTTCGCGATGATTTGAAACCTGTCTGTAAAACCTGATATGTAACCTTTTACATTGAGTAAAATTTTCCGCTGGACGTTTTTATACACCGCTGGTGGTCTGGAAAAACTCTACTAGAACATAGGTCATTCTTTCTGCCCGATTTTTGGCGGAACATGAACATGTGGTTGCGAAGGGGGATGGGGCGAATCCCCACAAACCGCAGACAAAAGCCATCCCCTGCATGCCAAAAAAAGACCAAATATCGGGATTTCCTGACGGTTCATTTGGGCCTGTGCCATGTCAAACGACCCTCACAGTAACGGTAAAAAACAGTGGAAGTCCCTTGGCTAAATCAAAAATGATGACCACTTCATTGTACAAAATGCCACTGCGGAACCAAATGATGAATACCCACACAGCTCCCGGGATGTTTAAGGCGAGTGAGAAGTAAATAAGTGTCACGTCAGACATTTGGTAAGTCTAAATTACTAACAACAGACAAATTGTTATAAACCTGCAGACACACCCGAGGGAGAGAAGAGACAATGGTGTTGACTTCAGTGAAGAGATTAAATCACAACTCAGTGA
The DNA here is from genome assembly GCA_025379985.1 of Phyllomedusa bahiana. Lineage (NCBI taxonomy): Eukaryota > Metazoa > Chordata > Amphibia > Anura > Hylidae > Phyllomedusa > Phyllomedusa bahiana. The sequence goes on along the minus strand of JAODAL010000455.1, from coordinate 282,474 downwards.
ATCTTAAAAAACTTATCAAACCACTTGACTATGTCCCATCAGTTTTTCGTATATCTACACTTTTTCAGAAAACACTTCACAATTATCTACAACATTAAGCATTATTGATGACAAAAATGGAAGTATTTCTTACCTCCAACTCAAACCCAGTCATTCAAGCTTTTTTATGTTCCATAACAACTCAACACCACCACAGCCCAACCCAATAGCTGCTTCCAACTCTCTTTTGTCATCTATCTTTATACTGCTAGAAAAGATCCTCTTACACCTTAGTCAAAACCACCCATTCCTTTTGCTCAACACTTCACAATTTCGACACAGAGTCAAATCTCTCTTCACAAAACATGCATCTAGTATTTCGTTACTTGGCCACGCTCTCAAGTCTCCTACATGTCATATACACACATGAGAAGAGGACTTAAGGCACATGATTCCATTTTGTGACATACCCATCAACTTTGAGGGGATACATACCAAATGCCTTTTGACTAGTTCTTCTTAAAATAATGATATAACAGCATACTATTTTCTTTTGGTGATATATCTACAATTTAAAACGGCACTGCTATGGGGTCAAATATTGCAAACCCCCATACGCAAACCATTTACATGGCCATGTGTGGAGTAAAAAATTTATCTTGTCCTCATGGTCTCAAGATATCGGTTACATTGATTATATCTTTTTTTTGTGTATGGGGAAGGGAATCAACTATTCCTTGAGCAATTCCATCAAACCCTCATTCGGTTTACCCAGAACTTCAATTTTTCCCATGCATTCTGATTCCCAACAACATATCATACATTGCAACTTTGGTAATACAAGGTATCTTTAGGTCCACATACATTTTGATTTTATACCACCAAAACCCAAGACAGAAAAACAGTTTACTACACTATATAACAGTACATCCTCCAAATACAAAGAGATCTATACCTAAGTACCCAGTTTAGCCATGTCAACAGGATTGTTGATATCCTTACTGTTAACGGTCACAACAATCCACTGGTACGCAACTGGAGCCTAATTCCACACCAAAATAAGGTTATCCTGTATACCACACTTCAACCATGTCTCCACAAACACTGTCAAACCATGTAACCCATTGAAAACAAAAAAAACTTTGATTGTATCCTCAGATACCACCCCTTTAGACCCAAAATAACATAAGCTTATGTCAAGAAACATTGGCTCATCTAACCGAATGCCTAACCTGCCATAGAAGAGTCCCAGTTCACCGCCCCTAAAAAGTTTCAAATGAGACCTTAATCTAAGGGTCAATCTTGTACTAGAGAAGATATTTAGTGAGCTTCAATAATTAATTCCTAGGAAAACCTTATATACAAAAACAGCGTAGAAAATGGTGACTTAAATTGTGCAAATTGCTCTACAGCGTTGTCACATTCCTAGTGACCTGGGCATCAAAGGCTATCCCATTAAGGATTACTTTACCTTGTAATTCTAACCCACTAATGCAGCGCACTTTTCATTTCCACAACCACAATGTAATACCAGCTATGATTCCAGACTATTGGCAACAAGTCCAGCATCCAATTGTGGAAGCGGGGACTGAATATCTATTATTAAATTACAGAGAATCATTTTGGATCAATAACACTCTGCAACTGTACAAGCTGTACAAACCTTTTGCTCTGTACTTTCCTCACACCCACACGCACAAGTTTCTACCTGCTGCTTCTTACTGCAGCCATGCCACTGTACCAAAGGCCTGCGGACACTGCCACCTCTGACTGCTAAATGCATTCTCTATGCATGGCATTCGGTTGTTAAGCAAGTGGCAACGCAGCCGAAATTCAATCTGCACTGCATCAGGATATGGTGATTACATGGGGGTTTTCTAGACTTCAGATTCATGACATGGTCACTGATCCAATCATTACTATCGCAGTGACCCTGCAGATCCACCAACTGCATAACCCGCCTAACAGTTTTAACAGTGCTATATTTAGTACATATGATTGTGGTTTAAAATGTTCAATAAAATACTGTTGACCATTAAATACACGGCTTCCCAAGCCTATTCTGTTACATTTGGTGATCACTGGGTAAGAAAAGAAAATACAGGTAAATCATACATTAAAACCAGCCCAAGAGTTCTAGTGGGAAAAATTTAACAGTTGAAACAGGATGTTACCCTCGATCCTGGCGATCATGCTGAATTTGCAATGCTACAATTCAGCAACTGGCCATGCTACAACACTCATGGTCTGTGCATGCAAGAGCTTAGTATGCTTAAAGGATTTGGTTCACATTCCAGAAGCCTTCTTCAAATCATCTAACCAGCTTTTCTAATGAATAAAAAAAAAGTCTTCCTTTTTCACAATGTTCAGAAAGTAGCATTTAAAAAAGAATGGACTTACAATTTATATCTGTAAAAAGGAAGTTTACAATAACAAAGAATATTCTGATTAATTCATTTTCACATCAGTATTTATGGAGCAGGAGAGACAGTTAAGAATAGTCCATGTGTGTAAGTATGGCACATGCATGGTTAGAGCAGGCACAGTGTGTCATTGGATGGATAGTAACGTCGGCGCTTAGACGAGCGGTGTAGCCAAGGTGACATCCCCAAGGCTTATTGGGACATGATGGGCTGGGGGTGGTTTATTTAAATATTATATTATATTTATTGAGCAAGAAGATTTTAAGATATAGACAGGAGTCAGACACTGATTAGCTGTAATCGGGAGGTAGGACGCGGGTGGGACAGTAGGGAGGTGGATATGGGGATGGGGAGGGTGGTATAGATGGTAAGTGACTGGATATTATATAGGGGGGGCATTGGGGGGTTGAATCAGATGTTAGAAAAAAAGGTCTTTATTGGGAAGGGGACAGGGATTTGTTATCTTGTATGTTAAATTGTAAGATTAAAGTTTTTAATTTTACATTTATTTAAAACAGTGGAAGAATGAGGAAGCAGTCTTTGAGGAAACAGGGGGGCAAGGGGAAGCAGTCCGTGTAATCGTTTGGCAGTTGGTGTACGGAAGCACGGCGCCGGGGAAACCAGTGTGAGGGGTCACCCGGACAGCAAGTGTTCATGCGGCTTGTCCTGGGCTCACTTCTCATCAGAAGGCAGGGGCAGGGCCAGTGCTCAACTGCTCAATGTGTACATTGCTCCCAGACAGACAGCCAGACATTCTCTTGTCACCAGAAGAAAACAGCTCGCTCCACCATTCCTGACTTTCATAGCTTCAGTACATATAGCCTCTTCTGCTCCGTATCCCGGACTCCTCCTTACTGTGCAGGCAAAGTCAGCACAATAAGTTATCTCCTGTTAGCCATCCAAAAATCTAAAAAAAACTGCTGTGGTGACGCCGGATCTGCAATTGGTCTTCCTGCACCATTATTTTGTATATATTAAACCTTTATGAGGTCAGACAATATAGGGTCTATAAAAAACCTACTATTCACAAGAATGTTGGGATTTTTGGCTTTTGGTTGAAATTTTAGGATGAACATTATAATTTCTTGAACGTTTTTTAATGAAATGAACTAAATGAGGAACCTACTATTAAAGGGGTTATGCCACCCATGTTATATTGACCGTCTAATGGGCAACTCCCAAATGGTTTTTTTAATCACTTTTTAAATATAGGTGTTACAAAAAGTGGAAAACTCTGGGAAGATACAGCATTCTCAATCCTCCTTAGTTACCTCAATGCTTTCCCTAGTTCACGGGACCCAGGAGCTGGACAGGCCTCACTTGCGTGAATCACTTCTTATCTGATGGACAGGCAAAAATGATTGAGCTTTTATAAGGCACAGGGGTACGGAGGTTTAGAAGTGCAGTCGGAGGCTTTCTTGCTGTATTGAGAATCCACATTTGTACTGTCTTATTATTTCACTTAAGTTTTGAGTCGCTCCCTTGGATTCCTCAACTCTCACTCGCCTCCACCACTCTCTCCCCTGCAGCTTCATGATTCAGCACAAAAGCCAGGATGTATAAATTATCATGCTGGACAGGAGCTTAGGTAACTACAGATGAGTCTTGGCACAATCCCTTTAATTTAGAACGCACATCGGTCAGGACAGGTTTCTGTGTTTAAGTTAGTTTTTGAACAACTTACTGATCTTTAATAAGGAACTTAAAGGGAAACCCGTCACTAATTTTATGCCTACCTGGCTGAGGACAGACAAAGCTAGTGACGGACTGCTGTTTCCAACGCTTTCTCTTATTTTGTAAGATGATGTAGTTTTAAAGCAATTTATTTGCTCAAATCTTATCTATGAGCAGGTGTTTGCCCCTCCACCAAAGGCCAGACAAGCCCACCTGGACAGCTTTTTCTCATGTTTCTACCTACTCAAAGTAATAGGTTAAGCAGTTAGGTGGGCGAGGGGGGCTTAGCCTCTGATGGCGGGGGCGTTTGAAAAAAAACAGACTCTCCATCATGACTCTTTTTCTGGCTGAAAACTGCAGAATTTGAGCATTAAAATACTCTAAAACTACAGCATCTGTACAGAATATGGGATGCAGCATGTCAGTCCACTAGTTTTTCGCTATCCTCTGCAAGAACGGGTGGCATAATCTATGTAACAGGTTCTCTTTAAGGGTCTCTAGTAGTTAGAAGGATATCAATGGACAGAATTGGGTATCAAAAACCAAAAATAGAAACATTACTCGACCAGTTTGCCTTGTCCCGACTCTGATTCTGGAGTCTTATGGAGTCTACCCCTTGGGCATTAAAAGCTCTTCCTTACCATTTTCCTCTCTGGAAAACAACATGGGGAACTAGATGTTCCATTGACACAGACTAGATGTAGCTTTAACATGAAATTGGCACTAATGGGCCAGCACCAGCCCCCCCAGCAATATTCACATGGCGCCCTAAGACCCTTGGTGTCACCAGAATTGGAAGTGTACGAAGCCCCACCCTGAAAGGGCCTATCTGATTGCATCAGTGCCATCTCCCGGAGCAAATAAAAAATTTAACTTTCTGTGGTCTCAATGTATAATATGTCTAATCGCCTTACCTATTGATGCCTGAATTGTTTCATCAGTACAACTGCCAATACCTGTCCCAACTTTAACAATGAGAATCATCAATTCGGAGTCCTATAGCAGTAAATGGACTTGCAGCAGAACAATTGCCAAGTGCCTTTTCGCCAATCATACTGGCCCAATATATGACAAATACCTGAAGCCAGTTACGAAAATGTATCAGCAATAACCAAAAACTGCAATCAAGGCTTCATTTTAAAGCAAAATTTGCTCAGTTCCACACATTTGTCTAGACCCAATTAAAGGAACAGTCAGACAAGTAATGTATCAGCCTAGGCAGACTTGGAACAACTACACAAGGAATGTCAATACTTTTGATTCTAAATTTTTGCTACATTTTTAAAATCTGTTTTAGAGGTGGTCGTAGTGAGAGTGATCCTTTTCAACCACAATGTCTATAGTGTTGTTTTGGTTTCTTTGGCGTCGTACACTTCCGTTAATAACAATAATTCACAATTTTCAAAATCTTACAGACAAGGGCAATTACTACTATGTTTAACTTTTTTCTTTTTTTATAATGTTCAAGATGGGAAGGAAAAAAAGGAGGGTCCTTCCGATGTTTTGAATCTTTTTTTTTTTTTTTACGTTTTTCAAACTTTTCTTTTGACCTCTTATCCATAGGATTAATAAACTGTCTGGACAATCTTGCAAGAAGAAAACTATGCAATGACCGATTCCTGAAACTTCATTGCAGCAGGTTTGAATCTACAAGTAAATAGTGCAGCCTGGCCGAGTGGAGAGCAGGTTGTTCCAGTCAGGCTCATTCAGTGAGAAAGTCAGGAAGGTTTAATTAAAGTATCTGCCTTCCTGATCAACCTATGTATACAGCACTACAAATAAATGAGCACACAACATATTTCATTTTGCAGGATCAAGTTTGCCGCACTACGGTAAATGCAAGATCTGCTAGTCCTTTCCAGAATAAATCAATTCTTCTCACGGTCAGTGTTTGGGACTGTCTTCCCCTGTTAATTGGTGTTATCGTATACCCATCCAGTAGAAGCTTTTTCATTACTCCTTCGATGGACTAGTTATATTGCTGCATTGTGATTCTAATGGCTCGATGAGAAAAATAAATATCCAAAAAAAGTACACGCAGAGGAGGAAGATGAGCCAGGAAGGACACAAGTTCCTTCATGAACAAACAACAATATGAACAAAAATCAAAGAGGAACTAAATGTAGTTATTCTAACTCCACATATTCTTTCTCGGGGGCCGTTTACACGGGCAATGCCGAGTGGACAAATACTAGTATTTGGTCCGGTTTTGCGGCCGTCCCCTGGGGCCCGCGGGGGGGGCGGCTTTTATCCGGCGATCCGAGCGAGAGAGGAAACTGCCCTTCCCCCCTCCCATTGAGAATGCTCATGATTCCAGAATAAGGAAAAAACAGCGCTGGAAACTGCATTTTTCATGTATCTAGCTTGTGCAGGTCACTCATGCTTAGGGCGAAGAAGGGCAGTTCTCAGTTGTGAAAGGGTTGGGACTTGAGTACGGGTACGTTCACAACAAGTGTTCGAACCGGAAACGCGGAGCGGAGGTTAGTGATCCCTGGATTATCGTACAATAAATTAGGGTTCAATTTGAATTTGGGATCTTTTAACAGTCTTCTCATAATGCTTGCTTCATATGTTGACATAATGAGACCACGACAACTACCTTTCAATTAATCAACACGCGGTTTTACCTCGCCCAATTGCATAGGTTTGTTTTAAGCAGGATGCTCTCAGTCTGAAACAGTGGCCATTGAGTGTCACAGTGTGTCATCAGAAAGATCCAAATAGAGATACAGTGAGAAGTGGAGATCACAGAAAGGCACAGAAAGGGCAACAGAAGTGGACATCCTTTGGTAACATGACACTGATTGACCACTTCATTATTAACATGACTTATCCTTGGATACACACTACCCTTTCCCTTTTTATTAAGGCTTATAACACAAAAATAAAATACAATTATTGGCACCAATCATGTGTGCTGTTATACAAACCGGGGAACTTTAGTTTGTGCCTGTATTGCATACAAATTTGAAAAATATGTGGGAATAGTATACATATTTTTTCTATGTACGTTGGCCCTTACAAGTAGCAATTATAATTTATAGGTTCGAGCGAAGGCCCCCCTTTAATAAAGACGGAGAAGACTGAAAAATTCCGGAGGGAAGTGGTCTGTAAATAGCATACAGCCAAAAATGTTCTAGCTGCGATACTGTGGTACAGTAATTCAGTAGCTGGTTTGTATGTAACACTAAAGGGAAGGGACATAGGAAGCAGTCTGTGTGATCGTAGTAGGAAGTATTGTAATCTGTGAAACATTTGAAATATTAAGTATATAGCACCTAATATTATGTGCAAGGACGTTGCTGTGTGGCGGGTCCCGAATCTGTCAGGCATTTTCATGTCATATGCATTCTCATTTTAATTACCAACTTTTTATGTGGCACTGTATGACAATAGTCTTTAGAGATATATAGATATTCTTGAAACTCCAAGTGCCTCACCCCGATCCAGTCTAGCACTGACTTTACTCATAGAAGCTGATGAGATTAGTCTGACAATGGACCGATCCTTCATAAACCCAATGCTGGAATGGGTTATACATTTTATTGTCAGTGAGATACTCCAGGTTTAGAATCTATTGAGAAAACCTTCATACATTTTACTAAACAGAGGTTAAATTTACGCCGATAGTTTCCAGGGATCACTTTTGACCACCTTTTTGAATATTGGAACCACATTTGCTATGCGGCAAATCCTTTGGGACCATACTTACTACACCGTACTGTTCAATCATTACACTATTGTTTTTCAGCGCCGGGGCTGCTGTTAAAATAGCCTTATTTTTTTTACAATGTTATATCTGATATGCCACGGGTATGTGGTGGGCAACTGGGCCCAAAAAACAGGGAGGACCTGCGCCAAATCCGTGGACCTGAATCAATGTCCAAAATCTGTACTGTGGAACATATTCATACTTAGTTATTACAGTTGGGAAAAAAGACACATATCCTTTAAGTTCAACCAAAGGTAGAGAAATGGAGGGGATAGGTAATCTTTAAAACTTTGTTTACTTATTGGTCCAAAATATAGAAACCCATAAAAGTAATGAACCAATCTGCCCTAAAAACGGACATATTTCACTCTATCCCATGGCAATCAACATTCTAAAAAAAGATGTATATGATATGTAGGGGCTATCGGCCCACCCCCACACGTCAAGTGTATAAAATGAGGCTGTCGGATTATTAAACAGGTATTTTATAATCATTTCCATGGTTTTGCGGGGACGGGTCTGTCCATGGTTGCGGGATTTGCCTGTAACCCTTTACAAATATTCAACTAAAACTACTTCTGGACGAAATAAACACAGGTGGATGACTAGGGCTTGTTCCAAGTTTTTCGGCAACGCCAGTGGTGGAAAATTTGTATGCATGAAAATCAGTTTGGGTATAGATACTGGGCGCTGAGTTTCTATTTAATGTCTGTGGAGAAGTTTGCTTGTTGGCTTTCTGAAAGGTTTCCAAATACACAAACCAAAGTTTGAAAATCGACCTAAAAAGCCAACTTGCATGTGAATTAAGGCTATGTCTAACATGCACGGTTATGATCGGCATTTATGGCTGATTCAGTAATTTAAAAATCAGCCGACAAATCCAATCTGAACCCTAGTGCTGTCATAGAATGCAATAGAAAATCGAGTACCGTAGTTTTCCTAAAACTGTCACCCGCACAACAAGTTCTATATTGTGCCGGGAATTCTAACAGCCCCAATGTACTAGGGAAGCTGAAAAAAAATCGGCATAAGCTTGCGGGCCACGGTGCAAGCAATGTTTATAGCTGCTGTCAGATTTTGGCCGAACATTTTACATTTGCTGTGTATTACATAGCCTTAGTGTTTATTACTTTTGTTGCCATTGTTTTAACTTTTTTTTTTTTCAAAGCCGTTAAGGGCCAGTCCCACGGTAGAGAGCAAATACCGGTCGGATTTATCCGTCCTATGTTCCTATGATTTGCTGCCTGTTGCAAACGGCGCTGGGGGACGGATTTTCTCCTCTGTTTACGGAGGTAAAGCATCCCCCTTCGCATAGAAATGTTTCTATTCCGCCCCGAAAACGGGCAGAAGAATGAAACATGTTCTATGTTTTTTCGGGGGACCGGATTGCGGGTAAAAAAAACCGTCGGAGAGAAAATCTGTGCAGTGAGGGACTCTATTGCTAAGGATTTTCCATAAAGGTCCGTACTAAAGTTTGACAGACTGTTTACAGACGGTTTTCAAAACCGAAAACCGTCTGTAAAACCGTCCAAAAACCCATGCCGTGGGGACAAAGCCTGACTGTTCCTGCTGTGATCAAATCCTAAAGCTAGGTCTAAACAGCAATTTAAAAATCCGACAGCTTTTTCAAATTGCTGGGTCGCACCTCGGTTCTTTTGCGTGTTTTTTTGCGCAAAAAATGGCGGTTGGATTTCCGATTCCCCGTGACCCAGTACATTGGGGCTGCGGGAATCTAACACCGATCCAGCGGAATATACAACATGTGCTATATTCAGCCGAAGGGTTTTCGGTTGAGGTTACCCTCAGTAAATAATCTGTGCTCTGTAGATTAAAGCACAGATTTTCTACTGAGGGCTACACAGCGCTGGAAATGGTCGGTTTTGTAGCAGATTCAGTATTTTGAGCCTAAGACAGGTTATTCTACATAATCACAGTTCTTATGGTTGAGGCTTGTCATCTCTGGAGATTGATCCTTTTTTTCCCCAGACAGCCATTTATATACTAATACAAATGAATTATGTCTCCCCTTAGTAGTCTCTACTCAAGACTCTAAATATTGGTATTTTTATAGTGTGTTTTATTTAGTTACAATAAGGAGGTAATATTTGATCCTGGTTTAGAGATGCTATTTGAAAACTATTTAATACACCTACAAATCTAATTTGGCTTCAAATACAACTATAAATGGTGCAGCTGCAGCTCTCAAGACATATCAAAATAGCGCCACCCCTCCTATAAAAAAGTGATGCCAAACCATCAATTAAATTACATACTTTTACTCTAGTTTACATGATTAATGAGAAGATATGATTGGAAAATAAAAATCACCATCGGAAAAGGGTTTTGGCTATCACAGACATTCATCGCATATCTTTAGGATATGGTACGGGTTCCACCCCTGGGACCTGCACTTCTCTTAAGAATGGGTTGTGCTTGCATGATTACTCTCCTTTTATTTCAATGGGAGTTCGAATTACAGCCGAATGCAACCACCCATCTGACATTGATGGCATATCCCTTGGATATGCCATCAATGTCTGTGAAGATGAAAACCCATTGAAAAGTTAGTACAAACAATCTGATTATAAGTATACAGCAATATACACAGTAGCTCACATTATTATGTCCACCAGCTAATATCCTGATTGATTACCATGTGAAGCATGTATAGCAGCTAGAAAAGCCTTTTAGTGACTCAATAAGGTCCTCGCCGGTTGTCACAGGTATCTAGAGCCATGCTGACTGCAATCCACAAGTGCTGAAGGGTGCATGTGGGAGTATTCATAGAACAAATGTGACATTCAAGGTGGTCTCAGAGATGCTCTGTTTGACTCAAGCAGGGCCGGGATGATGGGTAGGCAGAGGTGGGCGATCGCCTAGGGCGCCACCTCTGCCAGACAATATGGGGCGTATTTACATTCAATCATCACCTCTCAGGCTGCTGCAGTAGCTCACATCGGTGCCCGCTGACCTCAGTGACTGCTGGTTTGTCAGCGTCCTGCAGCATGCACACGCACCTGCTCTTCATCGCAGCGCCGTCTTCTGCAGAGCATTAGAAAAGGCCCTGCTCACCTTACTTAGGCCCCCGCTACCACCCCAGCTACCGACAGTCACAAGCGACCGATCGGAGCAGTAAAGTCCGTCAGTCCTGTCATAAGTAAGTGTACAGAGGTCTCTTCCCCCCAAAAAGGACTGCGCTGGGGTGCAGGGTTTGTTTCCCCCCCTCACCCCCCCAAGCCTGAAAAACAGCATTTTTTTCAAGCTGGAACAAGAGTTGCCATACGACCGAAAACGCTTTTAAATTTTAAGGTTTTGTTTAAAAAAATAAATTCATCTTTTCTTTAAATTTGGATTCCACAACATTTATTATTACACATGAAGAGTTGGAGACAGCCAACAACAACCCTTTTTACAGTAGGGGATAGGAGCCCGTGTATCCCTACGAGGAAGGTTCCCTTGGGGGATTGTAAATGTATATAGATCCCCACAACGAGTTAGACTGTGTTTTCCTTATAAGTATGCACTCCCGCAGAAAAAAAGAGTAGAAGAGTGAACAGTAATTTCTTCACTCTTCTACTACTTTCTATGTCTAACACGGTAAACTTTTAACATTTGGAAAGAAAAAAAAAAGTCATAACAAGAAAACCTAATTGTAGTACCCCCAAATACTATCAACCCCAGAAAAAATTTTATTTTAATCACGGGTTTAAAAATTTTGTAGCAAACATAATGACATTAAATGCCTTTTATATACATTTGAGTCAAATTTTATGGCTACTTCCACTTCAGGGGGGGGTTGCAGAGCTCCTGAAGGAAGTTTGGGTGTCATGAGCTGGTTTTTGGTAGGATTTTAAAAATGTGCAATGGTGTTTTTATAAATATAAAAAAAATTTTTACATTTTTGGTGGTACTCTCAACAGATTTCAGTATGAATGCATCTTTGCAGTTCACATACACCCATACTTGCTAATTATCTCAGGAGTACCGGATCTTACAGCAAGAGAATGTGATTATTTTTAAAAATTTTACTTTTTGCCATAGGCAAAATTTAAAATTTTTCTTTTTTCTATTGTAAAACACTTTAAAAAATAACTTTTATTATGTAAAAACTTTAAACCCTTTTACACAACAAAATTTAAAAACCTGATTTCTAACCTATATTAAAAATTTTTGCTTTTTGAAAAAAGGGAAAAAAACTCCTGTTTAAATTATCAAGTCTGGGGGAGCACCATTTTTTAAACGGAAGCCCCCATATTTAGCCAAAGTACTGCTCAAAAGGGATCCCAAACCACTTTCTTGGGCATTTGTCCCTAAATTCCTGGACACAGAAACAAAAAAGGCCCCTTGTGAACCCCCCGGGGCGGGTGGGGCACTTGAGACAAGGGTTGAGAAATCACAATTTTTTAAAACGTCATATCTGACCCGCCCACATGTTTCGCCAGCAAACCCGGCTTCTCAGGGATTGAGGGGCTACAATAGAATATCCTCCCCCTGTTGAAAAAAAAAAAATTAACCAAGTCTTTCAATACTAACCGGCCCCCCAATTCCCTAGATTGAACCTTTGACATCGGATGAACTGTAGGACTTTGGTGTTTGTGGGTTTTTTCAATGTTACCCTCCATACTTGGGGGTGCTCTTCAGTCACCATGGCTCCAGATCCGTGACAACCACCGGACCTTATGATAGCTCCAAACCGTTCTAGCTGCTCTCCATGCTGCCTATGGTGGTTTTAGACACATTTATTGCCCAAGCTTCCTCTGTGATGACTAACATCCGTCTGGAACATTCAGCATTATTTCTGACAACAGACTAATCTGCACAATGTGCACAGATGTAAGATAATTAATTATAAAAAGTAGAAAACACATTAGAAATAACCACCTGTCCAAAAGTCCACTACATCAAATGGTTCAGTTCTATGTTTGGCGCATTAGGGGGGAACAGAGAATAATCATTTCAAAGGCATGGGAGGGGATATGCTCGGTTGGATATAGAATCGCCAATTTTAGGGTTGGGGTCTAGTACACCTAAAAAACCACTTGGTTCCCAGACTAAGGAAGTGACATTGAAAACATCAACCCCCAGATTCCACTTAGGGGGAAACCAAAAAAATAACCAAGCCGCAACCAGGGACCAATTAGTGGTTGCAGCGATTTTTATCGGAAAAAGTTGAAATCGGGGGCAAGGTTTTTTATGGTGATCGGATAATTTTTCCAGGGATCATTGCGTTAATTAAGGTTTTTTAAATATCTGTGCATCATTAGTATGATCGCGGGCTTTTTCGGCGGTAACCTGTAATTTTGGCGGGGGGCCAGGCAAAATGAGATTACAAGAAATAAGAAAAGCAGGGGTGAATGTGTGAGCGACGGGGGTTAATTGGGACTGGGATGTGTAATGTTGCGATTTGGCTGGAAGAAAAAATTCACACATGGAACCACGTTTTTTCATAGAACAGCGTTTTTTTCCTTGTTTCAAAGCATTCGTGTCTCTCAGGCGGTTCTTCATAGGGTAAAAAGGACCTTGCGCTCTTTGTTGCCAAAAAAGGATCAGCGAAAATTAGTCTGTTTTCTGCACAGAGAAAAAACTCTACTATTAGCTGTGGGAATCCCTTTCCAAATTTAGTTAGAATTTAGGAGATTGGAAGGATTTTATTTGTAGTTAGCTAGATAGAATTTTTAAAAAAGCAGGCATTCTACCGCTGTAAATTCCACCGGGCGGGGTGGAGGTCGGGGGGGGCTCCCCCGCGGTGAACACAAGGAAAAAAGGCTCTATCTATAAAAAGAAAAACACCTGGATTCAAATAGTTTCACCCAGGACTTTTAGTGTAGGGGACATTGTAGTGGGGAAATATCTTTATTTAATTAAAACAGTTTGCTAATTGAAATTTTCCAGGGGATAATTTGGGAGCCTGAAAAAACTTATATTGGAATAAAAACATTAAATTTTATAGTAACTGCAGGTCTCTTTTTTTTAGCTGCAAAAAAAAAACTCAAATCTTCTTTATTATCAGTATAACCATTTCAGGAATAGGTGTTCCAATTTTTACCCAATTTTCTACACCTGGGACTGTTTTGGGAATTATTATTTCCACCTTGAAACCTTAAAATGACAAAAGCAATCTTGAGTCAAGCACAGGGTTGTTTTTGTTGCCCAAACAAAAATTACAGTGTATCGTACGAATAACCAATTTCCACCTAGTTACGTTGTTTTTTTTGGAACATTTTTTGCGCCTCCCAGGCACTGTTTCATTGACGCCCAGCATCTAGTAAAATCTTAAAACAGGGGGTGCAATTTCTTATATTCACCACAGGTGAATTGAAAAAAAAGGTGCAAAAAAAAAATACCGTTTTTTTTATCAAAAAACATAAACAGTTACGTGTTTTTTGGACTTTTTGCGCACCCAGCATGTTTACACATTGGGGTAGGCAGCATTACGTATTCTTAACAAAACAGGCAATTTTTGTCTATATTCACCCCCACAGGTGGAATTGAAAGGTGCAAAAAAAAATTTACCGTTCTATTTATATCAACAAAAAACATAAACATTTACGTGGTTTTTTTGAACTTTTGCGCACCCAGGGCACTGTTCCATTGACGCTGCATCTTAGTAAATCCTTAAAAAAAACAGCCAATCTATAATCACCAACCCAGGGGTTTGAAGTGGATAGGTGCAAAAAAACTTTTTACGTTTATTATATTCAATAAATTTTTAACAGTTTACGTGGTTTTTTGACCTTTTTGCGCACCCCAAGCACTGTTCAATTTGGACCGGCAGGCAGGGGGCATTTCTTTAGTTATAAATCTTAAAACCTGGCAATTTTCTATATTCACCACAGGGAAATTGGAAAGTGCAAAAAAAAAAAATACCGTTTTATTTATATTTACAAAAAACATAAACCGGTTAGTGTTTTTGGACGTTTGTGGCACCCCAAACGCTCTGTTTCATTGACGGCGGCATTTCTATCCGTAAAAATCTTTAAAAACAGCCAAATTTCATATTTCACCACAGCGTGGTAATTGAAAGGTGCATAAAAAAAAAATAGTTTAATTTATATTCAATACATAAAACAGGTTACGTGGTTTTTTTGACTTTTTGCGCACCCAGCCACTGGTTCAAATGGTCGCCAGAATCTACGGTAAATCTTACAACAAGCTAAATTGATATTCACCACAGGTGATTTGAAAAAGGTGCAAAAAAAAATACCGTTTTTATTAATTAATCCAATACATTTAATAGTTACGTGTTTTTTGGACTTTTTGCCGCACCCAGCACTGTTTTACATTGGGACGGCAGCCATCTAACGTAAAATCTATAAAAAAACCAGCATTTCTTTATTTTCACCCCCAAGGTTGAATTGAAAGGTGTCAAAAAAAAATTACAGTTATTATATCAAAAACATAAAACAGTTTAGTTGTTTTTTGGATTATGCGCAAACCAGCATGTTTCATTGACGCAGGCAATCTACGTAAAAATCTTAAAAAACAAACCAATTTATATTCACCCCACAGGTGGAATTGAAAAGGTGCCAAAAAAAATTAACGTTTTTTTTATATCAAAACATAAAAGTTTTAAGTGGGTTTTTGACATTTTTGCGCACCAGGCCTGTTTCATTGGACGGCGCAGCATCTACGTTTAAATCTTAAAACAAAGGCAATTCTTTATTCCACAACAGGTGGTAATTGAATTGGTGCCAAAAAAATACCGTTTATTATATCAACAAAAAAAACATAAAAAGGTTACGTGTTTTTTTGGGGATTTTGCCCAGTTTCCCAGATTTGTTGATAAGGGGGGACACCTTGCCAGTTAAATTTTGGGAATCCCAGCAATTTTGTTTTGATTAGAGGGGATTTGAAGAAATAGCTGTGATTTTGCCGTCGTTTTTATTAAGAAGGGGGGGGGACTTTCCAAAAAAAAACTAATTTCCATACATTTCTCCCAATTTTTATCTTTGCTGAACCATTGGAGTTGGGAAAATGCAAGGGGTAATCGAGCAAAAAAGATGGGGGGAGCACCCTTGGGGGAGGTAGGGAGGTACGAAGGAGAAAAAGGTTGCTCTTCACAGTGGCTGGCGGGAACAAAAACACGGCCATGCCAGCGGTTCGGTTCAGTTGCAGGGGGACGTTTCAGGGCCTGTTCCTATCGCTGGGGTTCAGGGGCCCGTTTTGAAAAATCTAAGTACGGGGAACCATCGGGCGCCCAAATTCTGGGGTCCTTCAGTGGTTAATGGCATCATGCATTATAGCAGTCTTACCTCTGCCTTCGCCCAGTCCGGCCACCAAAATCTGTCATCATTCCAGGACTCCATCAGCATTCGGTTCCAACATGATAAGCAGCCAAAATGTCAACATAAAAATCGTTGGTACCAAACCCACTCCGCCGGGATACTCAATTTGTCTGAACGGACCTTCTTGGATTGAAAAACTGCGGTTTTGGGGTACCTGGGTAGGCATGTTAAAAAGATTCAAGGAGGATGATTTTAGTTGCTCTGACGCCCCTTACTGATTTTTTTGCCATCAGAGGGAGGTGAAGGAAAGCCGGTTCAATTGGCCAAAAAAAAAAAATTTTTTTCGGGGCGGTCGGAACGCCCTTTGCAGGTGCCCCTTGCTTGGTAGGGGCCCGCAGTCTCTGGATGCCAGAAAAAAATCCCAGGACGGACCAAGTCCACCTGGGATGGATGATTGTGATGGGATGGATGACGACCATTTGCGGATCCATCCTTGGGTCTTTTTCCGCCCAGAAATTTGCTTGCCGAGCGGCTTAATGCAAGTGGACGGAGGAAGGAAGGACGGATGTAGGGTAAGTGTCAATACGGGTTTCCCGCCACAAAAAAAATGGGGAGGGAGGGGCCGGTCGCAGAAGGTCCGCTGATTATCTTTGGATTTCCGGGGCCCAGGCCAACGGTCAGGGCGCTAACCCCGCTTTCCTGTTAAATCGCCGTCAAAATAGGTTCAGGGGACCTCTAGCTGGGGCCTTCTTTGAGCAAGCCTCTGATTCACCCAGCGATGAATTTTGCCGGCCTTTTGCCCGTAAAAAAAAGTTAAAGTAGAGGCAAGTCCTTTATTAAGTGGGTAAACCCACCACAACATGTCTAGGGTCACAGCAGCGGGAAGGCATTGAAGTTTGAAAATTTGGAGGCAAAACACTGGCCAAAATAAAAAAAAAAAGGCAGGGACCGGACGCCAGGGCCTCCAATAACCCTCTGTCAAACACCCTCTGTTCTCCGCCCTTCCTCCTCTCGGCCACCCACCTAGCGGTTTCCTTCAGCTTTGCCCATGTCTTCCAGAGTCCATGATCAGGGATTCAAGCCTTCCGCTTCAGGCCCTCCATCCGTCGCAACGGTAGTACCACCAGCACCCACCAGAGGGGGGGACATCCTTACCCCTTTTCTCCTTCCGCACAGTTTGACCGGGACCTGGCACCGCGTTACAGCGGGCCTCAGTCTAGCAGCAAGCCTTCTGTTCTTCCCCAGGTTTTGGGGATCAGACAGAAACACATTTAAACCCACATACCATCCCAAAAAAGCCCAAAAAGCTGAATGTCGGGGCATTGCCAGGCTTTTGGCATTTGGGGAAATGTTGGCCCTTTCCGTCTGGTGGGGACACCAGGATGGGTTTCCGCCACGTATGGCCACTCGCTTGCCCCCCAATTACCAGGATGCCGAAGGCAGGCAATGTCTTTGCCAGAAAGCCGTTCCCTGCCTTTTGGGCCATGCACCAGTTGTCATCTAAAAAATTTTCAGCGCGTTGTCTTGGCTTCTGTGTCCCGGGAAAAAGGTCCATTCTCATTCCCACCGAACACATGGGGGGACTAGTAAGCACGGGGACCAAGGGCCGTATATTCTGTGGGGACAGGCTCACTGGGTGGAGGGCTGGGTGGATGGTCTCTGGGGATGGGAGGTCGGATGGACGGGTGGGCTCTCAGGCTGGCGCCACGCTTCTTCAAAAACCGAGGGGATGGTGCAAGGGGCTTCTTTTCCCCCCCAAGTCCTGCTGGGGTGGCTTTTTCACGTGCCCAGGGAAGGACCCACCATGGGGGCGTGTTGGGGAAATTTTAAATCTGCTTGGGAAGGGAACCGACCCAACATCAAACAAGGGTCTGGGAGCTGGTGGGGGTCGGCTCTAAGGCAACGAAAGGGACCGTGGCGCTGGCTTGGGTTGGGACAAAAGAAAAATACTTGTGCAGGGCTAGGGTGTGTGTGGCGATAAAAACGGGCGAAAAAATCTGATGGCCACCCTTTTGGATTCGGTTAGGGTGTAGCTAACATCTTCCCCTTGGCCTGGCACAGTGGGTTCATTGAAACCTTGTCGTCCAGAAAAATTTCTAAAAAGGAGCTACTCGGGGTTCCTGGGGGTCTGCTGCTGGAAGGAAAGGGCTCGAGGCGTCTGAGGTTCGCAAACTTTCCGGCCGTTTGGGCCCCTGGCTTCGTCCCGCTGGCTGCGTTTTTGCAGCGGTTTCTGCTCGTTCACTTCCCAGTCAAAAATATCCGTTTTTTCTTCATTGTTGGGACGTAGGCAAAACACGATGGAAATTTCCACCCTTCCACATGGCTCCAGCGATTTGTGGCCATAAGCAAGCGCAAATGCCATTACGCAGGTACGAATGTGGGGAACCCACATGGCCTGGACATGCAAGCGGTAGGGGACATCGGGGGGTTTGAAAAACCCACCGGAGAATGGAGGGGCAGGTGGGTGAAAAGAAGCCTCTTGCACCATCCCTTTTGCTTAGTTTTTTGAAGTAGGCCAACCTAAAAAATTGGTTCAGTGCGGGGGGGGACAATGCCCTTGTCAGCCCATGGAGCATTTGTGGTTGATCTTAGTTTTTGGGGAACGGATCGTTGGGTGGAACCAATCTGGAAAACAACAGGGTCCGCCAGCGACGGGGAGGGGAGGGAGGACGGCGTCCCTCAGGGATTGGTCGGGGGGGGGGGGACCCACGGTAAGCTTTCTTTCCGTCAAAATCCCACAAGCCCGGGGGGGGACAGTTTCACAAATTTTCATCGGTCTTCAATTAGGGCAGTTTGGTTCGGGGGGGTCCAGGGAGAAGGTTAGTGCAAGGGTTGGGGGCTATCAGCTCTCAGGGCTGGCTTCTTCTCAGGCGATAATAAGTCAGGGGCTGTTGTTTGGGAAAGCTGTTTTGCGGAGGCCAGCGGAGTGGAGGAGGAGGGGAGGAGGTATGCCTATTTGGGGGGACTCCCGATTTGTTTACCGGACCGTTTTTGATTTCCACCGGCTTGGAAAAGGAGGGTTTTGGCGCGGGAATTTGTGGGCGGGAGGGGAGAGAGGAAAGATGAGGGGAGATCCAGTTTGTAGTTGGCCCCTCGGGACCAGAGGGTTGGGGGAAATCAAGGCCTAATCTCTTCACATAGTGCTTGGGATGCTCCTATTTCCTCAAAAAAAAACATTGGAATCCTCGCCCATTAAAGGCCATCAAAATATGATACAACAGTTTTCTGGGGGTGGCCACCCTCTGGATTCCCGGTTTTGGGGTTACAAAAAACAAAAATTCAGCACTTTCCTCCACCCCACCCCAAATAGAGAGTAAAAATTGCAGGGGAAAATGGAGAAACTTTGCTTGATTGGAATAACTGGGGAGGGGGGACAATTGTTGCGTTGCTTTCACGGTTCCCCAAATGGGGTCAGGTGGGAACTCAACATCAGCGACGTGACAAGCAAGTAAGAGTTGGCCAAGTAGGCGTTTTGACGGTAGTCGTTTGCAGGCCAGCAGGGGGCAGGGTGGCAGGAAAAGTAATGGGGGTGACCTCTGGGGCAAATCTTGTTTACCCACCCTCAACCAAAACGGCATGCAATGCAGGGGGGGCACCAACAATTCTCCACAACCCACTGATAGAATTCAGGGGGCTTGAAGAATTCCATGGTGCACGAAACTATCTGCGTTTCTCAACACCGATGTTTTTTGCTTGGTGGTTCCGGAAAACCTCATATTAGATTCTGGGTATCCAAAAATGGGGACCGAATGGCCCGGAGCTGGGGCTTCTCAACGCCAATAAGGAGGTGTTGTTCATGGCCCAGCAGGCCCAGGTAATATTGAGCGGGGGGACCTTCAGCACAGCTGGAGGGGAGTCATTAAACAGAAACAAAACGGCCATCCGGCTTTTCACAAGGATTAAGTGGGAATTTGGTTTGGGAACTTTCGACCAAGATGAATTTTCAGGGGGCCATGGATATCTGGATTTGATGTGTGTGGCCCCATATTGCGAGGGTCACCGATTTAGGGTTGTCCAGTCTATACTTCACAATTTCTTTTCAAAACAGAAATGGTTCCTCTTGAAAAAACTTTTTTTATTAAAAATGATTTCATTTTCTTACTGGCAATTTTGTATTCTTCTTTTCCAACTGTTCAATTTTGCTGGTTTTGCTGTGAGGGAGGCTGTAAAAAGACAGCAAGGTTTTTCATGGGGGGGACAAAACCACCGTTATTTACATTTAACTCTCTTTCTCTTTAAGAAGTTTTAGGCATTTATGTTTCAATGGTTTTTGAGGTCATGTTGCTGTGAGATTTACCAGCAAATAATCCATTGGTTCCTTTGGGGTAACAGGAATGTGACTTCTAAAGTGGCATTTCTCCCTCACAAATTTTTAATAGTGTGAGAAAAAGTCATATTTATAATTTTTTGGGGTCATTGTAGATGTGGAGATTAACAATGCAATAAATCATGGGTCCTTCGTAACAGGAAAAATGTGGGCTTCTAAGTGGTTTCTCCCTTCACAATTTTTAACAGTGGTGAGAGTTCATTTTTATAATTTTGTTTTGGGGTCATTTGGTTTGCTTTGAAAAAATTACAAGCAATACTTACAGGGTCCTATTATAAAAAAATTGTGTGTTTTCTTAAACAGTGGGGAACATTTGTTTCTTCCCACCAAATTGACCAAAGTTGGGCCTCAGGGGTCATGCTTTGAAATTTTAGGGGGCATTTTTTGGTGTGGAACATGCCAGCTATTACTATTAGGTTTCTATTCTAAAAAAAAATGGTTGTTTCTAAACAGGGGACATTTTGTTAGTCAAATTGTCAAGGAGTGGCTTCAAGGGGTGATTGGTGCTGTCAGAAAAAAAAACAGGGAATAGGTCTAGGTACACTGTTAATGGGGGGGACACTTATTTGCCAAAAAAAATGACCGCTTGTTTTTTTGCAAAGATCATTTTAACAAAAACCCACAGCTATCAATACCCCTTTAGGTAATTTGAGGGGGGGACAAAAAAAACCCATTTTTAATAAAATGAAAAAAAGAGGAATAAAAGACATGGTGGGGATCCAATCTTTTTAAAAAAAAAATGTGTTTTCTAGAATTAAAAGTACTAAAAAAAAACTTGCAATGTACAACATAGCTGTTAATAAAAAATAAAATTTCTCTTCTGGATTTTGTTACCAAGGGGAGGTTTACAGGAAAGACTTGGACCAAAGATTTTGTAGGGTTATTCAAGAGGAAACCATGGAGTTATGGAGCAACGGGGGGGAAAGAGAAAACAAAATTACAGAGGGGGACCAATTTTTTTTCCCTCCAAGCATTGTGGAGTAAAAATGAGAAAAAAAGGGTAATGGCCCAAGATAAAGCGGGCAACCTGGGGTTGTTAAAACAGGGAGCGTTAACCTCCAGTAATTATTCAAGTGAGCTCCAAATTGGGCCCACACTTCATATTTTACGGAGGGGGCATGCGCGGGCTTCCCAGGTATTGGACTGTGTTTACCGAGGGAAGGGGGCTGGAGTTTCTCACCATAACTTCCGCTTCCGCACTCTGCTTCCCAAGATGGGGATGTTTTTTCGTTTTGCTGGGCGTCATCAAGGGGCAATTTTAAAACCTGCGTGTTAATAGAGACGCGACGCCAGCTGGGCTTTTCAAACGCGGCCCTCCCACTGTAAACTAGGGGGCCCTGGTGTCATTGCTTGTTGGGCCCCCAGGGGGACAGGTATTGGTCAAGTGTTCCAGTTCAACTAAAAGAATGGGTGGTTTGAAAGGGAACTCCTTTTTTCGGCATTTTTAAATGGTGGGGGTTCCATTGCAGGTTTGGGGGGGGCTCATGCGGGTGGCATAGGGGGCCAGGTATAGGTCAAATGTTCCAGTGAAAAAAAACTAAAAATGGTGGTTGAAAGGACTTCTTTTTCGTGCCACTTTTTAAAAAAATGTGGGGGTTTCATGCAGGGTTTTTGGGGCTCATTTGCTTGTGGCCCGGGGAAAACATCGTTATAGTCAATGGTTCCCAGTTTCAACTTTAAAAAAAAATGGGTGGGTTGAAAGGACTCCCCCTTTTTTCCGGCACTTTTTAAAACTGGGGTGGGGGTCTTTTGGGCAGGTTTGAGGGTAAATGCTGTGGCCCAGGGGAAAAGGTATAGGTAAATGTTTCCAGTTTCAACCTTAAAAATGGTGGTTTTGAAATAAAGGG
This sequence comes from Phyllomedusa bahiana, assembly GCA_025379985.1. Lineage (NCBI taxonomy): Eukaryota > Metazoa > Chordata > Amphibia > Anura > Hylidae > Phyllomedusa > Phyllomedusa bahiana. The sequence goes on along the minus strand of JAODAL010000455.1, from coordinate 260,287 downwards.
GAACTTCCTTGTTTTCCGGACCCCATTTTTAAAAATTGTGGGGGGGGGTTTATTTGGCAGTGTTTTGGGGCTTCCTGCTGTTTGGGCCAGGACAGGTATAGGTCCAATGTTCCCAGTTAAAACTAATAAAATGGGTGGTTGATTTGAAAGATACTACCTTTTTCGGGCCCACTTTTTAAAATTGGTGGGGGGTGGTTCATTTTGCAGGTTTTTTGGGGGGGCTCATTTGCTTTGGCCCAGTGTGACCCAGGTTTTAGGTTCCAATGTTCCAGTTCAACCGAAATTGGTTGGGTGGAAAGGGGGGGGACTCCTTTTCCGGACTTTTTAAAATGTGGGGGTTCCATTGCAAGGTTGGGCCTTCCTGCTGGTGGCCAGGGGGGGGGGATCAGGTAATAGTTCCAAATTGGTTCCAGTTCAACTAAAAAATGGGTGGTTGAAAGGAATTCTTTTTCCGGCACTTTTTAAATGTGGGGGGGTCATTGCAGGTTTGGGGGGGGCTCATGCTTGTTGGCCCAGGGGGGGGGCACAGGTATATTCAATGGTCCAGTGAAATAAAAAAAACTAAATAAATGGGTGGTTGAAAAGGAACTCCTTTTTGCGGGCAATTTTTAATTGTGGGGGGTCCTTTGCCAGGTTTGGGGTAATGCTGCGTTCCAGGGGGCAGGGATAATTCATGTTCCCAGGTTTTCAAGTTAAAAAAAAATTGATGGTTCAATTTCATTTACTGGCTTTTCTGGCCACTTTTTAAATTTGTGGGTGTGGATGGTGGTTTTTAAGGGTCTGGCTGTGGTACCAATGAAGGGGATAAGTTAAATGGTCTGTCGGACTTTTTTTTTCTGTGGACCTTTTATACCTATGTGTGTTGCCTAAGTTGTAGCCATCGTATCCATTGGGGGATGTTTGTGGATGGGTTTAATTTTCAGGGCTTCTTCTGGCCTTGGTTGGGTGTATTAATTGAAGGGTGTGTTGGTTGCTACTCCCATTAGGGGATTTAAATGGTCATCGCGCATTAAAATCGGGATGGGGCTCACTATCGAAAAAATAACCCTTATTCGTTAGCGGGCGACTATCGGGGGGGGTCTACGATCGATGCTGTATAGCCTACGCAAAACCGCATCAAACACTATGACCATAGTAATAGGTTCCAGGCAGATGTGAGTGAACACTTCCCACTCACCTGATGGAACAGGTGAAGAAATGTGCAAAAGCACAATGGGTTGCACGTATCAAAACTGTCTACCAGTAAAACTGCCTTTGTGACCCATAGCATCCAATCAGGCAAGTTTTCATTCTTCCAAAGCAGTTTAAAAATGTAACGCTGAAATAACTGTATATACAGCAAAGGAAATAATTATTTGATCCCTTGCTGATTTTGTAAGTTTTCCCACTGACAAAGACAATTATAGAACAGTCTATAATTTTAAGGTAAGGTTAATTTTAACATTGAGGGATAAAATATCCAAAATAAAATCCAGAAAATCGCATTGTATAAATTATATAAATTTATTTGCATTTTGTTGAGAGAAGATAAGTAGGAATACTTCTCTAACCCCTTCATGCAATCCCAGATCAGGAGGTTCTCCTGTCCTGTTTCTGCTAAAGCCTCATTACCTGTGCAAAAGCCTTTTTTTTATATATAAATTAGTACACTCTGTGCAGAAAACTGCATGAACTACATGACAAATATACATTTTTTATATACAGAACTGTATAAATCATGATACATTTTACTGCAGGAGACAAAGGTATTATGCAGAAACATTCATACAACCACTATATTACAGGAATAACCAGAAATTTTCCATACAACCACAATTACAATAATCACTACAAAATATTTTCATTCCATCTACTGATCTGAATGGATATTTTCTTAAAGTAAAACTTGTAAATAAAAAATTGTGGCCAACTTAAAATATATATATATATATTATATATATATATTTTTTTTTTTTTTTTTATAAATAAAAACATGTTGCAAGAAGATAAAAAGAGGCATAATCTCTAATGCTTATGTTATTCCAGACACAAGGGGAGACATGTGTGGCACTAGGTGCATCGAAATTCATTCTCTCATCTTTTTTTCAGTGCATAATGCACCTGAATGTATGAAAGTGGTTTTTGTGCGTTCGCGCATTACGGAACTTAGGCACATTAGTAATGCGCCAAACATGCATACAGGCTATGGATAGGCTGGAAATAAAAGAAATTAGAATAGCATGTCAGTGAATAGAAACTATGGTACTGATCTTGCTGTGCTGTGCTGGTTCCTACTGTATGTAGAATAAAGGGTGAGAGCAGCAAAAATGATTTTCAAAATTAATGTGGTAAAAATTAAAAATGTAAAAATCTTAACAACATCATCAGTGGGTTATTTAAGTAAAATTGTTTTAGATTCTTATAATTTTAAATACATTTTATGGGAGATATTTTTGGGATATTCTATTTTTTTCTATTAATGTTATTATGATAACTATTTTTTATTAAATTTAATAATTTAAATTTATAATAGTTTAATAATTATCAAAAATTACTTTTTATTATTGTACTGGTGTAAGTTGAGAAATAAGGGACATTTTTTTCCCTAACAGCAAATCTAGCTTAGGCTCAGGCAGACCACATTGAAAATAGGTCTGCCTGTTCGAGCAGTAATGCGCCTAGTTTTGCTAAACCACATTCATATATGTGTCTAATATTACAAATGTGGTGCGACACACCCCTTATATTAGGCGCTTTAGAAAGTGTTGAGTCTAACACACTATGAGCCTTACGTATTTATTTAGCACATTAGACATCGTAGACTGCTTACTTAGGTGCATTTTACACCAGAAAAGGGTGAAAAACCCGATAATATATGTCTCAAAAGGTCTTTTAATGGGTTTTCAAACTAAAAAAAAAGCTCACCAATCAGTTGGGGAGGTTAAAACTGTAACAAAAATCACCTTTTAAATACGCTTGTCCAGCACTGTCGCCAATCCCGCCATTCCTGCCGTTGATGTCACAATCGGTACTCATGTGACACTGGAGTCAGTCACAGGCCTAAGTGGTTACATAGCGTATATCCAGGAAGAGACTGCAGCATGAACAATGAACGTGATGTCATCAACCAGATGCACCGCGAGCATCAGCGCTGGAATAGGCTTGTTTAAAAGGTGAGTTTTTTCTTTCTACTTCATAATCTAACTAAGTGACTGAGGAAAATGTATTAGAAATGGGCCACCCCTTAAGCATAGTATGCTATGACACTGTTATTAGGGACTTTGTAGTTTGAAATGCTTAAGCAAATGGGAGTATTTTTCTCTGTACCTGCCTGCTTGCAGTAGGTTTTTATGCTGTTGAAAGAAAAAAATAAAAGTAGTAATTTAACTGTACAAGTGGTGGATTTTTCACAAGTTTTGAATTACTGTCGTCTGTTAATTGGCAGGTTCCATGCACTTGTTGACAAGGACTATGACTTAGACTGTGTATTTGGGAAGCATTGTTTTATGTTTAGGTTTTCAATTTTTAATGTGTCAACAACATTTTAACATTATGATCACACAACCGTTGGACTAAAATATTGGATTGATTATACTTTAACTTAACTCTTAATGCTAAAAATGTATACCATCTGTGTACATTTGTGTTTATATAGTAATAAAATACATTTCAAGCATGCTCTGCCTCTCAGTTTGATTTCAAATGAACTGCCAGCCAGCACTGTCTGGAAACACAACTTAGACCTTTGAAGCTGAATTTTCCATTCCAACTATTAAACAGTTTCAGATGTGACAATGTAGTTTCATAGACTCAATAATACCAGCAAAGAGGTTCTTTAGGGGGAAGACTACAGCTATAACGAAAAGATATCTGTCTGTCCCTATAACGTTTCCTACTACGTACTGAGGTAATTATACATATTAGTGTATATGATTCTATGAATTTATACAGAGCAGTTTAGCACAAAACTACCTGAAAATATAAATGTGGTCATATCAGTTTAAAAATATAGGACTGCATTTCTGTTAAGGTCTCGCACTGGTGTTGAAGTGTATTTCCTCTTTTAAAGACCAAAGGAAACAAAATCCAGCATAAATGCAAGAATTCCATTTTATTAAATCAAATTGTGTGTACCCACTTTGAAGACAAACAAACAGTGAAATGCTAAAACAGTTTTCCCTGAATGTAGTAATGGGGAACCCAAAGATTAAGGATAATTGGGAAAAATTGCAATAAACTTTTCCCCCCCTATTTTTTAACCAATTGACATAGTTTTATGTGGAAACATACCTTGCACACTAGAATTTAATAACCTTTAAGCCTGGCTCTGTTGTTTTTGGCCAGAGGCTGCACAGGATCAAACAAGGAATTAAATCTAGCAGACTAAGCCAAAAATGTCTGTAGAAAATCTGTGCTTCAAGTCAAAGTATTTTCTTTAGTCTTTGATATCAAGCAGTGAGAACATAAATGCAATATAAGCAGCCAAAAAGCAGTGTATTATTTTCAATTACAAAACATATAACATATTTGTATGAACGAAAACGTAAAATGTACAATAAATGTTTAGAGTCTGAAAGTAATAACTATATACGCCGAACAGAGATACTGTAGAAGACATTCATTTTGCTATTTAAACAAAAGGATCTCAGACAATAATTGCTTTTTATTCACATATTTTCCTGCAAGTCACACACTGGAGAAAGAACAACAAAGCACGATTTGCAAACCGGCAGCAGATATAACCATTGAAAAGGAGAATAGCAAAAACAGGCAACTGAAACAAATGTATGGACACATGCCCTGTGCCATCCCCAGCGGTCAGTGGGCACACAAGATGGAAGCATGGGTCCTCTGGTCACTGCTAGAGTTCTTCTGCAGTGGTGTCAAGTGATTTAGTGTTTTCTCCCCTTTTAGCCACAAAGCGCATCTGTTTGACCTGGCATTGATTTGCAGAGCTTACCAAAGATTTTCTTTATCTTATAGTCCTGCCATGTTAGAGAAATCATTACCTCATACAGCAAAGACTTCTCCAATCCAAAATGCACTGCTTTCATCAAGTACTTGTGATCCCTGTGAAATAACCATTCTGGAGCATCTTTTCTTATAACCGTGTTTCTGGTCCAATCAGGGTAGGGGTGTGTCCTGCACAGTTTGACATTATCCAATCGGGGCTGACCGTCAGTGTGTGTGCAAGAACACAGTCCTTTGAGACCTAGAAAGGTAACACCCAGCTGACAGATTGAGTAATACACTTCTTGAAGCATTTAGAGAGGAATAGAAGAGTTAGAAGAGAAGATTAAGAATGAAAGTATTTACTAAGGCAAACCTCTCACAAATGGCTAAAGGTCCTAATACAGAAGAGATGTCACGAATAGCCACAGATCCTCTTAAAACCTACCATACACAGAGATGTTAGATATCTTAATAATTATTTTTAAATCATTTTCTGATGACTGTCAGATCATGACCAAATTCAGATATCTAAAATATGTGCTGACGTGAAATGTTGGCTTTATCCCCAAAAATTACATTCGATCAACTGATGCCCAGATCAGATGCAGGTAAAAATTCAGTGTCATAGAAACACGCGTTATGTATGAGGTGTAATAGGAAAGTGTTGCATGTACAGTATATTTCAGTGACTATGGATTGTTTATGTATATCCCTCTCACCACAGATCGATTATGTGTATTCCACTGTCTACAAGCTGGACTATTCAAGCATCATTAATTCTGGTCATAAATCAGTAGGCCTCATTCATGGAGGGCGGTGGTAGGTTGTTGCCAATTGGGACTTTTGACATGGGGCCTAGAGTTTTATCTACTTCGGAGGATGGCCAGACCCTCATCTGTCCATCCACCCTTAACACCCCCCAGAGCACATTACAATAGGTCAATCAAAGGAAACATACAAGTAGATACTACTTGTCCTTCTCCTTCATCACCTAATCAGCCAAGTCAGGGGCCACAAATTACCTCAATGAATTGATGGGCAGCTATGAAATCTAAAGCAAATGGTTATACTATGAAAATATAGCTGCAACAGAACACCAGGTTCACAGCATATGGTCCAGTCATCAGTTTAGCTGCCTCACAATTCCTTCCTTGCCACAGGAAACAAAAGATAATCTACATTGTGTTAGGTGTTTTCTGGAATTTCTCACTTTTTATTTTATAACTGCATGGTATGTATGTATGTATGTCATCTTATTTTATCATTATTCTAGTATTCTGTAAGTGCTGCACCTTTTTCTATTAAAGCTTAAAACTTTAATAAGTTAGGTGTGTTTTCAGCTAAAACAACCAGCTTAGAGCAACTATCAATAAAAAAACGGCCATATAAAATTATTAGTGCATAGTCAGCTTTAAGGGTTTTTTCACCGTGTAATTTCACAGTCACAGCCAGCTTGAGACTCTCACTTCCTAGTCAGTCTGTGGGTGGTTCTAAAGCAGTGATTAACATATCAGCTCTGTAATTCCTAGTGGAGCCTGTTACAGTAAACTGGCTGCAGGAGATTTAAAATCTGTAGTACATAAAACTACAGAGCTCTTAAAGGGGTTTTGCCAAGAAGTGAGTTCATTACCTCTTAATCTGATCAGGAGAGACTATAAACAAAGCACAGCAGCCTCACAGACGAGAGGGAGGAGGCCTGAGCAGCAACTCTGAGGAAGCAGAGGAAGCAGGGAGCGTTGTGCAATGTGTACTCAAATAAAACATTAGAACCAGTGGATTCTCTATACAAAAGACACAACAATTTTCTCCCCAATCCCTTGAAAGCTCAGTCATGTTCCCTGTCATCAACTCCTCAGCTCCTGTCAGCTGGAGCTGGTCCTGTATAATGTAAACTTTTAAGTAACTAAGGGCTTGTAAAGAAAGCTGTAGCTCTCAGAGGATTCACTTTTTGTAATCACATATATTTAGAAAAGTGAATAAATACCCATTTTGGAGGATCCCACGTCAACATTACATCGTGGCAAAACCCCTTTAAGAGTGAAAATGTGTCCTTATCCTAAACAAACAAAGCTCCATTCCTAGAGATTACATAAAGCAGGGAGTGACTCACCATAGTCAGACAGCAGCTTCCAGCAATCAGATGAGAGAGAGGAGACAGAGATGGTCAGTAACCAATAGAAACTTGTGCGCACTCAGAAGAAATAAAATCTCTCTTATCTCCTCAAAGAAGCCACATAAAAACAACAGTGTATTTGATAATAGTCTTCATTGACCTTTCCCTACATGTTAACCCCTTAAGCCGAACACCTGAAAAGTAGTTAATGACCAGCACATTTTTTTAGTGTTTGCCTCCTTGTGTTTCAACAGCTGTAACTTTTTTATTTTTTCAATGACACAGTTCCATGAGGTCTAATTTTATTTGAAACAAGTTGTACTTTTAGGGGGAATAGTTTAAAGAGAACCTGTCACATAGTTTATGCCCCCCTGGCTGAGGACAGAATAAGCTAGTGACAGACATGCTGTTTCCAGAGCTGTGTCCCTTATTCTGTAAGATGCTGTAGTTTTCGTGTATTTAATGCTCAAATCTGCAGTTTTCAGCCAGAAGAGTCATTCGAAGAGTCATTCAAAGAGTCATTTTTTTTCAAACCCCGCCCACCTGTGGCTAGCCCCGCCCACCTCAACTGATAAACCGTACTTTGAATAGGTAGAAACATGAGAATAACTGTCAGTGGGAGGGGCTAGCCTTTGGTGGGCGGAGCTAACACCTGCTCATGAATAAGATTTGAGGGGTAAATACTCTAAAACTGCTGCATCTTACAGAATAACGGGCACAGTGCTGGAAACAGCAGGTCTGACACTAGCTTGCGCTGCGCACACCAAGGGGGGCCCACCCAATGTGACAGATTCCCATTCACTTCACATATACATTGTTGCAGAATTTTTTTTACATTTTTTTTTTCTTTTTTTACACCATTCATATTTCACACTTAATAACTTGTTAGATTTAGTCTACAGGTTATTACGGTCGTGTGGATACCTAATATGTGCATGGGTTTTTTGTGTGTACAATGTATGCACAATTATTTTTTATTAAATATTTATTTTTATTATTTATTTTTTCTACACTTTTTATGGTTTTTTACTTTTTTTATAATCCCATGAAGGGATAACTGTCTTCCCTCTAATACATTATAATCTGTTTCAGTTTGACACAGGCAGTGATCAGGGCAGCCCACAGTCTGCCCTGATCACTGACTTCTTAGGCTCTGTTCACGCGGCTTAAATTGGGGCGCATTTCGCCGCGTATTTCGTGGCGTACTGCGCTCAAATGTGAGCAAAATGCTCCCCAGTCATTATGGTAATCCACAGTTCTCATAGAGAAACTATGGGTTGCGCCTGCTCTCCCCGGACGTACAATACGACGCGCGGGGAGACAATTAACATGTCATTTATTCACGGCGCGGACGCGCCGCGAGTAATGCATGTCTGTGTGGCTGGCGGGATGCCGCCCCCCCGCATCGCGGGAGTAAGCTCCCGAACACCCGGCGTAATTGCGGGGCATATTGTACGTCCTGTAATTAGCCGTGTGAACTTAGCCTTACACAGACAGCCCTAGATCTTGTGCAGTCATTCCCTGGGCTCTGTCGGGTCACTGGAGTCCCGATCACCTGACAGAGCAGGGGAAAGCCCTTTGACTACGCTGCAGTCACGAACCATGGAAATCAGAGGGTTAAGCACAAGGGAGCGGGAACAGTGTAGTACAGCCCTGTCCTCATCGCTGCTGCGCTGTCAGGCGCCGCAAACCCCGATGTCTGCAACGACGTCAAAAGATGTCAAAAGTTGGCAGGCGGTCGTTAAGCGGTTAAAAGCTAATCATTGTAATGAGAAAATTCCCTTTAAGATTCTTGCCCACAAGCTGACTTTGAAGTATCTTCAACTTGTTCTTTTAGCTCACCGATTCAACATAGGGGCTGGATTTCTTACAAACATTCCCCACAATCCTTATTTGACTCTCTTGGTGAAATCATGCACTACCTGGGAAATGTTTAACCCCTTAAGGACCCGCCGTTTTTTTTGTTGACATATATGTTTTTCCCTCCTTACCTTCACAAAGCCATAAATTTTTTATTTTTCCACCTACATAGACATATGAGAGCTTTTATTTTGCAGGACAAGATGGACTTTCTAATTGTGTTATTCACTGTACTATAGAATATACTGGGAAACTGCAAAAAAATTCCAAGTGGGACAAATTGTGGAAAAAAAACTTATCTTCGCCATGTTTCCGGGTGTTTTGCTTTTACGTTGTTCAATCTTCGGTAAATATAATATGTTATCTGTATTCTACAGGTTGATACACATCCGGCAATACCAAACATGTAGGGTTTCCGTTATGTTTTGGTACCGTAAAAAAATTCCAAACATTTTCTATTTCTGAAATTTGCGTCGTGGCGCCATTTTGTGCGACCAATAACTTTTTTGTACTAACACCTACGGACGTCAGTGAGGGGGCATTTTTAGCGGGCTGAAGTGTACTTATCGCTAGCAGTTTGGAATGCATGCGACTTTTTTGATCACTTTTATTCCATTTTTTGAGTGACGTAAAATTACCAAAAACGCAATTTGGGCGTTTGGAATTTTTTTCTTATACGGTGTTCAGTGTACGGGATAAATTATGTTATATTTTTATAGATCGGACTTTTTCAGATATGGCAATACCAAATATGTGAACCTTTTTATTATTTTAATTATTCTATTTTTAAAAGGGGGGTGATTTGAACTTTTAATCCTTTTTTTGTACTTTATTTATTTATTTATTTTCACTGTAACATTGAGTCCCCCTATGGTTCTTGACCACTAGGGGACGCAATTGTTAATACAGCCTAATGCATTGCATAGGCAATGCATTAGGGTGTACAAAGATGGCTGTTTCCCCATTTCCTGTCTATGGCCGGAAATGGGGCAAACCAGGACTTGGCAGCGACGGGAGCCTTCAGTGACAGGAGCGCGGCACCGATCGTCATTCATTCAGACGCTGCGGCCCTCTTTGCCACGGTGTCTGATGGGTTAAACAGCGCCAGCGAGCGACACCACCCGCCGGCGCTGTTACTGCCGGGTGTTAGCGGCAATCAGCCACTAACACCCGGCAGCTGTGCGAGGGGGTCGCAGAGCGATCCCCCTGCAAAGCCCCTTTTCGGCTCTGGGACGTACTCATACGTTCAGGGTCGTTAAGGGGTTAACCTCTTAACCCCGAGGCTTATTTTTTCATGCTTGTTTTTCTCTCCCCGCCTTCCCGGAGCCATAACTTTTTTTATTTTTCCACCTACTTTGCATATGAGGGCTTTTATTTTGCTGGACAAGATTTGTATTTTCTAATGATGTCATTCATTGTACCATAGAATATAAAAATAGTAAAAACAATTTCAAACGTTTTCTATTTTTGAAATTTGCGCAGAGGCACCATTTTCTGCGGCCAATAACTTTCTGTACTAATACCTACGGACTTGAATGAGGTTGAATTTTTATAAGGCTGTAGTGTACTTTTTATTTGTACCAATTTGGAATACATGTGAATTTTTTTATTAAAATTATTCAAATTTTTATTGAACATGAAATGACCAAAAAACGCAATATTTGCAGTAGGATTTTTTTTTATTATACAATGTTCAGCATATGGGATAAATTATGTTATATTTTACTAGATGGGACTCTTTTGGACACGGAGATATCAAATAGTTGTAACTTTTTATTATTTTATTTTTGTATTTGTAAAATGGCAAAAGGGGGTGATTTGAACATTTAATCTTTTTTGATCTCTATTACACATTAAAACATTTTTTTATTACTTTAACTTTGAGTCCCCCTATGGTACTTCACTACTAGGGGGGTGCGATCATTTATACACCCTAATGCATTGTATTACAATACATTAGGGTGAACAAAGATGGCGGTTTTTCTATTTTTTGCCTGGGGAAGGAAGTAGTAAACCAGAAAACATAGTGGCAATGGAAGCCTTCCGGCTGCCATGTTGAATGACTGGGAACCTGTAATTTCGCCACAGGCACCCCGTTCGAAGTGAGGAACGGTGTACAACACCGTTTCTCATTGATTTAAATAACGCGGCCATCTTTGCCACAGTGTCTAAGGGGTTAAACAGTGTGGGATGGCGCTGGCTCCATCCCGCGCTGTAATCATCGAGTGTTAGCTGCAATTAGCAGCTAACACCCGGCGGCTATGTACCGGAATCACACTGCTATAGATTGGCCTAATTGACTACAAAATGTACATGACCTTAGATCTTCCCCAATTTTATGGTGTAGAGCCCTTGTCAAATACACTGCTGAGTCATATTATAATGACCACCAGTCAATATTCGGAGTAAGGGTATGCAGACAACATGGTATTGCATGTGGACTTAGGGTCTTTATTCATTCATGGTATACAGTCAGAAACAAATCCCATTCATTTTGTGGATTCCGACTTGAAATACTCGACGTGTGAACATAGTCTAACTGCCATGGCTAGATGGGCTGGGAGTGACTCAATAGAGTCCTGCTAGGTTGGTACAGGGATCTTAAGCCATGCTTAATGCAGTGCATTGTTGGAAGTGAGGTAAGTGAGTCAACATGTATGGGTGTACATAATCGGCACGGATTTCATGTAGCAAAAAAAAGTGACTCTTTGGAGAAGGCAAGCTTTTGCCAATCATCGGACGTTCTATTCTACTAGTGTTGTGAAAATTTAAGTCATTTTCTACTGATGCAACTTTGTTAGCAGAGGTATTATGATCATTTGTCTGCTTTGAAGATCCATACACATTAAGATTCACCAAATTGTTGTTTTAGACACCTGTCTGGTAGCCACCTGGATCATTTTGGCGGTGAGCTGCTCCACTGCAACATGTCTGTCTGTCCATGTGCACCTTTGTAACCATTGTTTACATCTCACATCATGAGAGCACATGGTGCTCCGCAGTCTCAATGTTGCTTATTCACAATGGAGCCATTTGTCTGATACACTTACATTTTCACTACAGCAGCAGGCAAACAATTCCCAAGCTCCACATTTTCAGAAATACACACACCCTTTTTGTAACTCTGATTAACTGTCTCTTTTACCATGTCAGCAATGAGCAATAACTGTGCAGACAATCTATCATACACCTTGTATTCCAACCATGCTAGCTCGCAACACGTGACTTCCTTCCTGAACAACACACTTCTGACTTCAAATATTATTTGCATTTAAGGTATTTTAACAAAGTATCCTACCTCTTACTATAAAGGTGTTTTGACATTGACATAAAGATAGAAACATAAAGGAAGTGGCAAGAGTAAAATCTCCCCAATAGAAATGAAACAAGATTTGTGCTGTCAAACTGTTATGCTTTGTTAAGTAGATCAAAGACCATTCTGAGCCTTCTGAAAAACTTCATCATCTATCAATGTCAACACCAAAAGTGAAGATCACTCAGTTTTATCTAAAAAAGATAACGATTTGACAGGTTTGTAATGATTAACTACATGGAATCTGGGATGCTTTTAGCTCACTGTGCAATGTCATATAAAATCATATAACACTTGCTACTAGAAGAAATATACACGCAAGCAATATACAGTGTGGCAAAGCGACCTAGGTGGAATAAAACAGGACACCAGCAAGCTACGTGCCACCAAGGGCCTGTCTCAGTGGGGGAAGCCAGCAATTTCGGGTCAGTAACCAAATGTTGCTGACATGTATAGATAGTATGACTGCTATGCGGTTATTATGGGATGATTTTCCCAGAATGGCTGTAGACTTGGGTGGGAGGCCATTCCCACATTCCAGGACAGGCTTTTGGCAGGTTTCTGGAAGCCTATTAAAAACCTCTTACTCCAGACATCACGGGGGTGTGGTTGACTGCCTGGAGTAAGGAGCAATGCTGAGCCAAGGAGGAGGCTCTTAACCCGCAAGGCCTGAGGGAAGCCTATAAATGGTGTACAATGACTGTATGGTATTGGTGGGGCTGGGTGATAGGTCCAGACCACAGTAGAGAGGGACTCTATGTGTATATATAGTGACCAGATGGTGGAGGTTTTGTTGTTTATGCTTTGTGTACTGTCCTTTCCATGAATAAAACTGTGTGGGGCCAGTTTAAAACTACTGCTTGTGTCGGAGTTACCCGTGTGCCGTATTCTGCTTACCAAAGCAGCGATCCTGAGAGCTAAGTGATCCCCAGGCCAGTCCAAGATGGTGGCCGAACTGTAGTGAGTATTCACAATACATACATACAATTTACATTTACAAGAAACAGTAAATTGAGCTTTAGCTTTATATTTAACAATATAGTTATATGTAAGAAAAATAAGTTGCTGACAGGACCATATTTGCCACTAGGCACTGGAGGTCCAGCGTTGAGTGCAGCACTTAGTGGGAGGCTGCACTTACAGTAAATTTTTTAAAAAATACTATCGCTATCAATAATCCCCCCCCAAAAATTATTGAAATCCTGCAGTTTTAATTTCGGCCACTAAACCTTATAATAAATAGTCTGACACTTCCTGTCCTGTAGAGCAAACTTTTCAGCAGTCTCCTTAACAGCATAAGCAAAATTACAATTAACACCAAAGTAAAGATGAGAAAAGACATATTCACAAAAGGAGATTTTCAAAGATTATCTTATCCCCCTCCTTACACATTGACTTCTTCCCATGTTCTGCCTAGAAAACTTTCCTATCAAAATCATTCGGTCTGCTCCTGTTTATAGGCTGATATGTCCATGTAGCTGATGTAAAGCATATCGCTAAATCAGGTCCATACTGGCAACTTTCCCAACCAGGCAGACGCCCAGAGGGCCACCAGGTTCAGGACCACTGCACTGGCTCATAGTGTGAAAGCAGGTGTGGGGAGGTAAATCCCCAGTGGGCCCTGAGCACGACACATGTTTTCAAGTGTAAGTGCGCTGACTACTATGAGAGATGCACGTGGTGTGATGTAACAATGCCATCATGTCGCTTGTGGCCCTTCATATTCTGAGCCAGAAGCCTAAGGCACATCATGCCACCAGTGCAGGGCACAAGCCCTCAGTGAGAGCTGATCGGTGGGTGTTAATATTACTTTTTTATGTTTAATGGGGGCCTAAATATCTACCTACTGGGGGGCACTATATACCTATATACCTACTGGGAGAGGGCGGGACTATATACCTTCCTGCCTACTGCGAGGGCCAAATATACATACAAACCTACTGATGATGGCCTATACATGTACAAACCAACTGGAGGGCCCTATACAAGTACCTAATGGGGGTCTTATTTACCTACCTACTGAATGGTTGTTTATATCTACCTACCTACTGTGGGTCTCTATATAGGTATAGGTACTGAGGGCACATATACAGTATATCTACAGTATCTCACAAAAGTGAGTATATCCCTCACATTTTTGTAAATATTGTACTATATCTTTTCATGGGACAACATTGAAAATATGACACTTTGATACAATGTAATGTGGTTAGTGTACAGCTTGTATAACAGCATAAATTTGATGTGTCCTCAAAATAACACATATCCAGCAATGTCTGAACCCCTGGCGACAAACATGAGTACACCTCAAAGTAAAAATGGACAAAATGTTGCCAATTTGCCATTTTTCCCTCCACGTTGTCATGTGACTTCTTAGTGTTACAAGGTCTCAAGTGTGAATGGGGAACAGGTAAAATGTTATATTTGGTGTTATCACTTTTACACTTTCTCATGCTGGTCACAGGAAGTTCAACATGGCACTTCATGGCAAGGAACTCTCTGAGGATCTGAAATTAAAAAAAATTGCTGCTCAACATAAAGATGGCCTACGCTATAAGAAGAGTGCCAACACCCTGAAACTGAGCTGCAACATAGTGACCAAGACCATACAGTGGTTTGACAAGACAGGTTCCCATCAGATAGAAGTTGAGTCCATGTTCCCAGGGTCATATCCAGAGATTGTCTTTGCAAATAGACGTATGAGTGCTACCAGCATTGCTGCAGACGTTAAAGAGATGGTGGATCAGCCTGTCAGTGATCAGACCATATACCGCACACTGCATCAAATTGGTTTGCAAGGCTGTTGTCCAAAAGGGAAGCCTCTTCCTAAGATGATGCACCAGAAAGCCCGCTAACATTGTGCTGAAGACAAGCAGACTAAGGACATGAATTAATGGAACCATGTCCTGTGGTCTAATGAGACCAAGATAAACTTGTTTGGTTCAGATGGTGTCATGCATGTGAGGCGGCAACCAGGTGAAGAGTACAAAGACAAGTCAAGCATTGTGGTGGGAGTGTCATAGTTTGGGGCTGCCGGCTGTGGGAAACTATAGTTCATTGAGGGAATCATGAATACCAACACGTACTGTGACATACTGACATAGTCTTCCCCTTCTGAAACTGAACTGTAGTGCCGTACTCCAACATGACAACAACCTTAAACACAGTTCCAAGACAATGACAGCCTTGCTAAAGAAAATGAGGATAAAGGTGTTTGACTGGCCTAGTATGTTTAAACCCTATTGAGCATTTGTGTGGCATCCTTAACTCCTTACCGACATAAGATGTATGGATATGTCCTGATGCCGGTAAGCAGCTTTGAAGCGGGATGGCAGAGCCGGGTGTTAGCGGCTAATTGCAGCTAACACCCGGCGGTTACAAAAAAGTCCAATCTATTAAAATATAACATCATTTAACCGATATGCTGAACACTGTAGAAGAAAAATAATTCCAAACAGCAAAATTTTTGGTCATTTCACGTCCTATAAAAATTGGAATAAAAGTGATCAAAAAAGTCGCATGCCTTCCAAACTGCTAGCAATAGAAAGTACACTTCAGCCTGCAAAAAATGCACCCTCACTCACGTCCGTAGCTGTTACTACAAAAAAGTTATTGGTCGCGCAATTTTCAAAAATAGAAAATGTTTGGAATTTTTTTACGGCATCAAAACATAAGGGAAACCGTACATGTTTGGTATTGGCGGAAGCGTATCAACCTGTAGTATACAGATAACACATCTTTGTTGCTGAAGAATGAATGGCATAAAAAGAAAAGTCTCGCAAACATGGCGCAAGTACGTTTTTTTCACCTTTTGCCCCACTTAGAATTTTTTCGCTGTTCCCCAGTATATTCTATGGTAATATGAATAACAGTTTTAGAAAGTACATCTTGTCCTGCAAAATAAAAGCCCTCATACGTCTATGTAGGTGGAAAAATGAAAAAAATTATGGCTTTCAGAAAGCAAGGAGGAAAAAAATGTACAGCCATATTATTATGACCGTCCGTCAAGAAGGGGTTAAACAGAAGGTGGAGGGAGCACAAATTCTCTAACATCCACCAGCTCTGTGATGTCGTCATGGAGGAGAGGATTCCAGTGGCAACCTGTGAAGCTTTAATGAACTCCATGCCCAAGAGAGTAAAGGCAGTGCTGGAAAATAATGGTGTCCACACAAAATATTGACACTTTGGGCACAATTTGTCCATTTTCACTTAGAGGTGTACGCACTTGTGTTGTCAACGGGTTAGAGATTGATGGCTCTGTGTTAAATTGTTTTGAGAGCACACCAAATTTATACTGTTATACAAGCTGTACACTGACTACTTTGAAGATATGACACTTTGTTACAATTTAGTGTTGTCCCATGAAAAGATATGATAAAATATTTACAAAAATGTGAGGTGTTTATTCACTTTTGTGAATGGAAAGTATTCAGACCCCTTTAAGTTTTTCACTCTGTTTCATTGCAGCCGTTTGGTAAGATCAAAGAAGTTAATTCTTTTTTGCTCATTAATGTACACTCTGCACCCCATCTTGATAGGAAAAAAACAGAAATGTAGACATTTTTGCAAATTTATTAAACAAGAAAAACTGAAATATCACATGGTCATAAACATTCAGGCCCTTTGCTGTGGCACTTATATTTAACTCACATGCTGTCCATTTCCTTCTGATCCTCCTTGAGATGGTTCTACTCTTTGATTGGAGTGCAGCTGTGTTTAATTAAACTGATTGGACTTGATTAGGAAAGGCACACACCTGTCTATATAAAACCTCATAGCTTACAGTGCATGTCAGAGCACAAGAGAATCATGAGGTCTCAGGAATTGCCCAAGGAGCTGAGAGACAGAATTGTGGCAAAGCACACATCTGGCCAAGGTTACAAAAGAATTTCTGCAGCACTCAAGGTTCCTAAGAGCACAGTGGCCTCTATACTCCATAAATGGAAGAAGTTTGGGACGACGACAACTCTTCCTCGACCCGGCCGTCCAGCCAAACTAAACAGTCGTGGGAGAAGAGCCTTGGTGAGAGCGGTAAAGAAGAACCCCAAGATCACTGTGGAGTTCCAGAGATGCAGAAAGTGAAACTAAAATCTGTTCCCCTGTAAAACTGAGATAAATTCTCTGGATTGCTTATGACATGTATTGGAAAAAAGTCTTAGAATTTCATCTATTATTATATTTTGTGTGTTTGTGTCGAGGTGTAAGGTACTCTTTAAGCGGCTGCAACTGGCAGCATAGCCATGCGTTCTGTAGCACAGAATTTTTCCCCTTAAAGGGGTTGTCTCACTACAAGGATTGCTTTTTATGTTAAAGATCTAGCAAAAACAAGTTACTTTGCAATATATGTCCAATAACAATGTCCTACCTATTCTGAGATATCCCCCCTTGTATGGGCTGCATCAGCTCCTCAGGTCGCTATAGCTACAGACCTGTTTGATCTCTCCTGATAGGCTGCCAGCACTGGTTGCTATAGCTACAGACCTGGCTTCTACTGCAGCCTAGTAGAAGCCAGTAAACATGCCCCTGAATTCAAAATGAAACCAAGAAAACAGGACTGAGGGAAGATGAATCAATGTAGTGAGACAACCCCTTTAAGCTCTATGGAAGATTGAAAAATAAGTGACTCACAAATGTTGATCTTCTACAGACACGTACTGGACATGCATGTAAATATAACTATGTTGCCATATTGAAATCATGTTGTGAAATAAGTGTATGCATCGTGTGACAATTATATAAACAAGTATTATTTGCAGCTGCAACTGGCAGCATAGGTATGCTTTCTCTAGCTCGAAAGATTTCCACTTAAGCTCTATGGAACATTGCAAAATAAGTGACTGACAAATGTTGATCTTTTAAAGATAAGTACTGGACATGCATGTAAATATAAGTATGTTGTCATAAATTTAAATTGTTCTGAGAAATAAGTGTATGCATTGTGTCATTATATAAAGAAGCATAATTTACACTTCAAAATATTTTTTTAATCTAAGTGTGGTGTTTGGCGTATATAGCTACCCACCTACTGGGGGCGGTGTAAATATTTACCCACCTACCTACTGGGGGCCTATATATCTACCTACTTAACGAGTATCTCTACCTACTGGGTATGCCTACCTACCTATGAGGGGCCTACTTGCCTACTTGAGGGCTTATATATCTACCTGTTTAATAGGTGACCTTTATATCTACTTACTTACTGAGGAAGTGTATATGCCAAGTTACCTGCTGGGGGGCATATATACCTACCTACCAACTGGAGGACCTATGTAACTTCCTACCTACTTAATAAGGGGGCTTATATACCTATCTACTTAATGGGGAGCCTATATTGCTACCTGCCTAGTTAGGGTCTGCCTACATAAAAGTGGGTTCACCAACCTACCTATTTTGGGGCTGTGCCTAGCTATTATACACACAAAACAAGACTAAAACTAGGTGAACAAATAGGAGCCCCATAACTGTTTATAGGCACTTTTACTGTATGGGGCACAAGAGAATAATTATTACAATTTGAAGTGCTATTGATGGGGAGTTTCTACAGAGATGGGAATTGGTAGGGAAGTGCTGGAAAAGTGACGAGTCAAAGATGTTTGTGTGGGATGAGTCGTGGCCGGCAGAAGCCGTCATTGCAGTCTGGGCTAGATGGAGATGAAAAGGGAAAGATATCAATTCATCAGAAAAGATGCCTCCTGTGAGTCCCTGGATTTCGTGCTTATTTTACTTCTGTGCTGGATCAGTGCGGCATTCATGATAATGTGATGGCGACCTGATCTTGTGTCTAACCACTGTGGGGTGTCTGTATAATGGTATTGTAGCTTATAATGGTACTTCTTTGGTGATTGTTTAATTTTTTTAAACATAATTTTTATTTGGGTTTTCAAAAACAAAAACATACAAAACATAGCAATATTAAGGGTATCAGACATATAAAAGTAGGTATCAAAGTAGTGCAAGTAGTACACAGTTATAGGATACAGAGACAAACTGAGCCTACCGAAAAAGTGACCAAGTTATGATATAACCCTCACAACAATAAAGTACATATCCCGATAACAAAAATACATCCAGGCGCTAAGTCCGTGGAAATAACCCCAACATAGATATAGCCAAGCCAGGAGATCAGACCAGCTAAGAAAAAACAAAAATCATAACCTACAGGAAACAAAAACATAGAAAAGTCAGTACTTTAAACATATAAGGTGCAGAAAGCAGGTGGGTATATACAGGTCTGTGTGTTCATAATAGAGATGGCACCAAATGGAGCAAGGGCATAACTAGCACCCATAAAATGTCGAAAGAATACCAGCGAACAAATCTACATGATGCTGTGGAAACGGGGCCAAGAGAATGATACCGAAGATAAAAGTGGAGACAAAAATAGAAATAGGAGAAAAAGTAAAAATAGGAGGAAAAGGAAAAGTAGGGAGAGCCATAGATCCCCCAAGAAATAGGGGGGAGGGAGGAGTGGGTAAAGAAATTCCTAAGGGCCAAAAGATGCGCTAACCTGTAGGCATCCTAGAGTACCCGCTAAACAAGAAGAGAGGTCCCCGGGGGTATATAGAAAAGGTAGCATAAGTTCCTTAATTTCCGCAGTAGAATAAAACCGTTTGATAAAAGTTCCCCATTTTTTAAAGAATTTAGGAGATTGAGAATCTTTTACACTGATGATATCCAACCTGTCCATTGCCATGTGGTGCTTGACTGTTTGGATCACCTCTTGGACCGTCGGCATATGCGGGTCCAACCATTTTGTAAAGAGACATTTGGCAGATAATAAAAAATATGAAGAATTAGGATGTGTTCACAATGATTTGGATTATGATGGAATAGAATCTGAGAGGGGTCGAGCCTCAAATTGTAGCAAAATTCTGTGTTAACCCCTTAAGGACCGATTATGTCCCAGGGTCCCTAAGGGGCTTTGCAGGGGGATCGCTCCGCGACCCCCTCGCACAGCCGGCGGGTGTTAGCGGCTCATCGCCGCTAACATCCGGCCGTTACAGCGGGAATGGGCAGCACCGCCCGCCCGTGCTGTTTAACCATTCAGATGCCGCGGCAAAGATGGCCGCAGCATCTGAATGAATGAAGATCGGTGCCGTGCACCGATCTTCAGGGTGATCGGCATCACCGCAGCATAACTGCAGCGATCCGACACCCGGACATGGCCGCGGGGAGCAGAAAGGAAGTGGGGAAACCGCCATCTTGGTACAGTCTAATGCATTGTCTATGCAATGCATTAGACTGTATTGACAATCGCGTCACCTAGTGGTCAAGCACCCTAGGTGGACTCAATGTTAAAGTTAAAAAAATAAATAAATAAATAAAGTTTTAAAGCACAAAAAAAAAGTATTAAAAGTTAAAATCAAACCCCTTTCCCCATTTTACAAATAAATACAATAAAATAATAAAAAAGTTACACATATTTGGTATCGCCACGCCCGAAAAAGTCCGATCTATAAAAATATAACATCAATTATCCCGAACGCTGAACACCGTGGAAAAAAAATTCCAAACGACAAAATTGCGTGTTTTGGTCATTTTACGTCACTTGAAAAATAGAATAAAAGTGATCAAAAAAGTTGCATGCATTCCAAACTGATAGCGATAAAAAGTACACTTCAGCCCGCAAAAAATGCACCCTCACTGGCGCAAATTTCAAAAATAGAAAAAGTTTGGAATTTTTTTACGGTACCAAAACATAACTGAAATACTACATGTTTGGTATTGTTTGGTATTGGCGGATGCGTATCAATCTGTAGAATACAGATAACACATTGACCGAAGATTGAACGGAGTAATAGCAAAACACCCGCAAACATGGCGAAAATACATTTTTTTTCACAATTTGTCCCACTTGGAATTTTTTTGCGGTTTCCCAGTATATTCTTTAGCACAGTGAATAACACCATTAGAAAGATCTTGTCCCGCAAAATAAAAGACCTCATGTGTCTATGTAGGTGAAAAAATAAAAAAGTTATGGCTCTGGGAAGGCGAGGAGGGAAAAACGAACGTGTCAACAAAAAAAACGCCGGGTCCTTAATCGGTTACGTAAGATGAAGTACCTCTTCCCAAAATGTTATGGTGTCCTTACGCTTGAGAAAGGCTCAGTATGAGCTGAAACGTTGCACAGTTTGGATGGAATAAACCGCTTGAAATGAAGTGCTGTCTGGACCTTTTTTGGAGTTATTATTTGGCTTGTGGACCGGGTTGCTCGACTTGCACTCATATTTGAAGTTGCCAGTGCTGCTTACTTCTTTCTATAGTGTCCTTACATGACCAGATGCTATGCACAAAATCAGTATGAGATGCACTACATTTAGGACACGCCGTGTGCCTAGCGGGGTTATTCGGGTGGGGGGGGGATATTAAATCTGTAGATTGCTGAATGTGCCAGTCTAAAGTATGTATCGTTCCATTTCTTATAATAATAATATAATAATATACTTATTGACAGCATTCCACCCTTGTAGGACTTTCTGTGAGATGTCCTCGTCAGGAAAAACTTTCTCCCACTGATGAAAGATCTTAAGAGAAGGCGGCCTCCCTCTATTCTGACCGGCATAAAGTGTAGATAGGGAGTAGGGGAAGGAGGAAGAGGAACCTATGATATCATCAAAGTGGGGTGGTCATCCTGCTGCTTACAAGTGAAGAAATCTGGGAGAAGGCTAAGAAATGGGACGAGGGCAAGTCATAGAGATCAGAAAGTTCAGAGAATGAGTACAGTTTTTGTTGTCTAATGTCTATAAGTTTGGACATATTTAAAATACCCCTCTTTCCCCAAGTTTTAAATTGGGGGTTGTCAAGGCCCGCTGGGAAGTCTGGGTGACCGCCAAGGGTAAGATATCTGCTGAATTGGTAGGGCAAAGATAACAAAGATCTAGCAGTCTTCCATGCACTTATCGTGTCCCACAAGACAAGACTGTTTTGCCACCTTAGGGAGAGAGGAGCATCCAACATGTAGGAAGCCAGGGCGGATTCAATGGATGGTTAGAATACCTCGAGGTTTGCTTAATCCAGTCCGCGCTATGGCGTAACAAGCTAGCTAAGTTATAAATTCTCAGGCCCGGAAAGGTTCAGGTCCCCCTCGTCTCTTGGAAGTTGCAGCTTGGACAAAGCAATTCTTGGGTGCTTTTTGTTCCATGAAAAGGAGGAAAAGGAGGAGTAGAGCTTGGTGATATCCTTATGTTTGAGCAGGAGGGGAATCGTTTGAAGCAAATAAATAAAGTAATTTGGGGAAAGACATCATTTTGAGGAGGTGACATCTCGCTAATTAGGGGAGGGAGAGATGGGACCATCTGTCTAATTCCTTAGTAATTTTAAGAAATAAGGGGGATAATTGAGCTGGTAAATTGATTCTGGGGTTTTGCCAATGTGAATACCTAAATATTTAATCGAGTTTTTGGCTACTGACATGGGTAATGCTTGTAATGTAGACTGATTAGCTGAATTAGGGGGTGAAAGATCTAAAAGTTCTGTTTTTGAGACATTGATCTTAAAGCCTGAATAGAGGCCAAGAACTTCAGAACTACGGGGACTTCAGTTAAGTGGTGGGAAAGATAGACAAGTAGGTCATCTGCAAACAACGATATCTTCACCCTGGAATTGCCAATTTTTATGCCTGATAAATTTGGATCAGATTCTAGAGCTTTGGCCAAAGGTTCTATAGCTAAGTTAAACAATAAGGGGCATAGTGGGCAGCCCTGGCGCATACCTCTTTTCAAGAAGAACGGTTTACATAAGAAACCTGGAGTACAGACCTGCGCCGAGGGAAAAGAGTATAGGGATGAAATGTAACTTCTTTGTTGATTGTAAACACGAGTGCATGCCTGTCTATGGCCCTGTGATTAGGAGTTTTCCTGCATCACGTTTTCATTTGTGCTTGTATTTTTGTGTTGTTTATATTAGAAAGTAATCCAGGCAAAACTCAAGGCGGATATTGTATATGAGCTTGTGGGGGTATTCCAGTTCCAGTCTAGCCCTTCTCTAAATGCTCCTAAAAGCAGCTCAAACAAAATGGCTGTCCCCATAATCATGTACAAAAAACATAATTGAAATATCTAAAATCAGAAAATAAAAACAGCTAAGAAGAAAACAATATGTGTAAGTTTCTGGTTTAAACTAGTTAAAACAAAATATTGGTGACAGATTCCCTTTAAACAATAAAATACACACATAATTTACAATTCACCATTCTAAAATTATGTACGTAAAGCATGTTTATGAACCAAGGACTGACATGCAAGTAATTTTTTTTACACGTCCCATATTGTTTCTAACGACGTAGAAAACAAAAACGCATTATGTGCCCATAAGTACGGGACACCTCAGGTTCATTTTCTGACACATTTTGGTTCGTAAAATGCACTTTTTATGCATCATAAAACACCATGTGAACTAAGCTTTGCACTCATAGAAACTTCACCTATTATATGCCTCTTGGCAGTTCATTGACACATCCCCACTTTCTTCACTCTGATAAAGGTATAATTTCTACCTTATCTAAGATAGCAGGAGAATAGTTTTATAAAGTAGTAGAGGAGTACCTACAATGATAAGGTAGAGATTTATGGTCTGTCTACATGGCAAGGATTTATATATATTATATTATAAATATAAATATTATATTATATTATAGAAAATGGGCCAAAAAAACTAAAACCGAGAGTAAAATAGTGGCCGGATTCTACTGTAGAATCCAACCAGTATTTAATCCTTGCTATGTGGATGTAGCCTTATAAAACTGTCCTGACTGCTCGCCTCTGCTATCTGCTTTGTGCAGAATCTTCATGTATTGAATTTTTGTACAGTGATCCCTCAAGTTACAAATGCCTCAGTATACAATATTTTCAACATACAATGGTCTTTCCTGGGACACTGTATATTGAGTGTAGTTTTCCATTAATTATCATGAACATTGTACTTGTAAAACATCTGTATTAGTGAAGTGCATGCAGTGATTGGTGGTCTGCCTCTCTACAGTACAGTGTGGTAATACATGTCCTGTACTGCTCTTCACATGATCAAATGAGCAGCTCTTTTGGGCACCAGGTGAGGGCACATTTTTTTCTGGCACAAGGTGTATATGGTACATGACCCAAAGAAGCTCCTATCCTCAATATACAAAGTGATTTCCAGCCTTCCTCCTGACTGTTATATGTAAGGATTTGCTTCATCTTTATTAGTACTAACATTTACCAGATGGCCACACCTTAGCTGATATATTCCTGACGCTGCCACCTGTTCTGACCTTACGCCTGAACCTGACCTCGTTTGTACACTGCCAATCCTGACCTTTTGCCTGTTCCCGATGATGCTTTTGCCTTACGCTTTGGTGTAACGCTAGTCTTCACATCAGCTTTCACCTTGAGGACCTTGGTGGGTAGCGACCTGACAGTTCCCCACCAAGAAGTCCAATCTGTCTTGCGGAGAGCTCTGGTGAAAACCAGGGGCTCCTCAGACTCTTACTTCCAGGTTTAGGTTACCCCAAATACCGACGGTGACCCAGTGGATTTACCTACTGTCTCTAGTGAGTCCAACTGTGACACTTGCACAGCACATTAACTCTTTAATCTGAATCTGCATCATGACCACATTTTTATACACATCATCTTGACACAATCATTTTATTGCACATAACAAATAATGGCTTCTATAATCAATATACTCATGGGCCATCCTATTGAAGACACCATTTTATTGGGTTGACCCCGAGGTGGCAGACGAGAGGATGGTTTAGTAGTGAAGGCTATGGTCATGGTGGCTCTCACTACAAACCTCTCATGGTAATCTGGAGCAATACAGTGAAGATGGATTCCGCTTGTATAGGAATAAGTGATGTTCCTCCAGTGTTCCTGTGGGATACACGATGTGAATAAGCCTCTCTGTCCGGATGGGGGTTGAGGTGTCTTTGGTGTTGTAAACAGAATAACAAGACAGAAGGCAAAGTGCTGCAGTGGAGTGGAGTTTTTTTACTCCACGCTACTTGTCATACCACAGTGTAAGCTTTTTAGAAATCTCTTCATACAAGAAGCCTGTAGCAAGGATGGCACCAAATCTAGAATACAGACTTTTAATTATTTGACATTCTGCACAGGAGTTTACTTGCTCGACCCAAGCAATCTGGAAACTTTACTATGACCAGTGGACTAAGCTAGGCCAGAAGCTGCTAGACATCAACTGAGTATGAGGTTTTGTCTTCACTTAATTTATCCTCATGTACTTCCACTACACAGAACTCCACTACAGGTCTTGGCAGGTCTTCTCACTTTCTGAATATCTCTAGCTTGCTTGTCCTTCTTTAAATTTGGGGTGAAAAGGAATATACACTGTCACTGGACCCTAAGTCCAGGGCTACACACCAGGGTTGAGTAACTGAGCTACTCAACTGAACAACTGACTAAAAATTAATATAGAATGCAAAAAGTATAAAGTGGCTTACCCATATAGTGATGCATATATTAGTCCCATGTGCCAGTTATGGTCATCCTCCACCTCCTGTAATCTTCTCCATTGGCCGACAGGTATAACGGCAACACTTTGATACCAATTTTAGGAGTAACATGTTTCACAGACACTCGCTACATGTTTCAGACTACGTGGGTCCTTCTTCACAGCGCTATGAAGAAGGACCCACATGGTCTAAAACATGTAGCAGGTGTCTGTGAAACATGTTTTACTCCTCAAATTTCTATACAATAAAGAGAGATTTTCCCCTCAAAGCCTTCTTGGATCATTTACAAGTGTACTCCTCTCACCAGGGTATCAATATTTAAATCCTATGACCTCACATGCTAGTTGCATAGGTAACCACCCTTGCTTCAGCCTTTCACAGCACATTAACTCTCTAGGTCATGGATCAGAATCATTACTTAGCATTTTTATACACATCATCTTGACACAATAGTTATACTTCACATAACAAATAATGGCTTCCATAGTCAATACACTCAGGGGCCCAAATCAATTTAGGAGTGTGCACTTGTTTCTACCACCAACTCTGGCTGCTAGCCACTATGCCTCCTGTCTTGTTTTTCTTCTTACAATTCCAAAGACACCACAATCATCATCCGGACAATGAGGCCTATTCACAGAGTGTGTCCTAGGGGAACACTGGAGGAACACTACCTATTCCTATACAAGCAGACTTCCTCTTCACTGTAGTGCTCCAGGGCAGCATGAGAGATTTGGGGTGAGAGTCACTGTGACCATAGCCTTCATTACTACCCCAATCCTCTCCTCTTCCACCTCTGGATCATGAACAGGATGGACTTCAATGTGTGCCTTCAAGTGAATGTGCTGCTCTCAGCCTACAAAGAGACTGCATACCTTCTGCCTGAGATGATTCAATATCTTCCAGCACAAGACGGATTAATCAGCCATCTTGAATGCAAGCAGACCCTATAGTAGTTCATCAATCTGTTGTAAAGAGTAAAACAACCTGGGACAAGTGTTTAAAGACTTGTTCTATTGTTTATTTCATCCACATTTGCTGTGCTACAAGAAATCTCTGTAATTTATAACTGCATCACAGCCTGCAAAAACGAGAAAAGCCGTTACAAGTCTGCCGAGCAACAAGCCCTGAGTAACCACTCTTTGGAGAAATAGGGCAGTTGTTTATTATCACATTTTCACTCTAAACACATTCACTCATAGGGTGTATTAGGGTCTTCTAGTTTGGTTCCTGGCGGGGTAGTCCTTATCAGGACGTTTTCCTTGCATTTCTCACTTATAGGTAGTTAGTGTATTAGGGTGTGTAGGGGCAGTGTACATTTTTTTGCCACTATTTATCTTTATAGTATAGTATATACAAGTGTCATAGCTTTATGAGGAATCTACCTTTTTAATGGTATTATTAAAAGTTATTTTTTTATAGTTTACTCCAGTGATTTGTAAGTTGTTTTGTAAACTATCTATAGATACTGGTATTGAGAGGTTACCCTATATTACCTCTCTTATTATTTATTTGATATTTTGGGTATGGCCAGTTTTGTAACTAGTGGACTGGAAACAGATACGTGGCTAGATGAGGCTAAGGATGTGTTCTCTGATAAAAATTATACCCAAAAAAACTATCTACCCTCAATAAAAACTTCCTTTAAAGAATTGACAAAACTATATAAGGAACATGCAGTATCATGGTGGGAAATACAATCATTTGAAAGCTACATTAAACAAAAGATAGTTCCTAGAGGCTTGAGGATAGCTTTGGTCCCAACCACAAGACTCCGTACCAAAGAACTTCTACAGAAATGGGAATTGATAGCGACTGAGAGTTTGCTTCAATTCATGCAAGCTCTCTTAGAAGAGGAGAAAAGGAATCTAACGAATATTAATATTAAACTAAAAGAACAGATTGAGGTAGTTTTGAAATTCAAATTGGACCCAGAATTAACAATAAAAGAGGCCCAACTCCAAAACACAATAGAAAGATTCAAACATAATCTTAAGGAAAGAAAACACCAACAATTTGTACGAGATCTTCAGGATTTTCGTGAAAATAAAGCATACATTTTTACTGAATCACGACAACCGTATAGGGGAGAAACAGATATTTCCTCCTCAGATACAGATACAGGTACCTTTGAATATCAGAATTCCTCAAGGGGGATAGAAAGAGGACGTACATACAGAGGACAATATAGAAAAAGAGGGCAATCTGGACGTTCTAGATCAAGGGGCTCTAGTTTTTTAGAGAGAGAGAGATACCAACTGAGAGAGAGACCATAATGTGCAAGGATGATAAATTATCTATTATCAATCTGTCAGAGAAAAGTTTAACGGAGGAAGAAAAATCTCTGTTACAGGAAGGTTTATCATTCATTCCTACAACATCTTTTGACCTCTTTTCATGGACCAAAGATGTTGAATTATTTGTCAGAAAATTGAAGTGGCATAAATTTCATAAAATGAGAGAGAGAAGGGAATGTCTTAATTTAGGCTTTACAGATGAGGAACTCAATTGTTTACAGGATCTAAATGAATTACAAAGGGAGAGTAGTCGGGAGATTGGCAAAGGACCTTTCACACAATGCAGGATTAAAAATACATATTCACCACCAGTGGGCGATGTATCCTGCATTGATGTGTTTCGTAAATTAATTCTAAAAGACCTGTCAGAAATACAACAGGATCGAAGAATATCCAATCTTAATTATATGCAAACACAGGCTCTGCGAACCTTGGAGAGAGATATGGATATAATAATAAAACCCTCTGATAAGGGGGGCAATATTGTCCTCCTGAAAAGAGCTGATTATGTAAAAATGTGCCAAACCATTTTAGACGATAGTTCTAGCTATGAGATCCTCCCCAAAGATCCAACTCCAACATATCAAAAGGAACTTTTAGAAATTCTAGATCATGCTAAACAAGATGGGCTTATTGATGAGAATGAATATAAATTTCTGGCTGTGAAATCTCCACAAATAGCTACCTTTTATGCCCTCCCCAAGGTTCATAAGGGTTTAACGCCACTAAAAGGGCGGCCGATAGTGTCAGGCATTAATAGCCTGACACAAAATATTGGTATCTATTTGGATAAGTGCCTTAGGGAATATGTAACCACCCTCCCGTCATTTATCCGCGATACCATGGATCTGTTATCTAAAATCGAGGGTATCTCAGTGGAGGAAAACACTATTCTGGCCTCCATTGATGTTGAGGCCCTATACTCATCTATCCCACATGTTATGGGGTTGAAAGCTGTAGAATATTTTCTCTCTATGAGAGGGTCACAATTTCAGGCACACAACAATCTTGTCCTGAAACTTATGGAATTTGTTTTGACAAGGAATTTTTTTCTATTCAATGGTCGCATGTACCACCAGCTCAGGGGCACCGCAATGGGTAATCCTTGCGCGCCCACCTATGCTAATTTGCTCCTGGGCTGGTGGGAAGCGACCATTGTTTTTAGTGATGAGTCTGATTATCTGGCCCAGTCCAACATTGTCCTCTGGACCCGCTACATTGACGATATATTTGTCTTGTGGTCGGGTCCAGGGGTTTCATTTAATAACTGGGTATCAACCCTAAATCAAAATTCTATTGGTCTAAAGTTCACCTCGGAGTGGAGTAAAAAGAGCCTACCTTTCTTGGATGTGGAAATTAAAAGAGAGGATTCGGGTGAACTGTCAACAACGGTCTACCGAAAACCTACGGCAACCAACAGCCTCCTGAGTTGGAGAAGCTGTCATCCTTTATCTTTAAAAAGGGGGATCCCAAAGGGCCAGTTTTTGAGGTTGAGGAGAAATTGCTCAAATGTTCTGGAATTTCATCAAAAGGCCAGGGATCTTGAGCAAAGATTCATCACTAGGGGTTACCCCAAAAAAACGGTCAAGGAAGCATACAAATATGCATTATCACAGGACCGTTCTCAACTCCTCATTCCAAAACAAAATCAGACTGTACAGTCTCAGATTAGATTAATCGGTACATTTGATCGGGCGCATTCGACCATCAGAGCATCCCTAGCAAGACACTGGGATATTCTGAGGATGGATAAGGATCTTATAGAAGTTTTGCCGCCATATGCTCAGGTAACATACAGGAGGGGCAGAAGCCTGGCAGACAGATTGACACATAGTCATCTCACCCCTGAAGTAAAATCTGAATCATGGCTTAATAGACAACCGAAGGGCTGCTTTAAATGTGGCCATTGTAAAGCCTGTAAAATGGTTAAACCGACTAAACACTTTCTCAGCCATGTGACTAAACAGTCCTTTGAGATCAGGGACTTTATAAATTGTAGATCTTCAAATGTGATTTACAAGGCCACGTGTTCCTGTCCCTTGGAGTATGTAGGGAAAACGATTAGACCCTGGAAACAGAGGATTTTGGAACACATGGGGGACATCAGAAATAAGAGAGATACACCATTGGCAAAACATATGACTGAGATCCATGGGGGAAAAGGCTCTGGTTGGAAGTTTGAAGCACTAGAGCTGATACGCCAGTCACCACGTGGTGGAGATATTGATAGAAGAGCTCTGCAGGCTGAAGCTAAATGGATTCACAGATTAAAAACTGTGTACCCCCTAGGTCTTAATGAGCAGCTTAATTTTAGCTGCTTTATTTAATACAGTCATAGTCTCCATTGTCTAGGTAAACTTATTGTTTACCTGGAGTTACCTACGATTTGTATTCACAATTTTGGTCCTAAACTCTCTGCTTTTGAATAACGAATTATTACTAACTGACCCTCTCTTCTAGGATTTTATATATGTATTTTTACATCAATCATTATTTAAAAAATAAATCCTTGTGGTCAAAATGTAAAATCTACAAACAATTGACTCTAGCCCTTGATATACTAATACGGTATGATGCATTATACATATTTATTGCATGATAACTCTTCTATCCTCATACTTACTGTAGCCACGCGTGCCTCCAACTGGTTGTTTAAATATGATTAAATATCTTTAGCCATAAATCCCTTCATTACTTATCTTAACAATAATTGTGTAACGCAGCGAAGCCTAACTGACAGAGCGGGCAGAGAGTTCACCGTCTAGCGAGGCTAAGTCTCGCTGTCGGTGAATGCAATACTCCCTCATCTACATCAGAGTGGAGGGCGTATCTCTGAGCCCGGACGCGATGTTCAGTTTAAAAGGTGCGCATGCGCACACTCTGACGAGAGACGCCGTACACTCGGACATGCAACAATGTCAGTGGCAGACAGAAACTTGTCTCCACTATAATAAAGTAAGTATCAGATGCAGTTTTTAACTGCAATACACTTGCTATTAGTGAGTATAACCTGACATATGTTTGGTACATTTCTTTTTTTGACAGAATGTATATATACATGGGGGGCATAGAATTTGAACGTCCACCCAAGCAATTGTAAGTAGCGAGCTTGCTATATTCTTACCTATATACAGATTGGTGAGTAGAGTTTTTCCCCACTGGGATTACAATAGGATACGAATGTGCTACTATTTGCCATAACGAGATATTTTTACAATCTGTATCTGTTTGATATGCATGTTGATCATTAGGTTATAAGGTTCTATACATATGCATGGGAGTATAAATCATATCCCGGCAGACCTTGATCTGATGCGACAATTGCAATCTATATAAGATATAAAAAAACTATGTTTTGTATATATCTATGCAGCTTGTCTATTTAAATTAAGATATTGTACCTACATGTCAATAAGATCTTTATTACTATGTATGCAACCCCTGAGGAATTCTCATATTAATCTTGAGAAAGAAATGCGTTGGTTTTTTTTGTTTTTTTGTTTATTATCACATTTTCACTCTAAACACATTCACTCATAGGGTGTATTAGGGTCTTCTAGTTTGGTTCCTGGCGGGGTCGTCCTTATCAGGACGTTTTCCTTGCATTTCTCACTTATAGGTAGTTAGTGTATAGGGATGTGTAGGGGCAGTGTACATTTTTTTGCCACTATTTATCTCTATATTATAGTATATACAAGTGTCATAGCTTTATGAGGAATCTACCTTTTTAATGGTATTATTAAAAGTTATTTTTTATAGTTTACTCCAGTGATTTGTAAGTTGTTTTGTAAACTATCTATAGATACTGGTATTGAGAGGTTACCCTATATTACCTCTCTTATTATTTTTTTGAGAAATAGGGCAGTTAATTTGAAACAGCTGGAAAAATCCATTACCAAATCTGCCCAGCAACAATCCCTGGCCAAGTGTCCTTTGAAGAGAATATAACATTGTAAGGGGCCATTTACACGGCAATGGACAAATATTAGTATTTGCTCTGTTTTGGGGCCGTGTACACGGCCGCAGGGGGTCATCTTTTCTCCGCGGTTTGTGGAGAAAAGACCTCCCCCTTCATACCGACATGTTCATGTTCCGCCT
Source organism: Phyllomedusa bahiana (assembly GCA_025379985.1). Lineage (NCBI taxonomy): Eukaryota > Metazoa > Chordata > Amphibia > Anura > Hylidae > Phyllomedusa > Phyllomedusa bahiana. The sequence continues at coordinate 228,224 of JAODAL010000455.1, read as the reverse complement.
GAAAACCGTGCAGAAGAATGAACATGTTCAATGTTTTTCAGACCGCCGACGGTGTCAAAAGCCATTCGGCGGAAAATCCATGCAGTGGGGACTGCTGCACGGATTTTCCATTAAGGTCTGTGTTAAAGTTTGACAGCTGGTTTACAGACGACTTTCAAAACTGAAAACCGTCTGTAAAAATGGCTGAAAAACCTGTCGTGGGTACAAGCCCTATAGATGGGAGCCATAGTTTTAAGAGGGAAAAAATTTTTTTTTTATTGGGGCAACACTACAACTATGTTCTTCAAGCAGCTTTTCCGTTTTATAGCCTTGCTGCACATCAACTATAGAGCATTTGGCCCACCAGCAAGCAAATACGTATTAATGCTTTGTAGCCATTGTTCATCTGAGGAAGAGACCAAATGCCATACTTGACTAGAAGTGAAGGACCATCGCCATCTTGTGTGTTGTACACAAAGCCAGCAGAGATCTGCTCAGTAAGTACATTCTGGAAACAACTCAAACTCTCATTGTTGCTCTTATTCATTCTCGTCTTGACTACTGTAACTCCTTGCTTATCGGTCTCTCTCTCTGTAAACTCTCCCCTCTCCAATCTATCCTGAATGCAGCAGCCAGGCTTGTCTTTCTCTCCAGCCGCTATACTGATGCCTCTACCCTGTGTCAGTCACTGCACTGGTTGCCCATCCAGTACAGAATACAGCATAAACTAATCACTCTCACTCATAAAGCTCTCCACAGTGCTGCACCCCCATACATCTCCTCCCTCATCTCTGTCTACCACCCTGCCCGCTCTCTCCGCTCAGCTACGGACATCAAACTACAGACTACAATCATCCGAACCTCCCATGCCCGTCTTCAAGATTTTGCACGTGCTGCACCCATTCTCTGGAACATCCTACCACGTACCATCAGGCACAACCCCAGCCTTCGCAGTTTTAAGAGTGTCCTGAAAACACATCTTCTCAGGCAGGCCTACCAAAACCACTAATTGTTAACCCCCACCTTCTATCACACACATCTGTCACTCCCTACACTAGGGCACTCACAGGCACTTATCTGTATATAGATGTACAGTCATGGTGGCAGGTTCACCAAATTTTTATGTAAACCTCCCCATATTTATAAAGCATGGTTGGGCCATTGTAAATTTAGCACTTCTCCCCCTTTGTTTCCCCCAGGCACCCTCTTAGATTGTGAGCTCTTGTGAGCAGGGCCCTCACACCTTGTGTCTCACCTGTAAGTAGCTTTCACTGTGTAATGTCTGTCTTTTGTCTGTAATTATACCCTCTACATTGTAAAGTGCTGCGAAATATGTTGGCGCTATATAAATAAAGATTATTATTCCACAAAGAGGGGAAGGAAACTTCCCACCATGACGGACGTTAGAAACAGTGAGCAACCTGCTTCCAGTAAGTTCTTCTCCTCTGTAACCTGTATGATGTCGCTTAGTATGCCTTATTTCTTTGGGTCACCTGGCTTGGGTCACCCTGATGAACATGAACGTTTGCATCTCTTTATTATCATCTTTAAGTATGTGTACCTTAGTGGGCTGCACAACCCATTAGTGTGGACTTTGTGTGCATTTACTGCTGTCAATACCTCTATTTCCAAGTTGGGCTGATAGCCCTTTACATTCCTCATGCCCGCTAAAGAGTTGCATGGATATTGTCCAAATACAATCCCTTTCCTTCCCTCAAAGTTTATATGCCAAGGACTTTTGCACATTTCTCCCCTATTTACTACCCTTTGTATGCTAAGAGAACTTGGACATTTTACTACTACTGTCTGTAAGATCTGAAGGATCTGAAGGGATGAAACCCTTATATTGTAGGCTGTTTTGTGCCATGTTTCATTATGTTATTTATGCTATTTTGGTATTGGTTAAACAAAAAGCTATATATGCCATTTGTAGCCTGCCTTTATCCCTAAGTATCCTCCCTGCTGATGACACCTGGATGCCAAAGGTTACTTATTTTATGAGGCGGAGTATGTAGTGTACAGGAGTTTGCACTCCTAAATTGATTTGTTCCCTGAGTGTATTGATTATGGAAGTCATGATGCTGATCCATGACCTAAAGAGTTAATGTGGTGTGCTGGTTACCTAGGCAACTAAGGTGTGGCCATAGGATATAAATATTGGTACCCAGGTGGAAGGAGTTCCGCTAGTTTTTTAGTTACTTGATCAGTTGAGTTGTTGAGTTGCTCAACCAAGTGAGTGCAGCCCTGGACTAATGCTGGTTAAAGTTCAGAGACAGTGGGGCGGATTTATCAATAGTGTCTAACTCTTAGACAATGTAAAGTTAGAAAAGACTAGTCTTACAATGCACCACATTTACCATAGTGTTGGTAAATCTGTTGCAGGTTAGACCTGTCTAGTCTAAGTTTGTACCACCTATAAGTTGGCTTACTCTTACGCCACAAATGGCGACAAAATTCTTGCGCATTTTTTGTTGCATTTAAACCACGCCCCTTTAGGAGGCACACGCCCCTTTGTCGGACGAGGCGCTGAAGGGTCTGAAACTGTCTTAAAGGGGTGTGATCGTTTCAATAAATGGCTTTCAGAATAAGGGGACAGTGAAAACAAACAACTTTGCAATTGAATGTCATTTGCAAAGCTGTCTCGTTTTCTCTGTCTCCCTTATTCTCTGTTTCTGTAAAAAAACTTGCCTGGTCCGGGTCGAATCCTACCCCTCTCTGTTCATTGGGTGCTGGCTCTTTCAATTAGCATTCTGTGTGGCCCCTGGGTCTAAATCGCGAGCGCGCATACCTGCGCATGCTCCCTGAGGACTGCCGGCTCTTTCGTCTCCCTGCTTTTTTTTCTGTAGTAAAGACATTCCAGGCATGCGCAGTAGCCCGGAATGACTTTAATACGTCATCACATACATTCCCCGCTGCCTCTGGCCGGAATGCCTGTCTGTAGTGAGCACATTCCAGGCATGCTCAGTAGCACGGAATGTGCTTGCAACGCGATCGCACTCCTCTCCGCCCCCTGTCCTCAGGGAGACTTTGCAGTGAGCGGTCAGAGATCAGAGAGTTAGGGATCGCATTCCTCTCCGCCCCCTGTCCTCAGGAGACTTTGCAGGGAGCGGTCAGGGACCAGAGAGTGAGGGATCGCATTCCTCTCACTGTCAGGGAGACTTTGCAGGGAGCGGTCAGGGACCAGAGAGTGAGGGGTCATCTCCGGCGCATCAGTGTTATTTATATTGGTATGTGGGCAGTTCTTCGTCAGTTTTCACTGCCACAATGTTTTGATCTGCAAGAGCAGCACACAGCTCTGCAGAATGACTAGTGAGAGCACAGACACGGTGAGGTGGATTGGTATGAACACACATAAGGGTGGTGGAACAGCCAGGCTGTGCTGTCACCTCCCTCTGATGTTAAACACGAGACTCATGAACGAGCACAGACAGTGAAGGGAGGGGGGATGATGTCATCCCCCTGCAGAAAAGAAACACCCAGATGGGAGGGGAAGAAACTCCCCTGCATTCCAGGAAATGAGATATTGAAAGTTCTCAGAAACAGCCGAAGTAAGGAAACGATAAATCCCCTTTAAACACATAAAACGTAAATGTGGCAAAAAGCTTGTAAGACATTATTTTTGGCGCAAATTGAGCCAGAATTCTGGTGCAACTGCCTTGATAAATCTGCCCAAGTGTCTATTCCTCTTCGCCCCACATTTAAGCAAGAATAAGTAGGCTAGAGAAGTTTAGAAAGGGAGAAGACCTTACAGCACCCAGAGTGGAGTCCTGTGAGTGGTAGTACAAAATGATGATGTAATTAAAGACAAGCCATTATAGTCCGTTGATGTCTAGCAGCTTCAGGCCTAGCTCAACCCACTAGTCTTTGAGAAGTTTCCAGATTGCTTGAGGCGAGTAAGCTCCTGTGGAAAATGATAAAAAATTAAAAGTCTGGATTCTAAATTTGGTGCCACCTCTGCTATGGGCTTCCCACATGGAATGTAAAGCGTGATTTCTGAATAGCTTACTTTTGGGTATGACAACTACCATGGAGTAAAAACTGTTTGGACTACACCACTTTGCCTCCTTTCTTGTTATTCTGCTGACAACACCAAGGACAACTCACCCACCATCCGGACGGGGAGGCTTATTCACAAAGTGTGTCCCGGAGGAACACTAGAGAAACACCACATACAAGCAGACTCCTTCTTCACTGCTCCAGGGTAACATAAGAGATTTGGGATGAGAGCCACTGTAACCATAGAAAAAATTTGAAGTTTTCCAGCAAGCTTGGAGTGAAGCAAATATGCTTCTTTATTATAGAGACATTAAAAAAACGTGGTAACATGTAGCAGACAAAAGTTGATGCGTTTCGAGCATTAGGCTCTTAATCATAACATGACCATAGCCTTCACTACTTCCTCCATCCTCTCATCTACCACCTCTTTGTAACCGCACTGGTACAAAGTACATCAGGGGCGTTGCTAGGGTCCCAAAACATCCGGGGCCCGGGCCCTGTGTTAAGTTTTGCTCAGTAGGGTGGGGTTCACACGGCCTTTTTCACGCCGCATTGTGAACTGCAACATAGATTTTTACAGACAAAAAAACAGTGGCCAGTGCGTCCCTCTGAATCTCTCACCTTTATTTATTATCCCCAGAACAGGTAATCCTAGCAATCAGTGACAGCTATGAATTACCATAATGTCGGCCTGTACGTCAGGTGTATTGAAGCGCAAGTATGGACCGACATTACATGGTGTGAACATACGCATCGTATTTGTGGGGCATAACTGTGCTGTAATTTGCCCAAAATATGCCCTAAAAATACGGTAAAATCATAGCAGCGAGTGCTATGATTGCCTGCTGTTTTCCCTGGCACACAGAACCTGTAAAAATAAGTGATGTGCCACAGGGGAAAAAAGTGAAATTGGATGGGAGGTGGCTGTAGCGCTGCTGAAATTACACGCTGGAGAGCACGTACTTCCAACAGCATCTGTCTAGCAGTGCGCACAGGTACGGGCCGCTATACGCTGTGTTAACATACGATCGTATTGTACGCTGAGGGAGACAGACGTAATTGATAGCTCTCTATGAGAGCTATGAATTACCGTAATTGTAGCGCACATGTTTGGTATATTAAAGAGCAAATACATGGGGAAATGCGCCCCACAATTACGCCATGTGAACATACCGTTAGTCTGGCTACAGCAGCTAAAAACATAGGCAACCCTGACAAATTATAGGTATAAAAATTCTATTCAAACAGAATTCATAATCAGGTTGTAGTTTACAAGTCTAAGGCCATGTCCTGACAGCACGGGTTTTCTGCCGGTTGCGGTTTTTCAGACCGCCTGCCAAACCGGCCGACAATGCGCACAATTGTACTCCGGGGAAAACCCGTGCAGCTGTCCCCACGGCACGGGTTTTCCGTCCGGCGGTATTGTCGCAAGCGGTCCGGCGGCAAAACACAGAACATGCACCATGTTCCGTCCGGTTTCCGGACGGAAGATATGCTTCTCAATGGGAGGGGGGAGGGCTCTTCTCCGCTCATCGCGGAGAAAAGTGCCGTTCCCGGCCCTCGGGCCGTGGGGACGGCTGCAAAACAGGATAAAATACACGGTCTGGCAAACAGTACTTATACACATATATTACACATGCATACACATATGTATACACACACATGCAAACAGAGACATGTATGCACACATGTACACACACATGTATGCACACATGTATACACACATAAACACGTATACACATGCATGTATACACACACGTATACAGAGACATACATACATGTATACACACATACACACGTATACACACACGTATACAGAGACATACATACATGTATACACACATACATACGTATACACACGTGTATACAGAGACATATACACATGCACACATGTATACACATGTATACAGAGACTTGTACACACACATGTACTGTATACAGAGACATATACATTTAGTACAGTTCACATTCAGGTTGTTTCACTCTATAATACTATCTAGCACTGGTCTCTACAGTGAGGCTACTCACTCACTTGAGACCTCCATGATATGGGCACCTGCTGGAGCTGCTGCTGATGAAGCCATAAGGAATGCAGTGCAGCAGGAGATGGCCCGGGAGCACAGCAGGGGGCGGGGCCTCTCTCTCACTGTTGGGCTGTGTGCTGCTGAACTTCCTGACTGTGCCAGGACCCTGTGCTCAGCGCGGCTGCAGCACATGGGGTCCTGACAATCAGGAGTGTGTGACAGGCGGCCCCTCCTCCCTCCTAAACGCCCGGCACCCGACAGTCTCCCTCCCTGCCTGCACTGTGAGAAACGGCCCGAGCTCTGTGTGTGTCCTCTGGACTCACTTACAGTTAAATAAATCATCTCTCCAGGAACACAGTACCTGGAACCCGACGATCTGAGTGAGATTCGGGGCACAGGCAGGAATGTCCGGAGCTTGTGCCCCGAATCATCCTGCCTATCGACGCCCCTGAAGTACATAATCCAAAGAAGCTCCTGTTCTCAATATTCAAAGGGATTTCCCGCCTCCAGCAGCTCCTCTGGACTGTTATATGTAAGTTACATAGCTACATGTTACCAATTTTCTAAGTAAATATATTTCTGAAGGTACTATTGACATGGAATTCTCATCAGATGTAGGTAACAATCAATCCAATCCACACAGGCAAAGAAATCAAACCATAGATGTCTATAAATTATGTGTTATAATAAGAAATGACACAAGGAAAAAGTATTGAACACATGAAGTAAGAGAGGTGCAAAAAGCCATGGAAATTTATGACGCCAGCTACAATCTATCAGTAATTAGAAATCAATCCTGCCAACTAGTAATATGATATCAGCTGGTTCAACTGATGGTCTATAAAGAGATGTTTCATTACCAAGGTGCTGCACAAGAACATCGCATGATTCATAAAACTAGTGACCTGTTTCAAGACCTTTTCAACCTTATTGTTGCAAAATATACTGATGCATTGGTTACAGAAGAATTGCTAAACTACTGAAGGTTTCAGTGAGCACTGCAATGGAATGGAATGTGTTGAGAACAATGAAACATAAAAATGACTAATGAAAATCAAAATTATTATATCCCAAGGTGGTCTGGATTTGGAATGCTACTCAAAATCAAAGTGGAAAATCAAATTTCAGGCTGATCCAAGTGGAAATGTCTCAAGACAAGGAAATGAGACTCAGCAGTGTGTGTGGCCTCCACTTGCCTGTATGACCTCCCTATACTGCCTGCCTGATGAGGTGGCGGATGTTCTCCTGAGGGATTTCCTCCCAGACCTGGATTAAAACATCAGTCAACTCCTGGACAGTCTGTGGTACAACGTGGCATTGGTGGATGGAACGAGACATGATGTCTCAGATGTGCTTGATTGGATTGCTGACACACTTCAGCCACATGAGACCTAGCTTTGTCATGCATCAGAAAGAACCCAGGGTCCACTGCACCTGAATATGGTCTTACACTGGGTCTGAGGAACTCATCCCGGTACCTAATGGCTGTCAGAACACCTCTGGCTAGCATATAGAAGGCTGTGAGGACGTCCAATGAAATGCCTCTCCACACCATTACTGACCCACTGCCAAACTGGTCATGCTGAGGATGTTGCAGGCAGCAGAATGTTGCAGGCAGCAGAATGTTTTCCACAATGGCTCCAGCCTCTTTCACGTCTGTTACGTGCTCTTATCCATGAAGAACACAGGGCGCCAATGTCAAATCTGCCAATCTTGGTGTTCTCTGGCTAATGCCAATCGTCCTACACAGTGTTGGGGTGTGAGCTCAACACCGACTTGTTGACATCAGTCCCTCATACCATCCTCATGGAGTCTGTTTCTGACAGTTTGAGCAGACACATAGATATTAGTGGCCTGCTGAAGGTCATTTTGCAGGGCTCTGGCACTGCTCCTCCTGTTCCTCCTTGAACAAAGGAGGAGATAGTAGTCCTGCTGCTAGGTTTTTGCCCTCCTACGGTCCCCTCCATGTCTCCTGGTGTACTGGTCTGTCTCCTGGTATCTGCTCCATGCTTTGGACACTGTGCTGACGGACACAGATAACCTTCTTGCCACAGCTGATGTGCCATCCTGGATGAGCTGCCCTACCTGAACTATTTCTGTGGGTTGTAGACGCTGCCTCAAGTTACCTCTAGGGGTGAGAGTATGGGCGTTGCTAGGGTTCTAAAACATTCGGGGCCTGGGCCCTCTTTGTTACAGTTTGCTCAGTAGGGCTGGGTTCACACATTACCTGGCCACAAATCGTCTCTGCATAATTTACCACATACACGTCTTAGAATCCTCACTTTTCCAGCAGCTCCTTACCCATTCCCTATTTCTGTACAAACTTCTCATGGAGTGATTGGTGGAATTAGGAGGTTATGGAATGATAGGCGGGGGCTATATTTTGCAGGAAGGGGAGGGACGAGCCACAGCTAACAGGCATAATTTCCTGGGGAAAAAAAAGAGGACCAAATCTCTGGAGGTTGTGCTATGGCTATGGCCCATACCCACAGGATCATATTGTGCATCCTGAACCTCATGCCCTGCACTCACAGAGGGCCAGCCACAGCCATGACCTTTAGGTGGTGTAGGATATAGAGTTTACTACTGTCATCATTTTTGTAGTGTTTATATTAAATAAGTATATAGGCACCCTCAGTAGGTAGTTATATAGATCACCTCTTTAGGTAGATTTGTATATAGGTCCCTTCCTTAAGTATCAAGGTAAGTATCTCTCTTTCTTAGGTATCCAGGTAAATAGGTTCCCTTCTTAGGTAGGTAGGTAGGTAGGTAGGTATATAAGTCCCCTCCTTAGGTTTATAAGAAGGGCTGTGGAGTCAGAGTTGTGGAATCGGAGCACATTTTGCAAAAGTAGGAGTTGGAGTCGTTAAAAAATGGACTGACTGACTCCCAAAATATATAATAAGTCGGTACAGTTAATTCAATGCAGTGCAAAGAGCAAGAGGAATTGGGTCTTGCCAGTTCTACTGCTCCCCTATCTTCAGCCTCATAAGATGAGGAGTTTAATTTTTAAAAGTATTTGGTTGACATGGATCAGGCAAAGTGTTGCCGCAGGGGAAAAGATTCCACTTCCATAGCAAACAGATTGACCATATTTCAGCAAAATTTTTCACTTGCTCTCAAAGAAGTAGAAGAGTTCAACCATTCATCAAAGCTGACTGTGCATGAAGCAACAGCTCATATGTTTCATAACGGTGAGATTACAGATGTCCATGCAAGCAACGTGCAACACGCATTACACAAGTCTGGAATGGTGGCCCGAAAACAGGTGAAGAAGCCTCGGCTTCATTCTTGTCATAAGAAATGTTGGCTCGAAAAATGAAAAATGTCGGCTCCGTCTTGCGGATGCGATCAAAGAATTGCATGTCAATTCTTTGATCGGGTCTGCAAGACGGACCCGACAGGCAGGATAGAAACACGCAGCGCCAATCTCTCGTGTGAATGCCGCTACGTCTTCCTCATAGCCCGCAGTGTTAAAGTCATTGCTAATTGTTTAGATCCGTCTCTGGGTCCGTCCTGTCGGTCCCAGAGACGGATCTGTAAAGCGCTTGTAACACGGAGTGAAAACTCCGTGTGAACAAGCCCTAAAGCTGCAGTGGATGGTAAGATATGGAATCTGAAAGTCAAAAGTTCAAAACACTGTTATCATTTGGCTTGTCAGTGTATGTTCTACCTGAATAACTTGATTATTGTATCATAAATGGTGATAAATAGTTACCATTTTACTACAGTAAATCACTATCCCTTAACCAAGCGCCAGGTATGAGGGAGTGGGGAGTGAGAGCTTTGGCTTACCGACAGCCCTGTATATAAGCATCCCACATAGTTAGGCAGGTATACAAGTCGCCTCCATAGTTAGGTAGCTCTATAAGCCCCCTCCATAGTTAGGCAACTCTATAGGTCCCCTCCACTGTGTAGCTCTATAGGTCCCCTCAGTTAGCTTTATCGGTCCCCTCAGTTAGGTAGCTCTATAAGTCCCCTTCATAGTTATGTAGCTTTATAGGTACCCTCCTCAGTTAGGTAGCTCTATGGGCCCCTCAGTCAGATAGGTATATAAACCGCCAATGAAAAATTTAATAACAATAATACTCCCCTTCACTCTTTCCCCTGTCGAGCCCCATGCTCTTCTGCCCAACACTGGCATTGTGACGTTATCATCCTTTGGCAGCTCCTATGCCACACAGTCTAGGCAGAGTGACTAGACTGTGCGGCCTAGGAGAGGCAGCGGCGTGATGAAGTCACTTCATCGTGCTGTTACCCAGTTTACTGCAACAGTAGTTTTTAACTGTGCAGGCCTGCCAGTGCTTTGGTCTGGGCACAGTTTGGGGCAGCAGTCATTTTATCTGGAACTCAAGCCTGAATAAAATGGCTTATCAACGCCCCAGGACGACAGCAATAACAAAATGCAAAAGTGACCAAAACAGCCAAAACGGATGGGAACAGAGAAATGGTGTGAGATCACCACCTGCAGAACCAGGGTTTGTCTTGCTAATTGCGTATCATTTCTACCTGTTGTCTGTCCTATTTGCACAAGAGCAGGAGAAAGTGATTTATAGTTAGTGTTGATTCATAACTGGATAGGATGATTGACTTGGAGTTACATTATGTTGTTTAAGTATTCCCTTTATTTGTTTGAGCAGTGTATTTAAATTTTAAATTGATGACATGTTCGAATACTTACTTCACCCAATGTATTTAAATGTCTTACGATGCTTTCACACGGAGCATTATACAGCATTAACTGAGGTGCCTATCTACACAAAAAACGCTCCGTGTGAAAGTACCCTTAGGCCATGTTCACACGGCTTATTTGGGCACATATTTCAGCCCGTAATTCGCGCCGTACTGCGTGAATTACAGGCTGAAATACGGCTCAGGCATTACGATATTCCACAGTTCTCATAGAGAACTATGGATTACGTCTTCTCTCCCCGCTCGGCGAATCCGCCGCGGGGGGAGATAAGTGACATGTCATTTACTAACGGCGTATAAGCGCCGTTAGTAATGATAGTCTATGGGCTTGCAAAGTGCCGGTCGCCGGCTCCCGCCCCGCCCCCATCCACACGGCGTAATTGCGGGGCGTAATTACGCCCCGCAATTAAGCCATGTGAACAGGGCCTCAGTGTGATCAGCACTGTAAAAATACACTGTGTGTGCTACGGTGTATATTATCTATTGAAATCAGTGGGACATGGTTTGAGAGCATATTACTTGCACATTTTGGGTGCTGAATACACATACTTTTGAGAAAACATTGTGTAAACATAACCGAATTCTGATTTTAACTGTGTATATCAAAAGGTAAAAAAATTGTTGGGAAAGAACAGCTACCCCTTTATTTTTAATGATCTTAAACATCCCACTTACTGTAAAACATAATCTGAATACTAAATTAATGGAATTGCATTTTAGGAAATTTTGACCAGTAATAGAAATATAGGGTTCCTATCCAAAGTTTCCAAATGTTTGCTAACAACAATTTAAATAAGTTTTATCTACAGTGTAACAAACATCATGTAACAGACCCAATTTGTTTAATGCAGGCATGAAAGGCTGCCAAACCAGTGCAATGCCAAATATTCTACAAACTTAAAAGGGACAGAAATGCACACAACTACAGCAGTTGATGTAATTTACTTTAAGGGCAATCTGTGGTTTCTGAAAGGAATGACATTTAATTATATTCAAGTCTTTAGTGCTAAAAAGCTGCATCTAAATCTGATTTGGACAAACAAGTAACATTATATTAGCATATGCTTACACATAACGGATTTTTTACACATTAGATGGATATCTATTCCTGACAAAATTGGCATGTTTGGTTGACACTAATGTGTATGGCCAGATTAAGCCCATATTTGTGGTTGTTTTTCTCTTACTGATGTCTCAGTGAAGCTGAGGTCTGTATCCTTTCTCCTCTACAGAGTGAGTGAATAGATAAGGAGGGAGGAGGAGAAGAAGAACCTGATAAGTGGAGAAAGAGGCATTTTTCTCTAGTCAGTTATATTACAGTTTGTTCTCTTCACTTGTACTACTGATTTATGTAAAGTTTTTTATAAATAAGAGGTGCATTTTCAATCTTATTCCATCCCTGGTGTTTTTTTAATGACCTAAATATAGGTTTGGCCATGTTGGCTAAGTTGTTGCAACAGTTTTATAACAATCACTTAGAGCTCAGTGATGAGTAAGGGTATGTTCACACAGCTTAACTGCCGGGCGTACAGTATGCCCCGCAATTACACCGGGTGTGCAGGAGCTTGCGCCGATCGGTGCATACTCCAGCGGCACGAGTGGGGCGGCAGCCTGCCGGCACATAGACTGTCATTACTCGCGGCGCGTGAGCGCCATGAATAAATGACATGTCAGTTATCTCCCCGTTCGTACAATACGATCGTATTGTATACGCGGGGAGAGGAGGCGTAATCCATAGTTCTCTATGAGAACTGTGGATTACCGTAATGATTGGGGCGCATTTTGCTTGTGTTAGAGCGCAGTACGCTCTCAATGCGTGGCGAAATGCGTCCCAAAATAAGCCGTGTGAACATACCCTAAGGCTCTGTTCACACTTCACGTCCATCAAAGGTATAAATTATATCTCCAACACATGCAACCTTCTAGATATCTTAATTATAAAAGGTGCTGAGACTCATAAGAAACCAAGTAAAGCACTTAAATCAACTAAGGGTATGTTCACACGGCTTATTTTGGAGCGCATTTTGCTGCGTATTTCGCGGCGTACTGCGCTTAATACGCGGGGAAATGCGCCCCATAATTATGGTAATCCATAGCTCTCATAGAGAATTATGGATTATGCCTCCTGTCAATTATTTGCGGTGAATACGCGATGCGAGTAATGCATGTCTATTGGGCCAGCGGGCTGCCGGCCCCCCCACGCCGCAGGAGTGTGCGTACTAGCGCAAGCTCCCGAAACACACGATGTACTGCGGCGCGTACTGTATACGCTGCAGTACATCATGTGAACATACCCTAACTGTCTACATAGTTACAGGGACCTGACAGTCCACTATGACACCATGTATAATATCCCTTATAACATTTTCTCCTTTGGGTCTTCATCACGCTGCTGTTTGTAATCATTGGTTCCATTCATAATTTTAATGATTTGTAAACATGCACCAATACGGCTCTCTTTATTTAAATATATGTTGGTTGTTGTCGCTATGTCCGTATATAGATTTCTTATGCGTCTTAGCACAATATAATATTTGTTTGTTTTCATGAGCCTGTTTACAAGAAACTGCATTCACTAGTCACTTTTAAAACCTTTTGGAAGCTTCCAGTACTGGGATCTTCAACAATTTTCTAGATGGGGTGCACAACATGCAGGCCACAGTGCGCATTTGTGCAGCCCCCAGCCATCGGGACACAAACATGCTTTGTAATGTTGATCTTTTGATAGCTGCATTTCAGTTATGGCACTGTTTTGGCTGACACTGTCATGGTGACCACTCTATGGCACTATACGACTATACATGGCATTTTAAGCAAACTAAAGGAGTGAACCAGTAAAATCTGTTTTTTCATTATATCTCGATTTCTTCCTTAGAGGAGTTTTCATTTCTGTCAAAATCAAGGCATATCCACAAAATGTACTATAAAAATATCTGTTTGAAAAGAGGAGATGATTTGGAGAAGTTGCTTATATGTGTGTTATTTCTAGTTATCGTTGTGAAATAGCCATTTTTGTAAAAAAAATACAATGATAATAGAAGCCTCATATTCTCTTTCTAGAGTACTGAGCAGGAGACCCCTCATTCTGATCTCTGGCTGCCCCTTAAGTGTAATCAAGACCTTCTAGCCATTTGGGGTATTTACAATTGAAGTGCCATAAAGGTCTAAGACAAGGAATACCCATTAAAGATTTACTACGGCGCATGGGGGAGGTACAACATGACATGTGGCCCTTGAACCAGAAAATGTTGTGCACCCTTGTTCTAGAACTTCCAAAAACTTTCCAAATAGTTTATTTTTACCTCAGTTATATCTCCCCAACCTTCTGCTTGTTGATAACACAGAGAAAGGGTTATCAATCCCATTGGTGCCAAGATTACTGCTCAGAGCCTCTCTCCATGGTCACAAGTGCCAATTCGTGACAGATATTATAGCAATAGATTGCTCGTCCCAAGCCGGTGACCAATAGAAAATGCATCAAAATAAAAAAGGGTTCTTGTTCCAGGAAAGCTGCAGTCTATCTATAAACAAATATCTATGCACCTACCTCTACAGCACTTCCATGTGGACATTGAATGTGGCAGATACCACTCTGCATAGAAGCCAACCCCTCCCAGCTTGGTACCGTCGACCTGACACTGATCTCTGCAAACTACTTCGATGTGGGCACTGAATGCAGCAAGAGCATCCGGCCATAGATTGGAGAAACAGGAACAGCTGAGTCAGTCACTCTGGTTAGTGAAGCGGGAGCCCCTCTCCACTGCACTGGTGAGCGAATGGCAAGGCATCAATTTCCCTTAGGCCTCAGAACCTGGCATCATGGGAAAATTTCAGTATTTTCACAGACGAGTTTTTAATTAGGCTCCATTAGACATAACATTTACTGGGTACGTTACAAGTATCAGATAGGATATCTTTATTACAGTGTCCTTATGGATACTGCAGTGGAACTACAGTAAACTAAGCTCAGGAAAAAATCTTTTGCTCACATTTTACATAAACACTACTGCTGTGGCCTCAGTGCTCCTGACGTCCATGTTCCTGTCCTCACAGACCGCCATCCCCCCGTCTTTTCCCTTGCTACTGCATAAACATCTCCTCCTCCTGCATACAAATCCCATAGCGTGTCAGGTGGTGGCACATGGTGACAATCTGTGCTGCAAACTGATTCAGGACACGGTAAGGCAAACATATATTAGATAAATATTAAATGGATAAAATGGATTTTTTTTAGGGCGTTCACTCTCCAGTATAAATGATGTGTTCACTGTATTCTACAGGTTGATACGATTCCAACAACACTAAACATGTACAGTTTTTGTTCTGTTTTGGTGCCGTAAAAAAAATCAATACATTTTCGATATTTGAAATTTGCACCGTGGTGCCATTTTCTGCCAACAATAATTTTTTTGTACTAAAACCTACGGACTTGAGTGAGGGTGTGTTCTTTGTGGTCTGAAGTGTAAATTTTATTGCTACATGTTTGGAATACATACGACTTTTTTTTTATCAATTTTATTTCAATTATTATAGGACGTGAAATGATCAAATTCTTTTACGGTGATCAGGGTACGGGATAGCTGATGTTATATTTTAAAAGATCTGACTTTTTCAGGCACGGTGATACCAAATGTGTATAACTTTTTTATTATTTTTTTTTATATTTGTCAAATGGCAAAAGGGGGGTGATTTTAATTTTTAATTTTTTTGAACATTAAAAAATTTTTTTTTACTTTGACTTTGAGTCTCCCTAGGGTGCTTCACCACTAGGGGGTGCAATTGTTTATACAGCCTAATGCATTGTGATACAATGCACTGGAGCAGGGGTTCCCAAACTCCAGTCCTCACGCCCCACCAACAGGTCATGTTTTCAGGATATCCCACAGAATGCAATGACAATAATTAAGTCACCTGTGCAGCATAATTAAATCACTTGTCCACTGCTAAGGAAAGCCAGAAAACATGACCGGTTGGTGGAGCGTGAGGACTGGAGTTTGGGAACCCCAATGATTAGAGTGTGCATAGATGGCAGTTTTACTACTTTATGCCTGGGGCAGGAAGTAGTAAAACAGGAAACATGGTAGCGATGGAAGCAGCCATGTTAACTGATAGAAACCCCGCAATTTCGCCACGGGGGCTCCGATCAAAGTGAGGAATGATGCGCGTCACTGTTTCTCATTTATTTACACACCGTGGCAATGATGGGTTAAACAGTGCAGGATGGCACCATCTCTTATTTTTTTAACCCCTTAATAACCATATAGTAAAAAAAGTAAAAAAGTTTTTTTATTAGAGGGTGTAAGGAAAAGCCCGCGTCCACTTGAGGGTTGACGGCCTGACTTGGGGTGTATCGTACATTGTGCTCTCCCTAGGGGTGTACTGGTGTATGGTCAGCTGGATACGGTTTCACAGTTAACCCCTGTCCACACGGGCACAGGAAGACCCAGGGAGTGCGAGAGGATACCCTACTTGCCCACAACGCTGAACGGCTGGTAGAGATCTGCTTACCCACACTGGTGAAACTGAACTCTGCCAGCCCGGAATACTGCCACCAGTTCCTCGTTAGTTATAAGACCGGTCCGTTACAGACTTACAAGGCCAGAAACCTGCCTTGGGGTAGCGATATTTTAGAGACCGAGAATAAGGACACACGAGATTGGGGCGATCAAAACAACAGGCCACCTCAGGATTAAAGTTTAAAGATTTAATCGCCTTGGGGATGCACACTAGACAAACAATACATACATAGGGGTATACTACACAGATATTGGTCAAAGGTGCAAATACAATA
Organism: Phyllomedusa bahiana; assembly: GCA_025379985.1. NCBI lineage: Eukaryota > Metazoa > Chordata > Amphibia > Anura > Hylidae > Phyllomedusa > Phyllomedusa bahiana. The sequence goes on along the minus strand of JAODAL010000455.1, from coordinate 211,742 downwards.
GGGTATAAGTACAGACAGAGAGGCAGTAAGACGTGTCTATTTACCTAAGGTTGGCCTTGTGCTGGCATACACAGGGGTGAATGTAGCCTGCTGATTCTGGACACTCCTGTATGCTCGGCGTAACCCTCTTCCAATGGAAACGACACTGGGCCCTGTTTGGGCTTCGACTTAAAACAGTACTGGGACAGCCCCCGTCGCACCCCCTTCATACCACCTGTCACACCCTCACACACCCCTGGGACGGTCTACACTCTCCTCCCTCTCGGGCCATGCAGTTTTTGGCTTTGGACACAAAATGGATCATAACAGCAGGATATTGGGACAGAACTGAGCCAGTGGTACCATTGGAATGGGATGGGCCTAAGCTACGACTTGGTACCAAACTCTCGAGTTCTGCTTCTCCCTTTCTGGGTGCCCTATAAATGCGGGAACAACAGCTATGCATGTGGGAAGTTTCATATTTAGAAATATGAAACTGGGGTGGACCTGTGATGCACGGTTCCCCCATAAATCCTTAGAAAATATTGGCACCGCTATGTCTGGTGAATCTCTTTCACGCTGGGGGGGCTGGTACCAGGGCCCTGGGTGTGGAGTTAATGAAATTAACTGACAATCCTTTGATGCTTAGACCCCCTGCTGGGAGGGTCTCTTATCTGGCTTGGGAGCAGCCAGCTCTTGCTGTCTTTTGCATAATTGATGCTACCTAGAGACATATGTTGCATAGTGGGGAATTTGAGTGATTTGTGCAATCTGATTGAATTTGAAGTTACAAGAGATGAGGGGGTGACTTTGGTTATTTTTTTGTCATTTTCCTCACAGAGGGTCTAGCCGTTTGACTTTATTGGAGATTAAAAAATAAAACAAAAAACATAAGCTGATACATACTTACCCATTGTATGCCAAAGGGACACTTTTTTGGCATAAGCTGGGTGCTTCGTGCCTTATAAATATGTTTAGTATATGCAAGTGAACAGAGCCTAAAAGGGGTAGCCTCGTTTCAGGAAATCCTCTTCTCTGGCTGCTCATTGCTAGCTGCGATCTGGCCCCGCATATAAATGATGAGGGTGGCACTAGTGCCATCCTTCTCATTCACTTCTATGGCAGTTCCGAGTATAGCCAGCAATGACAACATTCCTGGCTCTTCTGTTTACTGATGGATGCTGCAGTCAGATCGTCACCTCTGTAGCCCCCGGTTGGCCGCAATTGCTAATACATGGCATGACAATGTGGAGTGTTCACTTCTGAATAGTGGATGTTGGGAAATAGCACTTGACTGATGGTGATCCAACCACAGCAGTTGTAAGTAAAAAGAAGACCCAAAAAAGAGAGCCAGGAGTATTAACAATGGTAAGTATGAATTTGTTTTTTTTGGGGGTGGGGTAAGCACTACAGTAGTATTCAATTTTATTTTTTTTTTTTAAATACACCTGGACAACCCCTTCAAGAAATTTCTGTTACTGCCATATTCACCTGAATGGAACTTGCAGAATTCCATGCGCTTCCAAGCAAAACAAATTCATTCTGACAAATAGAACAGAATTTCAGATGCAGAAATATCTGCAACAAATCTGCCACAAACGAGTTAAAACATGGGCCATTCACCTCTGGAGGAAAATAAAACAAAGGGCGACATGTATGATCGGGCTTTTTGCCTATTTTCAGGCGTATAATGCGCCTCACTGTGCCGGCTCCGCTGTCGGACGCAGGAATGCGCTGTTAGGCGCAAGCTTCGCCACTTTCGTATGCGCCTAACATGAAGGGGCGTTTTGTGTGTGTTCTGGGGCGGGACGTACCACATTCGAAATCTCCGACGCATGTATGAATGCAGGTCGGCAAAGTGAGGCGCATTACAGCTCCGACAGGCAGACCAATTTCATTGTGGTCTGTCTGTCGAAGTTTGCCCCGCATGTATGAGCGCACTTCGACGCCGACATACATCGGCGCAGTTTTCATGGAAAAAAACGTGAAAACAGGTGCTTCGACGCACCGATCTTTATACATGTCGCCCAAAATGTTTTTAGTTTCAGGGCATGCTGGTATTAACTGGGTATGGTTGCAAGTTGCTTATGTGGTAAGATGGTATAAGTGTACAAGGCCTTACTGCAACTCCATATCCTTCTGCTTTAGTATGGAGCAATATAGAGGTTTGTTTTAAAGGATTTTGTGTAAAGTCAACAGAAAAACAATTGTAGCATTCTTCCTGTAGCCTTAAGAGATCAGTATTATCCTGCAACTATCTGTAAATTTAGAGTTGTATCACACACCATTTTTGTGTAAAAAGCCACAATTATGCTGCATTTCTTTGTGGATTTTTTTCTGCTATTTTTGGCCTTCTGCTCCGCCCCAAGAAAAAGAAAAGAAACAACACAAGTAAATACCGCCATGGACTGATGTTAGCTGGAAGTCAATAGGGAAATATAAAACACACTACATTGCTTTTTTTGGTTGATGTTATTTTTTTATTTGAAACACATTTTTTGGTTTGTTTTCCCCAAACAGAGCATGCTGTAGGTATGATTTGTTTCTGTTCTAACTGTCATTTTTTTCTACTAAAAAAAACGGATGTGTAATTATGTTTGCATGTTTTTTGTTTTTTTTTTGTGGTGTTCTTCAACACTAAAGATTATATGATTCAAGGAGGATTGTTACATCACATAATCTTTTAATCACATTATTGTGATTGGAAAAACACACCAGAAAAAAATAAACCTAAAAACCTGCTTGTAGCTATACAGATTATTTTGGAAAAAAATGCCACAAAAGCTGCATAAAAAAACACATGAATTATGAAAGAAATTTCATGCAGTTTTATTTAAACACCATGAAAAAGTATGTGTGAAGGGGTTAGCTGGGAGTTTAATGATTTTATAGAACATTATAAACCGCATTTATATTGAAAAGTGAAGATATTCCACTATCTTCATGTGTTTCTTTTCTTTTGCCTCTTTATTCATCTATCATGAGATCCACTTTTTGCAGTGAAACTTCCTGCTTGTGGGAGGGTCAGTAGTTCTCCAGCATCTCTTTCCTACAAGTCCCACAATGCATTGCAGTTATAATCTAGGGCTTCCCTGCACTTGCCCCATAATCCTCCTAGCACTGTTCAGCTCTGACCTGTACACCCTTACATCATCATTCTCAGACATATACATCTCATGCCCCCTGCATCTCTGCTCCAGTTTAATTTCTGGTTGGCTGCAGCAGGCTGTGTGTAGTACTATGCAACAATCAGTTTGTAACATGGTAAAAAAAGCAAAACATTCTCTCCTTATCCTATGATATATGTAATACATGTACAAATATATAATTTGGTTTATATGTTTCTATATATGTGATGTAAATCCCCCACAGCGGGCACACAGCTATCCCATCATTGTAACTCTTGATTGCTGTGGGGAATATGGTATCACCCACAGTGTCGGACTGGGGTGTCTAGGGCCCACAGGTGGAGCTGACTCTAGGGGCCCACCAGTTGAGTTTTTATGGGCCCACCAGTTGAGTTTATTTTAGGAGCCCACCCTACAGCTACTATAAATGACTGTAGATGCCTTCCATACTCTGCTTATTGCTTTTTGACACTATTTCTATGCTTTTTTGCCTCTTTTGAGAATGTATGTGGAGCTTAAAGACAACTCCAGGTCTACCATGGTGAGGGGCCCACCGGGGGTTTCCCCTATTCCCCTGTGGGCTAGTCCGAGCCTGATCACCCAGATTTCCTGTACACTTCATAGCCTATATAGCATCCAAGAAAGGTGGGCAATGTCACATCCCCCACAGCAATCGGTTTTTGCTCATGTGAAAGCTGTGTGCCTGCTGTAGGGGATGTAGCATCAGCCCTACATCCACCATATAGCTTTAACAGCAGTATCCATAATGACGTTTTACCCTGGCACCACTACTAAATAAAGAGCAGTCGGCAGACTTTTTTCTGACTGCTGCTTAATAATCTCAGAGGTTCTAATGCACATTCAGCCGATCAAACAATGCAAGTCTTCTGTCCAGGTGAAAAGGTCTATTTAGCAAATTTATCAAAAAGATATCTCTTCCTATCAGAAGATGTAAAAACAGTACAAAATAATGAAGGCGCCTAGATCAGTCACTATGTACATATGGTTATAACTGCTAGTTTGTATGTGTTCACATGTATAATACCCTCCCCCTCCAGATCTGTACATTGCATTCCTGTCAGCAACTCTGTTTACATAGTGACTGATGAGTTACTAGAGGCAGCCAGCTCTTCTCTGCTCAGATCACACCTACTACAGGGGAGTGTTTCTGAGTTGAGCCTAACTTCAAAGCACACCCACTGAGTGATGACAAAACGTCCGTTAAGGTCATGTGATCAGTGGACGTCACATGGTTTGCAGGATGTAGGAAGGAGGGGAGTAAAGGGCTCTCTGACTGGTTTTGCAAAGCAGAACAGGTAAATAACTTTGAATGAGTATCCATCACAAAAATTGATAAAGGTAAAAAGATAGTCCCGGAGAACCCCATTAAGGCCTGGTGCACATATGCGTCAGAAGTTACGTTCAGAACCTTCATGGCATGTTCCATCTGCAATGACAGAAAAAATAGCACAGCAAGATGTGCTATTTTTTCTGTATTAACAAAGGACACCACAGTGGAAAAACCAATAGGCCTATTATAAACGTTTTCACCTCTGCAATGAAGGTTCCAAACGGAACCTCTGACACAGATGTGAACCAAGCCATAGGGACACAAAATCAAAGTGTTAATGATAGAGGCAGTCCAGTATTTTTTTTTTATCTAGAACTTAATTGTTGTGAAGTATTTTAGCTCACCAGCATATTCCTGAAATGTTAGATAAACCCATACAAGTACAAAAAGAAAATACAAGCTTCATGTTAAAACTATGTGGAATTTTTTTTCAACTGGCAATAACTACCTTGCAAAAATGGGACACTGTTGTAAAATGCATGTCTCTGTTTCAAAACACAAAACAAGAAGAAAAAAAATGACGCGTGCTTGAGAACTGTAAAAAACGCATTGTGTGAACACAGCCTAAAACCAGTTCTTGGTAACAAGTGTTTTATTGCATTTTCAGCTAAAAAGGCAGGAGGAGACAATGAAGCTAACATCTAAATGGATTTCCCAGCTGCTTCTAATAAACTTCAAACTAGCTTGCAAAAGAGAATCTGAGCCCACTTTCTTTCCCCTGAGTAATGATGTTTAGGGTAACAAGATATTCATCCCTTTTTTTATTTCACTTAAAAAAATTAAAACAGTTACATCTTTAATATTAAAGGGGTTTTCTCACTACAAAGATTAGCTTTCAACACATATAGACAGGTAATTGAAGACTTTTTCCAAGTATATTAGTCCTTTTATTTTACCTTGGTCATGAGATAAAAGAGGTTTTATGTGCTCTGAGTGCACACAGGTTTCTCTGGTTACAACAATAATCTTTCTACCTGATTAGACAGAGAGCAGGGAGTGACGTCACCATGGATGGAGATCACTCTAGGAGCAGACTAATTATCTCTAACATGATAATACATTTTTTTCACGCCTTACAGCACTTGTAGCTTTGTTTACTGAAGATTAAAAAGTAATAGGTAGGAAGTAATAGGAGCACCATCTTCATACACCCTTCTGCATTATACATACAATGCAGAACGGTATATAAGCAATCGCGCCCCACCCCCCCCAGTGGTCAAGTACCTTATATGGATATATGTACAAGTAAAAATAAAATCTAAAAATTAATATAAATATTAAAGGGGTTGTCTCACTACAAAGAATGAGTGCAATGTTAAGGATCTTGCAAAAACAAGTTACTTTGCAATATGTGTCCATTACCAGTGTCCTACCTATTCCTAGATATCCCCTCTTGTATGGGCTGTATCAGCTCCTCAGGTCGCTATAGCTACAGACCTGTTTGATCTATCCTGATAGGCTGCCAGCACTGGTTGCTATAGCTACAGGCCTGGCTTCTACTGCAGCCTAGTGGAAGCCAGTAAACACGCCCCTAAATTGAAAGTGAAACCAAGAAAACAGGACTGAGGTGAGATGAATCAATGTAGTAAGACAACCCTTTTAAAAGTTCAAAACACAAACCTATTGCCGTTTTACAAAGAAAAAAAAAATAAAAAGTTACACATAATTGGTTAAAATTTGTTTTTGAAAAAGTCCGATTAAAATAAAAACATTTGTTATTTCCTAGATGAAACCGTACAAGAAGAAAGCCAAATGTGAACATGGCCTAATGGTTAAAAGACACTGCATCCCAAGAGTAAAAAAAAAAGCTTAACAGCAAAGAAATAAATGTATGACAGATTAAAATAAAAAATATATATATTTGATTAGTTTGACACAGAATATTGTCAAACAAATCAAATGGGTAGTCCCTGTTAGATTATGTGGATATCATAGAGGAGAAACCATGCTCATTTGAGTGGATGCTATGTAATTCCACACTTCTCCCAGGGAGTCTGCTGCTGGACCTTTAGCAGTCTGTTACCACCAGAGGACAAGACTGCCAAGACATTTCTAATTTAAATGGGTATTACAATGAAGTCATTTCATGCCTTGTTTGTCCTGCTTCAGCGCGTTTTAAATGGTGCACGTTTGATTTGATTTAACTGCATTTCATGTGACCTTACAGGTTGAAATTCCCATGGTTCTCCCCTCTGTGTTCTCACTGTATTCAACCAAAGGTCTGTTTTTGTAAAGCATTGTAGGTAGCTAAAATGTAGTTGAGTGGTTAGCACTTTTGCCTCTCAGCATAGGGGTTCTAGGTTAAAATCCCTGCAGAAACCAAATATGTCGTTTTTTTTATTTATTTGCAGTGTTTGATTAATTACTAAGGAGAACAGGAGTAGAACAACAGCACAGTGGGTTGACCACTCGCTCAGTATGGGTGTGTGAAAACTAGCAAAAAAAAGATGAAAGTAGCTGCCTAAATAAGGGGGAGTCTGAGCATGTGCGCCAGGACTGGGATTCTTGTCACTGGTTGTATCCCCTGGGGATGAGGTACACTATGGACACTGGGTACACTAAAAAAATGGTACAGAATTTTTAATAATGATGAATGATGAAAATGTTTATTATTTAATTTTCAAGGTTCCCACATCAATTTAACTTTATGGTAAAACCCTTTTAAAGGAAATTAAATTCACGGGATACACAAATGTTGGGTGATAAGTAAAGTTGTTATCAGGTTCATTCTGGTTTTTAGTAGTAAAAGGGGCCAAAAATAAAGTATGTATAAAACCCATATGTTTTTATAAGACAAAAGAACAGAAGCTTCCCAAAATTTTTTTTTTTTTTATTTGGGTTTCAAATACTGTTGTATATTAGTTACATTTTGAAACTAAAGGTCTATTTTTTTTCCTTCTTTGTAAAGTGCCTTACTTAGAATTGTTTTTTAGTTTACACCTTATTTCATTATCAATGTGAAAAAAAATTTATTTCAACAAACGGGGGAAACAAACCATTTCAGCTCAAGACTGTAAAACACACAAGTGCAAATAGGTTACACACAGGCTTCATTTAACATTTCTCCCTCTCTGAATAAACCTATTGACCTTCCAAATGGCCATGTTTCCATAAATCACTCTAGTCTCTTTTGGAAAGAAGTTAAACCAACAGTGGTTCTTGAGTGGCAGTGTACTTTGATGTCCATATCTTCACATGCTTAAAAGGTCACATTTTTTAATGAAAATTTTTGCAAAGCATTGTTGAGAACAAAGTTTCTAAAAACGTTACATCACCAAAACCGCTAAATAAAACACATGTAAGATGAGCAAGTGTGTTGCGGAACACAGCACATGTGAAGACGTCATACCTCGTGTCTGTCCTTAAACTTGCTTTCCAATCCCATAAAGCGATCACAGCCTTCAGATCCCTTGCGATTAATATAAGAATTCACGACAAAACTGTCTCCTGGACCATAAAAGAATATTAGTTAAATAGTCTTCTAAACAGAAACAATACAAACATCACAACTGTCTTATTGGAATCATCAGTTACCTCCATAAGTTTCTAACCTTTTAGTGTAATTGAAACCTGGTCAGAATTGTATTTTTGGGGAAGCAAATTTGGAGACAGTGAAGTTTGTTGTGAGCTGGTGATCAAAGCCTTCTGTCCTGGTCATCAATCATTCCTCCACAGAATAAGGGTGGGAAGAGTAACAGAGTACTCAGCTAGCTGTGGGGGAAGCTGTGGTCAAACTCTTATGTGTCTTTCTACATAAACAAGCTCCAGGGATCACATTTAAGGCTGCTTTTTACAGATCTATTTACTGGACTTGGAAGAGATCAGTAATTTAAGGACACTGTGGCTTGTGTACTATTTGTGTTACGTGCAGCAATATATCATTAAGACATATACTGTTTGCATTGTAAGCACATGTGATAGATCTTACCTTGTAAACAATTTTTCGTGAATCATCACTTTTTATGTGTCAGGATAAATGTATAAAATACTTATTGGAGGAAAACAAATTTCTATTTGAATAAGTCTATCATATACAGTCTCACTCTATACAGTTTGGAAAATTGCCTGGAATTGCAAAGTGATGTGAAATTATTACGTATATAATACTTTTAGGATTTAGTACACTTGAGCACACTTGGAGAAGCAATGGTTAAAGTTCACAATGTGGGACTGGGAGAATGGATACCATCACATCTAACAAATCTCCATCCATCACTATAGGAGCTCTGTGTGAATTATATCCTCATATATCCACCAAATTCCATGCAAGGAGACATCTGCAAGTGATAACGCAATTCTTCTCACCTTCAGGATTCTCCCTTCTATTGCTTGCTGTTAAGCCAAACAGAGTGCCCAGATATCAGTGGAAAGAAAAAGAGAGAATTTTAAATTTAAATGATTTAGACCCACTGATCGTCAACAAATCATTAGCAGCAATTATAGGGGCAATGCTTTGTAATTGCACAGGATATATTTCTGGAATGTTAAGTAAATGTACACTACATATTTGTAACATTATATAATTACACAGGACACATATGTATGCTATGTAATTTCATGCAGTCCATAGATATAATGCTATATCATTACATAGGATAGGACATATAAGCGTAATGCTATGTAATTACACACTGCATAAGTTTAATGCTGCCTAATGACACAGTAAAAATACAGTTGAGTCAAATTATTATGATCACTTCTTACTTTCGACATTGGCTGCATGTAGCCCATGAAAGAAGGTGTCCTAAGCTGGCTGGGTGGGTATTTAATGTGTGCAATAGACTATCTACACACATATCTCTTGTTGCTGTCATCGGTAAAAGGGACAATTTTTCAGAGTTGCAAAAAGGATGATTACTGGCTCTCAGGCCAAGAATGGCAGTACTTCTGAAAATGCACAGTTTGTTCATGTGCTGTTGTGGTGACAGTGCATGGTTAGTGGACTAATGGCATTACTGCAAATAAGCAATGTGGAAACTGTGGAGCACCACGTACCAATGATGCGAGAGGAGAATGTCAGCAACAAAGGTGCAAGAGGGCAGACTGACACCTTACAGTGTGCCAACTCACCACCAGAATGAACCAGGGAGGCTACCAGATGTGTGTCTAAAAACAGTTCATTGAAGCAGACAGATGGTCACTGCTCCTTTGCTAAATGAAATTGCATTGACAGAAAATTCTTCAATTTTGATGGCATTATCAGAGTAGGACCACCGCTGAATGGCAAAGGATTGCTGTCGAGATTACAGTCATGGCCAAAAGTTTTGAGAATGATACAAATGTTAATTTTTACAAAGTCTACTGCATCAGGTTTTATAATGTCAATTTGCATATACTCCAGAATGTTATAAAGAGTGATCAGCTTAACAGCAATTAATTGCAAAGTCAATAGTTGCCTAGAAAATGAACTTTTTCCTCCAAAACACATTTCAACTTCATTGCAGGCCTGCCTTAAAAGGACCAGCTAACATCGTTTCAGTGATTGTTCCATTAACACAGGTGTGGGTGTTGATGAGGACAGGGCTGGAGATCAATCTGTCAGATTAAGTAAGAATCACACCACTGGAAAACTTTAAAGGAGGCTGGTGTTTGGCATCATTGTTCTCTTCTTTTTAACCAGGGTTATCTCTAAAGAAGCACGTGCATCATCATTGCACTGCACAAAACGGGCCTAACAGGGAAGAGTATCGCAGCTAGAAAGATTGCACCTAAATCAACAATCTATCACATCATCAAGGAATTCAAGGAGAGGGGTTACATTGTTGCCAAAAAGCTCCAGGGCGCCCAAAAAAGACCAGCAAGCGCCAGGACCGTCTCTTAAAAGTGTTTCAGTTCGGAAATCGGGCTACCACAGTGCAGAGCTTGCTCAGGAATGGCAGCAGGCGGGGTGAGTGCATCTGCACGCACTGTGAGGCGGGACTCATGGAGCAAGGCCCGGTGTCAAGGAAAGGGCGCAAAAAAGCCACTTCTCTCCAAAAAAAAAAAATCAGGGACAGACTGATATTCGCCAAAAGGTACAGGGAGTGGACTGCTGAGGACTGGGGTTTAAAATCATTTCTCAGATGAATTCCCTTTCCGAATGTTTGGAACATCTGGAAAACAGCTTGTTCGGAGAAGACAAGGTGAGCGATACCACCAGTCTTGTCTCATGCCAACTGTAAAGCATCCAGAAACCATTCAGGTGTGGGGTTGCTTCTCAGCCAAGGTAATCGGCTCCTAAACAGTCTTGCCCAAAAACACATCCCTGAATAAAGAATGGGACCAGAATGTCCCCCAAGAGCAACTTCTCCAACCGTCCAAGAGCAGTTTGGTGATCAACAATGCCTTTTCCAGCATGATGGAGCACCTTGCCATAAGCAAAGGGGACAACTAAATGGCTCAGGGGAAAAAAACATAGAGATTTTTGGGGCCATGACTTTGGAAACTCCCAGATCTTAATCCCATTGAGAACTTGTGGTCAATCATTTAAGAGACGGGTGGACAAACAAAAACCAACAAATTGTGACAAAATGAAAGCATTGATTGTGCAAGAATGGAGCTTCAGTCAGGTTTTGGGTCAAAATTTGATTGGAGCATCCCCAGGGAAAATTTGCGAGGCCTGAAGAAGAAGGGTAAACACGCAAATATTGACTTGCGCTTCAAAATTCTAATGTAATTTTAAAAGTTTTTGTTAATCATAATAGGGTTTGCATTTGTTTTCTGTATGGTTAAAAACATTGACAAACCACATAGAACCAGAGGGCAACGTCATGTGAAATAAATATTTGTGTATTCTCAAATTTGGCCATGATTTTGTTTTTGGGAAATTTCTGCCTTTTAATCAACGGGTGGATTGGGCCCATTTCCCCTTTTGTGTTGGGGCACTCTCAACTACTTTTGAATTTTGAATTGTCTATGAGATCTGTACCCCATATTGCGGGAAGTTTTTTTGGGGGAAAAAGGGATTTTTAGCAAGTAAAAGAATGTTACCCAGCTGGAATGTCTGATTTTGGTTGGAAGGCTGACCAAGATTCCAAGTATTCCCCTGTTTTTCCCCAGACTAGAACCCAAGTGAGCATCTGGGGGACCACCTCTACTGTTGTGTTATCTGGTTTCCCTGGCACCCTCTGGGAGCACTGAAGTGCAGGGTCCAGATACTGTGACAACCTACCGGCCCCTTAATGAGTCACTCACAGCCTGTCAACCTGTTGCCTGAGCTGCACATGGCGGTTACTTTGAATATTAACTGTGGTCATATTAATGTGACTTGAATTCATTACATAGGGTGTACATACATAATGCTATGTAGTTATACAGTTCATAAAGTTATGGAATAGCACTACACTAGAAATTTATGAGCAATGCTATGTAATTTACAGTACATATGAAACACAATATCATTATATCAAACGTGCGCAATACTATGTAATTATTCGGTCCATATATGCTATGCCAAAACAAAATAAAGGGGCAAATTGAGCATTTTTATGTAATTATACAGTCATTATGCTATGTCTATCCTACTAAGGCAAATATGAGCAAATATGTTATTTTACAGTATATTTGCTTGCCATGTCACTATAAAGGCAAATATGAGCCTCTATGTAATTATACAGTCCAATATGCTATGCCATGCATTTCAAAGGGCCCAAAAAAAGAGCAATATATGTAATTATACAGTCCATTTGCTATGCACAAATATGAGCACTACTAGTAATTATCGTCCATTTATGCTATGTCTTTTCATACTAAGGATGAATTGAGCAAAATTATGTAATTATACGCCCTATATGCTATGCCATGTCACTATAGGAAAAATGAGCCTTATGTTTTTTACGTCCATATATGCTATGCCATGTCACTACTAAGGACAAATATGAGCACTACTATGTAATTATACAGTCCAATTGCTTGTCATTCACTTTTAAGGACAAAAAATGAGCAATAAGGATTTTTTCGTCCATATTTCTTGCCATGTCAAAATAAGGAAAAATTTTGGCAATACTATTAATTATTCGGTCCAATATGCTATGCTATCACTTAAGGACAAATTGAGCAATTAAATATGTAATTTACAGTCCATAATTTTGATATTGCTATGTCTTATCCTACTAGGAGAATATGAGCAATACTATGTAATTATTCGGTCCATATATGCTATGTCATATCACTACTAAGGACAAATATGAGCAATACTATGTAATTATACAGTCCATATATGCTATGTCTTATCACTACTAAGGAGAAATATGAGCAATACACAAATGCAATACACATAATACTATGTAAATGTAAAAGTTTACTATAACATATATGCAATGATGTGTATTTCTAAAATAACTTTGGAGTGCTATGTAACTACATGAGATATATATGCCTAGCAGTCACTCACCGTGCTTAGAGTGCAGCTTCCCCATGATCCCCCAGCTTCTCCTACTTCGCACTGATTCTCACTTACTGCTCAGGAAAAGATACAGCAACCCTCTGTAATCCAAGTAATAATCCCAGGCACAAGACTCCAGCAACTGTATGGGGAGTCTGCTCTGTTCAGGTCATCGCCGTTGTGAGTGAGCCTGCATCATAACATGGGAATTCCTGCAGACCAAGCACTGGACAGCATTGCGAGGCAGCCTATTGTGCTCCTGCCCTCTGTACCATCTGAACACACATAGAAGGCTTCAGTGACAGTCGCTGCTGTGCTCCTAGCGGCCTGCTGTGGGATTTCATGCGTCCTACCCCTCATTTAGGCCTCCCTTTCTCAGTCCCCTAATGTCTTTCATCTGGAAATAGTCGGAAGAGCGCAGCGCTGGTGGGGTGGAAGGAAACGATGCCTTTAAAGTGCAATATACTCTGAATGACTTTGATCAGTCAAACACAAAGAAAAGGTCTAGTTATGTCCATACAAAGATTCTGAGCAGTTTCAATGCTCTAAATATGTTCCTCATTATATGTGAGGGGGAAAATGGATCCAAATGATTATACTTTCTTCAGAAACTGGAAACTTCGGCATCACGTTTCACATACTGGCTGCTTTTTACAAGGCTGAAGCAAGCGTGTTATTCAGGGTTGAAGTTGGTTTCTTATTCACTGAAAAACATATTTTGATTTTTTATGTATCATTAATAAGGAAAACTTATCATGATAATAAATAGCAAGAAGCTGTGGTTTACTAGGATGGATACAGTTAAAAGCAGCTAGAAAAACAAAAATACCTGGTATAAAATAGGCATCAAAATAAGCACTGAGATTTAAAGAGTTAAATGACTTTCGGCCATTGATTTTATGCTGCCATCACACCAGTAGTAATGCCCCGCACCAAATTCATTTTAGGCCATGTTCACACGGCTTAAAATTGGACGTATTTCAGTCCGTAATTACGCGCCGGAGTGCGCAAATTATGGTTGGAATACGTCCCAGTCATTACGGTAATCCACAGTTCTCATAGAGAACTATGGATTACGTCTCCTCTCCCTGCTCGGCGAATCCGCTGGGCGGGGAGATAATTGACATGTGAATTACCAGCGGCGTTGGTAATGCAAGTCTATGGGCCGGCGAGGTGCCGGCCCCCTGCACCCGCTCCCGTCCCAGCCCCGCCCCCGGCCACACGGCGTAATTGCAGGGCGTAATTACGCCCTGCATTTAAGCTGTGTGAACCTAGCCTTAGTCCAAACTGATTCAGAATGGTTCAGGGTTCAAAATGTGGCATTAAATTGGGCAGATGGGCACTTTTGACCTCTTTTAATAAGTAACTGGTGTTTTCATAGGGTTTAATGCAAGCTCAGACTGGTCCACTGGGGAGTCGATAAAACCCCCGATGGGCCCCAAGCTTTAGTGCCACAACTACCGCCACAGCGGGTGCGACCTCTGCGTCCTGCTTCGGAACAACCCAGGCCCTCTATCCCAAGCATTGAGAGACAGGGCCCGGGCAACGAAGGCTTATGCCTTTGATTCTCGGGACTGCGCAGTCTTAGCAGAGCAGAGCGCAGGCGGCTCCGCTATTCAGCCTGGTAAGCTGACGGCTTTAGGCCTTAAGCCTACCAGGCATAGCCCACTAGTGCTGACGTAGGCGGCACGATGATGTCACATTATCGTGCTGCCTACGCCAGGCTCTACTTGAAGCTGGCCTCCGGTTCCTCATGTCAGGGGAATGGGAAAGAGGTGAGTTTCTTTTCTTTTTCTATGAGTACCTACCTACTGTCTACCTGGGGCCCACCTACAACCTACCTACAACCTACCTAACTGGGGCACACCTAGAACCTACCTACCTGGGGCCCACCTAACTGAAACCTACCTAACTGGGCCCACCTATCAACTTCCTACCTGGGGCCCACCTACCTACAACCTCTCTAACTGAAGCACACCTATCTCCTACCTGCATGGGGCCCACCTATCACCTACCTACTTGGGGTCCACCTATCACTTAAACACCTGGGGCCCGCCTATCAGCTACCTACCTGAGGTCCACCGACCTCCTACCTGCATGGGGATCCCCAACCTACCTGGGGCCCACCTATCACCGACCTACCTTAGGCCCACCTACCTACAACCTACTTAACTGGGGCCCACCTGTGACCTACCTATCTGGGAACCACTTACCTAAGGCTCACCTACCACCTACCTACCTGGGGCCCATCTACCTACAACCTACCTGGGGGCCACCTACAACCTACCTAACTGGGGCCCACCTAGCTACCTGGGACCCACCTATCACCAACCTAACTGGAGCCGGTCTACCTACCTAACTGGAGCCTACTAATCTACCTGGGGACTACCTAACTGGGGCCAACCTACCTACCTGAGACACAGTTATCACCTGCCTATCTACCTAACTGGGGCTAACCTACCTACTTGAGGTTTACCTATCTACCTAACTGGGGCCTACCCACCAACCTGCCTGGGGCCAGCCTACCTACCTAGAACCTAAATAGGGGCGTCGCTAAACAGTTTTATCCAGGCTTGTGCCTCGGATAAAACTGACAGTGCCCTGAACCTTGACGGGTTCCAAGCCGCTGCTGTGGGCCTGGAGCACCGACGGTCTCTTCAACTGTATGTGTGTCTTCTGGGCACACATACAGTTGAAGATTACCGCGGAGCAGAGAGCGAGCTCTTCCTGCACCGCAGGGTACTCCGGTGAGCCGCAAATAGACTTGCGGCCCTTTGGAGTAACCGGCACAGATAAATTGAGTATGTCATCACGTTGCCTGCATGACATGATGACGTCATCCCACCTGTGCCAGGAAGAAAACAGAGAACAGCAGGAGCTTCAAGGAGCGGGAGAAAGGTGAGCATGTTTTTATTTTATTTTACTGGGGGCCCTATTACTTACCTATTTATAACGGAGGGCCTATTACCTATCTCTCTCTACTGGGGGCCCTATTACCTACCTATCTATACTGGGGGCCCTATTACCTACCTATCTATACTGGGGGCCCTATTACCTATCTGTCTATACTGGGGGCTCTATTACCTATCTATACTGATGACCCTATTACCTGTCTATATATACTGGGGGCCCTATTGCCTGTCTATACTAGGGGACCTGTTACCTACATATCTATAGTGGGGCCACTATTACCTACCCATCTATACTTGGGCCCCTATTACCTAACCAGCTATACTGGGGTCCCTATTACCTACCTACATATACTGAGGTCCCTATTACCTATCTGTCTATACTGGGGGCCCTATCTATCTATCTATCTATCTATCTATCTATCTATCTATCTACAGTGCCTTGCGAAAGTATTCGGCCCCCTTTAACCTTTTGCCACATTTCAGGCTTCAAACATAAAGATATAAAATTTGAAAATTTTTTGAGAAGAACCAACAACAAGTTGGACACAGTTGTGAAGTGGAAGGAAATTTATTGGATATTTTAAACTTTTGTTATTCGGACCCTTTACTTTCAGTGCAGCAAGCTCACTCCAGAAGTTCAGTGAGGATCTCTGAATGATCCAATGTTGTCCTAAATGACTGATGAGGAGAAATATAATCCACCTGTGGGTAATCAAGTCTCCGTGTAAATGCACCTCTGTGATAGTCTCAGGGTTCTGTTTAAAGTGCAGAGAGCATCATAAAGACCAAGGAACACACCAGGCAAGTCCGTGATACTGTTGTGGAGAAGTTTAAAGCCGGATTTGGATATAAAAAGATTTCCCAAACTTTAAACATCCCAAGGAGCACTGACTGAGTATCAGACCACTGCAAATCTACCAAGACCTGGCCGTCCCTCTAAACTTTTATCTCAAACAAGGAGAAGACTGATCAGAGATGCAGCCAAGAGGCCCATGGTCACTCTGGATAAACTGCAGAGATCTACAGCTGAGGTGGGAGAGTCTGTCCATAGGACAACAATCAGTCGTAAACTGCACAAATCTGGCCTTTATGGAAGATTGGCAAGAAGAAAGACATTTCTCAAAGATATCCATCAAAAGTCTTGTTTAAAGTTTGTCACAAGCCACCTGGGAGACACACCAAACATGTGGAAGAAGGTGCTCTGCTCAGATGAAAACAAAATCGAACTTTTTGGCCACAATGCAAAACTATATGTTTGGTGTAAAAGCAACACAGCTCATCACCCTGAATACACCATCCCCACTGTCAAACATGGTGGTGGCAGCATTATGGTTTGGGCCTGCTTTTCTTCAGCAGGGACAGGAAAGATGGTTAAAATTGATGGGAAGATGGATGGAATCAAATACAGGACTATTCTGGAAGAAAACCTGTTGGAGTCTGCAAAAGACCTTAGACTGGGACAGAGATTTATCTTCCAACAAGACAATGATCACAAACATAAAGCAAAATCTACAATGGAATGGTTTACAAATAAACATATCCAGGTGTTAGAATGGCCAAGTCAAAGTCCAGACCTGAATCCAATCGAGAATCTATGGAAAGAGCTGAAAACTGCTGTTCACAAACGCTCTCCATCCAACCACACTGAGCTCGAGCTGTTTTCCAAGGAAGAATGGACAAGAATTTCAGTCTCTCGATGTGCAAAACTGATATAGACATACCCCAAGTGACTTTTAGCTGTAATCGCAGCAAAAGGTGCGCAAAGTATTAACTTAAGGGGGCCGAATAATTTTGCACGCCCCACTTTTCAGTTTCTTATTTTTTACAAAAGTTTAAAATATCCAATAAATTTCGTTCCACTTCACAATTGTGTCCCACTTGTTGTTGATTCTTCACAAAAAAATTAAAATTTTCTATCTTTATGTTTGAAGCCTGAAATGTGGCAAAAGGTATCTATCTATCCTGGGGGCCCTATTACTTATCTATCTATACTGCAGGCCCTATTTACCTACCTATCTATACTGGGGACCCTATTACCTACCTATCTATGTTGGGGGACCCTATTACCTATCTATCTATACTGGGGGCCCTATTACCTACCTATCTATACTGGGGACCCTATTACCTACTATCTCTACTGGGGTCCCTATTATCTACCTATCTATACTGGGGACCCTATTAATTATCTATATATACTGGGGGCCCTATTACCTATCTAAATATATATAAACTGAGGACCCTATTAGCGATCTATATATACTGGGGGCCCTATTACCTATCTACAGACTGGGGGCCTTATTGCCTATATACCGACTGTAGGACCCTATTATCTATATACCTACTGGGAGACCATATTATCTATCTACAGACTGGGGCCCTAATTGCCTATATATCTACTGGGGAACCCTATTACCTATCTACAGACTGTGCAACCCTATTACCTATATATTTACCTACTGGGGAATATATAAACTATATACCTACCTATTGGGGAACATATAACCTTTATACATACCTACTGGGGGACATATAACCTATATACCTACTGAAGAAACCTATATACCTACCTACTGGGAGGGAGTCTATAAACCTACATAATTGGGGCCTGTAAAGGAACAATGGATGACTCCCCATTCCCCACAGCAGGCATCTGGCTTTCCTATCATAGAAAAGCCAGTTGCTGTGGGGATGGGGTATCACCATGCTTTCCTGTATAAACCTCCATTAGGAAGGGAGTTCTATAAACCCCCCACTAGTTTCTACCACTATATGGTCAATGTATGGCGTTAATATACATCTTCAGAGCCTGTGTACAACTGATAGCCACATGTGGTGGTCGCGTTTGGTCATGGTCTGGCAGTATCATCTGATCCTTAAGTAATAATAGTATTTTTGGTCTTAGTATTGTAGGAGATTTTTTTTTTTTTTAATAATAATCATTTATATGGTATATTTGTTCCATATATAGATGTATTTGTGGTGACTGTTATTTATAAGGTATTGGACTGTCATATGTAGGTGAGCACTTTTGAAAAGCAAATTTGTCAGTGTTGATTTTCATTGTAAAGTGACTGCTGAGGTGTTGGACAGGATCTATGTGGAATACACGCAAAATTATGACAGGAACATATGTTTTTTTTTCTCTGTAAAAATACATGCAGCAGTTCATAATGTGGTGTGAAAAATGCTGTGTGAACGCAGCCCTACTGAGCAAAACTTAACACAAAGGGCCTGGCCCCCCCCGATACTTTAGGACCCTAGCAATGCCTCTGGCCTACCAACTTATCCAACAGGGGTCTACCTACCTAAAAAAGGGCCTAACTAGCTACCTGGGGTTTTGCCCATTTATGTACCTACCTAGGGCCTTGTATACCTATCTTTCTGGGACCTTGACTACCTACCTGGTAATTGATGATTCTGAGGAGCACAGGCCATAGCTGTAGCAGGGGGATGGTCCTCTTTTTCTAAGCCTCTAAGCTATGACCTGTACCTGCTCTTCCACCCCTGGGAATTTTTTATAGAGGTGGGAATAGGTAACGAGGTGCTGGAAAAGTGAGGATTCTAAGATATTGCTATGTATTTTACAGGGATGAGTTGTGACTGGGAGAAGTCATCATGGCAGTCTGGACTGGCTGGAGAAGAAAAGGGAAAAAGAACAACTCCTGTGAGTTCCTGGATGTTAGGGGTTATTTTTCTTCTGTGTTTTATCAGTGCTGTCGTCACTGTGATGTGATGCTGGTGAGCTGAGCTGAGCTGGTGTCTGACCACTTTGTGGCATTATTGTAGGTTATATTGGTGTTTGTATAGCTGGAGTGTACCCTGTCCCTTACCCTTTTATTATGGGGTTTCACTTTTACTTTCTTGCTTGTGTTTATAATGTTGTTTATTTTAGAAAACAACAAAATGCGTAAGGGAAAATATGGAGGTGGATATTGTATATGGGCTGGTGATAGGTGGAGGGGGATTTGGAATGGATGGGGGGCAAGGATGGAGCCACTCAGCCATGTGTCTATCTAGGATATGTTAGACTGTGATGAATGTGTGAGACAGACATTTGAAACTGATCTGTGTGACAGATAGATATGTGACTCACTTGGTATTGCAATACAGTTCTACAAAAAAATAGAGACACTATGGGCGACATGTATGAATTTTGGCGTTTAAACGCCACTTTTCATGTGCATTATAATAGTGTAGAATGCGCCTGATTTATGAACCAGATCTACTGTGGGCCATAAATCAGGCGCATTCTAGCGCTAAGACGACATTTCTAGCTCAGGTAAGCCACTTTTAAATTGGTTTACCTGTTCCAGCAGTAATACACCTATAATTGCTGTACTTAAGCTATACAGCTATAGCTTCGTGCGGTTCTAGTGCGCTCCACCTCCTGCACACCCCCTGAAATACTGGCGTACGGGCTATGTAAAAATACAGCGAACGGGGCTGCGGCAGTTTCCAGGCTGAAAAGACGCCAGACTTCTAGCACAGCCTCGTTCATACATGTTGCCCTAGGTCTCATGTTGCCAGCTCACCCAATTTGTGGTTGTGTTTCTTAAGAATGTTCCGGATAGGAGAGAGCAGCTCCAATATGTCCACAGGCATAAAACAAACAAAAGTCCAGCACAGATCCACAGAATTTAAATGGGGATTTCCAAAAAATTAAAAAATATATTCTTTATTTCATCGCCATAAAATTCAAATATAGACTAACAACAGCAAAAAGCATCATAGCGTTCCACACTGATGCGTTTTGATTTAGAACCTTACCAAGGTAAGAATATGAGAACTCGTAATACACCCTCAGAAATAGATAAGGGACTGGGAATTCCATCAATAACTTATGCCAGTATTTTCATAATATTTGAAAACAGAAACCACCAAGAAGAAAATAATTGACCTAAAATATAACCTTTCATATACTCAATTAAAAATATATCCAACACTACAATGCATTACACTTACCCTATGTCCTACACTAAGAGACTACCTACCCAAAAAAGGGGTACCCGTCCCAATAAGGACGCCCCCAGCAGGAACCTAACCTACTTACAAATTACCCTAATACACCCTATCAATGTCTATAAATATGCACCTAGATATATATACATACAAAAATAGGTATAACCTAATTAATACCCCCAATAAAGACAAAAGGCCAAAGTGTTTCTTCCCCAGATATTGGGAATCATCAGGGTCACTAGAAGGGGTCTAAAGATTTTGTACATAACCAAACACTAAATAGCCAAATGTTCACTAAAATATAAAATATACATATCACAGCTATATCAAAAACTTCCAGCACTAGTCCAGGTTACTTGCAATATCCCCAATTATGATACCCGTTATATTGCATAATGACCACTATCTTCTGCATATCATATACCCATACATCACCACTGGAGTACCGCTAAAGTGCATAGGTAATATTCCTCAGATGACATTCATCTCCTTTGATGGGCAGAGACAATAATTCCTATGTGTGCTCACTTTAAATAGCCTAATTCCAACCCGCTCTCTGCGCCAAATTCTGGGCGCGCATGCGCAGAGTGCCACATCCGGACGCCGAAAGGATCAATATCCTGTGCTTACGCCCTGGCAATAATGTGTAGATCACTGGCTCTGGCAACAACGGCGCTGAGCAATCTGCGCACGCGCCACAGCCGAGGGCAACAAATATCGGAACAGTCTGAGGCGCACTATGGGCGACATGTGTGAAGCTGGCCACGTCGGAGCGCAAGTTTTCGAGCGCTCGAACATGAAAGTTGCGCCTCATGTATGTCGGCGCCGAGGTGCGCTCATAGATGCGGTGTAAAGTCCACCACGCCTCGCCAGAGTGTGAGGCGCAGTGCGGAACTTAGGCACAGTGCTGGACTGTGCCTAAGATTCGCCGCCCGAGGTAGTGCGATCATACATGCGGTGAAAAGTCCACCGCGCCTCGCCAGTGTGTAAGGCGCAGTGTGGGGACTTAGGCGCAGAAGGGACTGCGCCTAACATGTATTCCGATTCGAGACAGGCTGGAAAACAGCGAAAAATCATTAAACATGTCCGTGCGACATGGAGTATGAATCAAAAAGTCGCTTTTATTAGGTGTAAAACATTATCTGAAAAAGAGCTCAAACCAACAAAAAAAATACATAAAATCACTTTCCAAAAATCAAGAACGGCGCAACATCAGGAATTTGGATATTGGAAATTGCCGGGAAATACAGTAGTTAAAATTCTGTAAGCTATTCTCATCGGTCGGCAGAAACCAGCCAATCAGAATAGGAGCGACAGTGACCCATTAAAACCTATGTAGAAGTATTGACCAATCAAATTCAAAGGCGGGACAGTTCAAAATACAGTAAAAATGCAGAAAAGAGCTGAGTGGTTGAGCTAGCGGGGGCTTGGCTATCACGGCCAATCAGATCGCGAGCTACTTTCTCCCATTGTAGTTTATGGACAGATCGGAGCACTGAAATCTCAGCGCCGTGAGGCATGGAGTATTAGTAAATAAATCGTTTTTATTAAGTGTAAAACATTCTCTGTAAAAGAGCTAACACCTTCTATAAACATACATCAATCAAATCCCGAACAACGCGTTTATCACCGAGACCGGCGCTACATCAGGAATTGCGATATTGGAAATTGCCGGGAAATACAGTAATTAAAATTCTGTAAGCTATTCTCATTGGTCGGCAGAAACCAGCCAATCAGAATAGGAGCGAAATGTATATTTGTTGGTTGCTTGCTCATCCATTATTAAGTGCTGAATGATGAATCTACTAAGTAGGGGTGCAGCAGCTGAGAGTGTATATGGTTGAGGTTGTATTGGGGAGATGTCTTTGTTTTATTCTGCAGCTTGCAAGCTACGTCCGTATTGGCTTAGCTATTATAGGATTATAGTGCGCCTCGGACTGTTCCGATATTTGTTGCCCTCGGCTGCGGCGCGTGCTCAGATTGTTCGGCGCCGTTGTTGCCAGTGCCAGTGATCAGCACATTATTGCTAGGGCGCAGGCGCAGGATGTTGATCCTTTCGGCGTCCGGATGTGGCGCTCTGCGCATGCGCGCCCAGAATTTGCCACGGAGAGCTGGTTAATTTTTTGTGTTGACTGTGTGTAGAGCAAGCCTTGCTCCCCATTTTCATGATACATACAATATACTGGATTATAATATACAGTATATTGAATATAAATTTTTTTCCTCTATATGTTGGGATATTCATATTTTTACAAGACTAATTTCTATTGCATCATAAGTATAGATTTATTCAAAACAACATGAATACTGATGGCATGATGCAAAATGAACTTTCATTACGCTTATACAATGTGGCAAGAATTTTCTCATTGGATTCCTTACCAGCTGAAACAAATAGTAATTTTGTGTTTTCATTAAATAAATTGGAGCATCTCAAAACCAAGGAATTGAAATTATCATTGGACAATACTACTCTTAAATCCTATGTCGAGAAAAATATGACCACCATTGTCTCTGATACTTTCGTTGCTGAATGGGAAAGTATTTTGACAGACTGTTCCTTATCTCTTATGAGACTGATTATTAAATATGAGGATAATAAGCTACAGGAAATTAAACAGCAAATTAAAGAGATACAGGATGGTATTAGTGATACCCATGATTCAAGAGAATCTAAAAAATGGGATCTTCAATTTAAAGAGAAATTGCTCCAATTGGAAACTCATATTACAAATTGAAATACGTCTAAATTTTCACCTGATTCTCAAGATAATGCTAATAATGAGGTATATACTTGGAAACAAAAAAGAAACCAATATTCTAGATCTCCTCGATCAATTCTTAAAAAAATGCACACAGCGGTGGTCTGAAGATCGTACGCCCAATCGTGTGCAATTTCCTGATACGGATTCTATGTCAGATACTTCTTTTCAGGAACTTTGTGTGGTACAGAATTTGAGGTCACTAAATGGTGTTGACACAGTGCAAAATAATCCAAATATTTATGTTGGAAATACAGATTTTTATGTTTCACTCGAGACCAGTGTTGTTAGATATGTTCCAGGATAGAGTGGAAGAGATCTAATTAAATTAGCTAACAGTGTTTCCGATAAAAAGAAAAAATACAATACTACTAAAGAAGAATTCTCAGCTATCAAGAGTCTAAAATCTAATTCTGATCTTCTAGTAAGATTGGCAGATAAAGGGAGGGTGGTTGTCCTGAATAGTGGACTTTATCGTAAAGTAATTTTATTCCTTTTGGAGGACCGGGGGTGTCGCTAGGCAGCTTTATCCGGGACACAAGCCCCGGATAAAACTGCCGGTGCCCCGAAAATCGCCGGGAGGCCTGGAGCGCCGACGGTCTCTTTAGCTGTATGTGCATCCTTAGGATGCACATACAGCTGGCTTCCGCGGAGCAGAGAGCGAGCGCTCCCTGCTCTACGGAGTACTCCGGTGAGCCGCATGCAGGCCTGTCGCCCACCGGAGTCCCCAGCACAGGCAGCGTGACTACATCATTACGCTGCCTGCGCGGCGTGATGACTTCATGCCACCTGTGCCGGGAGGAAGACGGAGCTACAGGAAGTGGAGAAAAGGTGAGTACTGGTGTTTTTATTTTTAATATGCCACTTTGCCTAATAATATATATACTGGGGGACCTGTGCCTGGCTATATACTGTAGGTAGCCCTGTGTCTGGCTACATACTGGGGAGCCCTGTGCCTGGCTATATACTGTTTGGAGCCCTGTGCCTGTCTATATACTGGGGACCCCTTTGCCTGGCTATATACTGGGGAGCCCTGTCCCTAGCTATATATTGGGGAGCCCTGTGCCTGGCTATATACTGGGGAGCCCTGTGCCTAGCTATATACTGGGGAACTGTGCCTAGCTATATACTGGTGAGACCTGTGCCTAGTTATATACTGGTGGACCTATGCCTAGCTATATACTGGGGGATCTGTGCCTAGCTATATACTGGGGACCTATGCCTCGCTATATACTGTGGAAACCTATTCCTAGCTATATAATGGGGACCCTGTGCCTAGCTATATATTGGGGGACCTATGCATTCCTGTACTGGCCTATATATCTACTTGTTTACTTTGAGGGGACCTATCTAGACTTACCTCCGTACTTACTGGGGGCCCATATAGCTATAAAGGAATGATGGGTGACTTCTCATCCCTCACAGCAGGCACCTGGCTTTTCTATCATAGGAACGTGGGTTGCTGTGGAGGATGGAAAAGGTTTCGCTTATTGAGTCCTCTGCCTAAAGGTTCCAGTTGCTGAAGAGCCAACTTCAAGCATTATTCCATCTCCAGTCTGCTGTGAACAGATTGCTCTTTTCATATTATGATACCTCAGGCTTCTTAGTTACTTGTGTATTACGGTGCCCTGTTGGTCATATGCGGTGCCTATACCACTGTTAGTTGACGTTATGTTGTGCCCTATAGGCCTGGGATAGTGTCCATGGCACTGCAGGCTGTACATTCCACAATTCTCTTTAGGATAACAATCATTCTCTGTTCAGCCGAGTTTTGTCTGTCCCTATACTCTGAAGGTCTATAGAACTTTTCTTTCTGATACTGAGTTTCTCAGAATTACCAATAGAGGGAGCCTTTCCTGCTTGCTTAAATATCAATATGTACCTTTGGTCTACAATGGCAGGCAAGATTCTTGCTCCTTAAGATTCCAGCAATCACAATTTGCTCTTATCTTGGGGCTCTTCTTATGTGTTTACAATGCTTGCTTACTATGTTCCCTCAATAGGTCCCATTGTGGATTCTAAGTGGTCTGCGGAACCTATGACTTTTATAGTCTTCATTATAACTCTTACCACCAGCATTTTTATAGAGCATGGTCTCATTTCATGTTTGATTTGTATTACTCAATATATTTTTTCTTTTCTTTTTCCCTACCTTCCCTTCTACTCTCCCTACTCTTTCCCTAGGACGAGGGCGTGGTCTGCAGCTCCTATCAGACACCTCGACTCCAGAACCATGACTTTACCATGGCGGATCTAACACTTGCCTCCTACAACGCGAAGGGTTTGAACACTCCCAAGAAAAGGGCACAAATACTCCACCACTTTCACCGACATAAGGTACAAATAATCTGCTTTCAAGAAACACACTTCAAATCAGGACACGCACCCCACATCCACAACAAATATTACATACACTGGCACTTTTTCAATAACCAAGAATCCAGATCCAGGGGGGTTGCTATAGCAATCCACAGGTCACTCGCTCACCAGGTTACTAAATGTTGGGTGGACCCATTAGCACAGTACCTAATCCTCTCTCTTACTTTCAGAGGTCACCACTTTACTCTAATTAACGCTTATTCTCCCAATCAAGGCCAAGTCACCTTCTTTCAAAATCTAATAGATAAAACATAGCCTGTTGCTAAAGGTGCTATCATTCCGTGGGGACTTTAATCTAATCCTGGAACCTACCCTTGACAACTCTTCAGGGAAATCTTCTATGTCTTACCGCTCAACTAAGCTAGTAAAAAATAGGCACTCAAACAACTACAACTATGTGATGCTTGGAGAATTCAACATCCTGGTGATAAAGACTATAGCATGATTCGTACAGTCGGTTAGACTATATCATGTTATCAGATAATATTCTCCCATGGATGCTATCTACATCCATCAGAAACATTCTCTGGTCAGACCATGCTCTGGTGTATTGCTCTCTCTCTCTGTTCCATTATTGTCCAGGTTGGTCTGGTCATAGAAACTTAATGAATCTCTCCTACTAGAGAGACCTAAACCAGTCTATAGCACGCTTTATCCAAAATCATTCCCAAGATACAACCTCTCCAATTATTCAGTGGGAGGCGCTAAAATGTACCCAGCATGGAGTACAGATTAGGCATGGCTCAGGGATGAAGAAGGAGAGAGCGTACAAATTGAAGTGCGCCTTCCGAAAGATTGAAGCCCTTGAGATCGAGCATAAACATGCACTCTTAATTGAAGTTCTCAGGGAGCTCCAATATATGAGGTCAGAGGTGAAAAGCATACTAGAATCCTCCTGAAAGTGTTACTTGCAAATTGGAAGTGGTAAGATCCTCACTAGGGCCCTACACAATCAGATAGCCCTTTTCCATATCCCATGCATTAAAAATTCAAGAGGTAGCATGGTCCATACCACTAAAGATATTAGTGATTATTTTCTTTCTTTTTACTCGGATTTATGCAACCTCCCAACCCCCACTTCCCACCCAAATAGTGAACCACTAAACAACTTTTCCTCCCATCTCATTAATGATACTTTATCAGCCATGAGGGACTCTCTTACCCCTCAAGAACTTTCCTCAATCATTAAAAATCTTCCCAGTGGGAAAAGTCCTGGGTCTGATGGCTTTACCAGCAAATTCTTGTCAATCTTAAAGGACATCCTCTCCCCAGTAATGCTTAAAGCATTTAATTGTATTTCAGAAAACATCCCTTTCCCTACTCAATCTATCTTAGCCCATGTCGTGGTCATTCCAAAACCGAGCAAAGACCCCACAGTCTGCAGCAGCTCTCGGACAATATCACTGCTTAATGTCGACATTAAAATCTACACCAAGCTTCTTGCTAACAGACTAAACTCTCTCTTACCAGGTCTGATCCATCCTGACCAATCCTGAGCTTTGTAGGCCCGCGACAATACCATAAAAAATTAGATATAGTTCACTATGGCCGCCTGCATATCATTCCACTATTGTTCCAATCATTAGATGCTGAAAAGGCATTTGATAGGATTGCCTGGTTCTCCCTATCCCAAATGATCCATCAACTAGAATTTAGCCTAAACTTCATTTCTAAAATATTAGCTCTCTATCAATCTCCTACTGCCAAAATCAAAATGAATGGTTCCCTTCTGATGCTTTTCATATCCGTAATGGTACGTCAAGGTTACCCATTATCGCCCCTTCTCTTCGTTTTGATCATGGAAAGATTGATGACCTCGATCTGATCTAAGCCAGCCATTACAAGTATTACCTTTAGTAACCATATTTATAAATGTTCTGCTTTCACGGACAACCTTTTGTTCTACATAACTAAACCACGTATATCAATGCTTTCCCTGATGTCTGAATTGGCTAAAATTGGATCATGGTCCAACTTTAATATAAATATCTCCAAGTCTGAAGCCTTGGGAATAGGTCTCATTCCTGCAACCCTCAACTTATTGAAGTCAAACTACTACTTTGTTTGGCCTTGTGGGGGAAATACTTATTAAGGAATAAAAATTGTCTCTTCTAACATCGAGCCATTACTGCAAAATATCCTGTGGGATCTAGTCTCCAGGAATAAGTGGGAATTGTCATAGTTTGTTAGAATTAATATTCTTAAGATGATAATATTACCCCGTCTTCTCTACGTTATCCAAACCATCCCAATATACATTAATGCCTCTTTTTGGAAATGCATACAATGAGCTCATTTGTATGGTCGGAAGGCCGTTCTAGACTATCCTACTCTATGCTTACTAGAAGTAAGGAGCAGGGAGATCTGGGTCTTCCTGACTGTAAAAAGCATTACTTACAGTTGAAATCAGAAGTTTACATACGCTTTATAAAAAGACACATATGCATGTTTTTCTCACTATCTGACATGAAATCAGAATAAACCTTACCCATTTTAAGTCAATTTGGATTACCAAAATTATTTATATTTGCCAAATGCCAAAATAATGAGCGAAAGATAATTGTTTAAGGCATTTTTACAAGGCATTATGGGAAAGGGGCTGAGAAGCCTACAGCGCCCTCTGTTGGTTGTAACAAATCCTCAATTTGCTTTTGACCCACCGAGTCTTGAGAAAGCAAAAAGGATTTTTTAGCCAAGCCAGTATCTCTCATCTACAGACAACGCTGTTTCGGGATTTTTGTCCCTCTTCAGTGCAGAGTAGAGAAGATACTGGCTGGCTGTGTGGGAGGCATCGGGTAGCTCAGGAAGGGAATATCTCTCCTTAAGGAGAGCACCGAACGAACGGCTTGTAGAGTTTTTGTTTTGCCTTTTCGCCCTCTACTTAGCATCTGCATATCACAAGGCATTATGGGAAAGGGGCTGAGAAGCCCACAGCGCCCTCTGTTGGTTGTAACAAATCCTCAATTTGCTTTTGACCCACCGAGTCTTGAGAAAGCCAGCCAGTATCTTCTCTACTCTGCACTGAAGAGGGACAAAAATCCCGAAACAGCGTTGTCTGTAGATGAGAGATACTGGCTTGGCTAAAAAATCCTTTTTGCTTTCTCAAGACTCGGTGGGTCAAAAGCAATTGAGAATATGTTACAACCAACAGAGGCGCTGGTGGGCTTCTCAGCCCCTTTCCCATAATGTCTTGTGATATGCAGATGCTAAGTAGAGGCGAAAGGCAAAACAAAACTCAAACTCACAAGCCTTCGTTCGGTGCTCTCCTAAGGAGAGATCTTCCCTTCCTGAGCTACCCGATGCCTCCCACACAGCCAGCCAGTGTCTTCTCTACTCTGCACTGAAGAGGGACAAAAATCCCGAAACAGCGTTGTCTGTAGATGAGAGATACTGGCTTGGCTAAAAAATCCTTTTTGCTTTCTCAAGACTCGGTGGGTCAAAAGCAAATTGAGGATTTGTTACAACCAACAGAGGGCGCTGTGGGCTTCTCAGCCCCTTTCCCATAATGCCTTGTGATATGCAGATGCTAAGTAGAGGGCGAAAAGGCAAAACAAAAACTCTACAAGCCGTTCGTTCGGTGCTCTCCTTAAGGAGAGATCTTCCTTTCCTGAGCTACCCGATGCCTCCCACACAGCCAGCCAGTATCTTCTCTACTCTGCACTGAAGAGGGACAAAAATCCCGAAACAGCGTTGTCTGTAGATGAGAGATACTGGCTTGGCTAAAAAATCCTTTTTGCTTTCTCAAGACTCGGTGGTCAAAAGCAAATTGAGGATTTGTTACAACCAACAGAGGGCCGTGGGGCTTCTCAGCCCCTTTCCCATAATGCCTTGTGATATGCAGATGCTAAGTAGAGGGCGAAAAGGCAAAACAAAAACTCTACAAGCCGTTTGTTCGTTGCTCTCCTTAAGGAGAGATCTTCCCTTCCTAAGGCATTTTTATTACTTTCTGCAAAGTCAAAAGTTTACATACATTTAATTACTATTTGGTGGCACCCACAAACGGAAACTCCAGCGGGTACGTAAAACTCTTCTTTATTCCAAATATCATCACAGGACAGTGCAAATACGGTTAAACGCCAATGCGTTTCTGGTCTCTCTGGACCCTTGATCACAGCATACAACATATTAAAAACAGGTGCTCTTATATACACACATTAAAAACCACGTCATAGCTACACATAGGAAAGGGAGGAAAGGGGTGTGGCTCAACATTTAACTCTATCCTGCCCTATAGATAATGGGAATACATTTAATACTTTAATATATAATGGGTCACGAAATAAATGTTAACCAAATTCAATGAACATTGTTAAACATAATCCTCAATAGATGTACATAAGGTCGTTACGTTTGTTCATGCCTTTTGGAAAGCGTGTATCACAAGACATAATCCAGAAGGCCTCACGTAATCTAGTTTTATGCTCCCAATCTCCACCACGCGGTGGTTTAGTAACTCTCTCAATAGCACCGCAACGCAAGGTAGCGATTTTACTTTCATGTCGTTAAACAAAATGTTTGGCTGCACCTGAAATATGTGCTTGTTTATTTTTTATTCCTGTAAGGTGCTCCACAATTCTTTGTTTTAATTTTCTAATCGTGCTACCTATGTACATCATATTGCATTGTTTACATAGAATATAATAGATGATATGATCAGATTCACAGTTTATATAGTGCTTTATTTTAAACTGCTTAATTCTATCGCTATCCAAAAAGGTTTCTCCCTTGATCACTATTGGGCATAGGTTGCATCTATTTTTACCGCATGGGAAAAATCCCACATGCTGCAACCACGTAGAGTTGATTTTACTTTGGAACAGACTGGGAGATAATTCATTACCCAATGTTTTACCTCTTTTAGAGACGCACTTGACGCCCCTTTCAATATATTCTTTGAGGATTGTGTCCTGCCGCAAAATTTGAAAATTTTTAAAAAAGATTTTTGTTCACTGAATCAAAATCATCACTATATTTTGTGGAAAAAACTACTTGCTGTTTGATGTTCTTATCTTTCTAATTCGTTATACTCAACATAGCTTTTTGTGTGTAGTTATTAATTTTGTTAGCCGCTTCTTTTAAAATGTGGTCTGAATAACCTCTTGCTTTGAGCCTGTCATCTATTATTCCTTTTTCTGTGAAAAAATCTGTGTGCAGCGTGCATGCTCTTCTTGCTCTAGCATATTCCCCTCTTGGTATGGCTGCTATTGTGTGCATCGGGTGACTACTGGTGGCTTGTAATATAGTGTTGCCACAGTCAGGCTTCCTATATAATTTTGTATGGACTCTCCCCAATTCAGATGACCCCTCCAATTCCAAGTCCAAAAATGAAATTTTTAGGGGATCGGAGGAAAAGGTAAATTTGAGATTACATTCATTATCATTCAAGTAATCCACAAATTTGGGTATGGACGTTACATCACGACCCCACACCATCAGGAGGTCGTCGATGTAACGTCCATACCATATTATGCAATCACCATAAGGGTTGTTTAAACTGTATAATGCATATTGCTCCCACCACGCCATATTCAAATTTGCTATGGTGGGCGAGGCTGATGCACCCATTGGAGCACCTTCTGTTTGCAGAAAAAAGGTATTGTCAAATTTAAAGTAGTTGTATTTCAAAAAAAAAATTAATGCTCTGAATAACAAAAATTCTTTCCTCCTCCTTAAAGTTCATATCCTTATTCAAAAAGTATTCTATAGCTACAATAGATAGATGATGGGGAATGACTGAATATAAATTAACCACATCGCAGCTTAACCACACATAAGATGTCTGCCATGCAAAATCCTGAAAGGTTTTCAATACACTTGTACTGTCTTTAAGGTACCCTGGTAGGGATATTACTATGGGTTGAAGCATATTATCTACCCATCCACTGAGTCTATCACTGAGGGAACCGATACTAGCTAGGATAGGGCATATTGTAGGTGGAAATACATTTTTATGGGTTTTTGGGATACTGTAAAAGATAGGCACTATAGGGTTCTTTACTTGTAAATAGATTTTCTGTTTTTCAGATACTACTCCCATATGGTGACCTTCCTCTAATAATTAATTTAATTTGGTTTTAAATATCACGGTTGGGTCTGTTTCTAACTTACGGTACGTGTCCTGCTTCTCCAAAATATCCATAACCAATTTTTTATACAACTCATTATCCATAATCACTATTTTTCCCCCTTTATCGGATTTCTTAATGATGAGATTTTTATTATTTTTTAGTATTTTAATTTCCTTTCTTTGAGAATATGTCAAATTATTTCATTTTGTTGCTATTCATTTTATTTATCTCTTTTAAGTCCCTCTCCATAGCCATCTGGAAAGCATCCAGGGCCGGGACACGAGCTTGCAGGGGGTAAAATTGTGAATTAGATGTTTTGTATTGTCTGTCTGTACTCTGATTGTAAATAAAGATCACTTTCCTTTTCTATTTCTTTTAATGTAAGTAGGGATCTTTGTTCCCTAAATCCCAAACCTTCATATTCATTTTCCTGTTTATTCTCTAGCTCTATTTTATCTTGCAACTCCCTTGTTTCTATATCATCGTTCCCTTTATTATGAAAAAATCTCTTAACTGTAAGCAATCTAGAGAACTTATTAATATCAAGCATAGTATCAAAAAGATGAAATCCTCTATTTGGCACGAAATTTAAACCTTCTATTTGTCCTTCAGTTAGGATAGTCGGAGTCCATACGACCAAATTCTTAAACAGATCCTCTTCTAGTTTTTCTTTCTGGCTGCCGTATTCTTTTTCGTTTTTTTGGGGTTTATGTTTGGATCCTCCTCTTTTTCTCAACCGTTTTTTTGACTGATCAGACGGTTCCTTAGACGCACTCCTCATGTTGGATTTACCCATATACGACCGTTCCATATCCACACTTCTAGTTTCTGAGCCGGTCTGTGATCCATCGGTATCTGAGAAATTTACATTACGTCTATAGGAACGGTACCTGCTTCTTCCTCTCAGAATTGATTTTGGAGTTTATTCTTCTCTTGCGTCCATATATAAACCTGATTTTTCAGATAGTCATCTTGATCCCTCTGGTACTTTTTTGTTTTATTACTGATAATCAAATTTTCTATTTTTTCAATGTTTCTTTCCATTCTGTCTTTAAATTCTCTATGTCTTGAATCCAATTTGAAAACATCAATCTTCGTTTGTAATTATGTTATTTCCTCCACCAGTTCTTCTAGTTTGGTATTTTCATACTCCACAATGAGACCTATCAAATTTGGTGGCCTTGCCCTTAAACTGTATGACTTGGGTCAAATGTTTTAGATATCTTTCCACAAGTTTCTCACAATAATTGGTAGGAATTTTGGCAGAACTGGTGTAACTGAGCCATGTTTGTAGGTCGTCTTGCTCACACCTGCCTTTTCAGCTTTGCCTATAAATTTTCAATAGGATTGAGACCAGTGCTTTGTGATGGCCACTCCAAAACATTGACTTGGTTATCCTTAAGTTACTTTGTAAGCAGTCTGGCAGTATGCTTCAGGTCATTGTCCATTTGGAAGATCCATACCTGTCCAGGCCTTAACTTCCTGGCTGATGTCTGGAGATATTGCTTCATTATTGTCACATAATCTTCTTTCCTCAAGATGACATCTATTTTGTGCACCAGTCCCTCCTGCAGCAAATCTACCCCACAACATGATGCTGCCACACCCATATTTCACAGTTGGGATGATGTTCTTAGGCTTCCAAGCTTTTCCCTTTTTCCTCCAAACGTAACAATGGTCATTATGGCCAAACAGTTCAATTTTAGTTTTGTCAGACCACAAGACATGTCTCTAAAAATGTAGGTCTTTGTGCATTTGCAAACATTAATCTGGCTTTTATTTTTCTTTTGTAATAATTGATTTTCCTGGCAGAATGGCCTTTTAGCCCATGTTGATATAGTACTCCTTTCACTGTGGATGACACAATCTCACCAGCTTCTGCCAGCATTTTCACAAGGTCTTTTGCTTTTGTTCTTGGGTTGATATGCACATGTCGGACCAAAGCACATTCATCTCTGAGACACAGAACCCATCTCCTTCCTGAGTGGTATGATGGCTGGACATTCCCATCTTGTTTGTACTTGCGTATAATTGTTTGTACAGATGAACGAGGCACCTTCAGGTATCTTGAAATTGCACCCACTGATGAACCAGACTTGTGCAAGTACACAATTCTTTTCCTGATATCTTGGCTGATTTCTTTAGATCTTCTCATGATGTTACACACAGAAACAGTGTGTTTCTGGTGTGAATTAAAATACATTCACAGGTGTGTCTCTAATTAACTCAGAAACTTCCAAAGACATGACATCATCATATGGGCTGTCCCAAATTGTTTAAAGACATAGTAATCCTAGTGTATGTAAAGTTTTGACTTTGCAGAAAGTAATAAAAATATCTTAAAATATGGTTTCATTGGCTTTCATTCCAATCGTCACCACTCTTCAAGTCACTTACCACTTAAGTGTACATCTTCACTCGGAGGATCAAAGAGATTTCACTGTTTGTGCCCTTCGTGTTGAACTATTAACAGGTTTTTTTTCCACAAATATGTAGTACATCCCTGCTCATCCTTCTTCCCCCTCATTACTGATCCATTGCTCCCTAACTGTAACCTTTTAATTCAATTTTTCCTGTATTATTGATGCCAATATTTTGCATTTTTCTTCGTTTTGACTGTGTATTACCAATTATACCAACATGAATCAGATATCTTTCTTGCCAGCTATTTAATTGAAATTGTAGTTTTACATTTTGTAAATGATTTTTGAAGAAGAAAGTAGGAAGACAAACAAACCATTTTTACTGAATTAACCCTTTACTGACATTGGATGCATGAGTATGTCCTGATGCTGGTAAGGGGCTTTGCTGCTAATTGCAGCTAACACTCAGTGGTTACAGCGTGGCAGGGTTCCACCGCCATCCCATGCTGTTTAACCGTTTAACCCCAAATATGTCCGCAGCGTCTTAATCAATGAGAAATGATGCCATGCACCATTCCTCACTGCGATGGGGGGAACCTGCAGCGAAATCGCGGGGCACAGATCACTTAACATGACAGCTGAAAACCTTGTGAAGGCTTCCATCGCCGCCATGTTTTCAATTTCCTCACTTCCGTCCCCAGGCAGCAAGTGGGGAAACCGCCATCTTTGTACACCCTAATACATTGTCTATATAATGCATTAGGCTGTGTAAATGATCGAGCCCCCCAATGGTGAAGCACCCTAGGGGGACTCAAAGTTAAAGTTAAAAAAAAAAAAAAAGTTTTAAAGTGTACAAAAAATTTTACAAATTAGAAGTTGAAATCACCCCCCTTTTGGCATTTTACAAATAAAAAAATTAAATAATTAAAAAGTTACACATATTTGGTATTGCCGAGTTCGAAAAAGTCTGATCTATTAAAATATAACATAATTTATCTCATATACTGAACACTATAGAAGAAAACAAATTCCAAACACCAAAATTTCTGTTTTTTGGTCATTTCACGTCCCTTAAAAATTGGAATAAATTTTATCAAAATAGTTCCAAACTGGTTGCAATAAAAAGTACACTTCAGCCCGCAAAAATGCACCCTCACTCACGTCCATAGGTGTTAGTACAAAAAACGTTATTGGTCGCAGAAAATGGTGCTGCCGTGCAAATTTCAAAAATAGAAAATGTTTGGAATTTTTTTTTACGGTACCAAGATATAACAGAAACTCTACATGTTTGGTATTGACGGATGTGAACTAACCTGTGGAATACAGATAACACCTCATTTTTACTGAAGATTGAACACTGTAAAAGCAAAACGCCTGCAAACATAGCACAAGTAAATTTTTTATTTCACGTTTTGCCCCACTTAGAATTTTTTTGCGGTTTCCCAGTATATTCTATGATAATATGAATAACAATATTAGAAAGTACATCTTGTGCCGCAAAACAAAAGCCCTTATATGTCTATGTAGTTGGAAAAATAAAAGTTATGGCTCTGGGAAGGCAAGGAGGGAAAAACGAGCGTGACAAAAAAAAGGCTCCATCAGGAGGGGGTTAAATAAGTAACTGGTGTTTCAAAATGGTAAAATGACTTCAGGCCACTGATTACACAACATCACACCAAAAGGGATATAATTCGTAAAATGTAGTTCTGACCTGCCTGCCCACAGTTGGTTCTGAAAAAGGGCAGACAGGCAGTTTTTACTATTCTGAATAAGTAATTATTGTTTTTAAGGGGTTAAATTACTTTGGGCCAGTGATCTCAAACTGCCATTACACCAATAGAGATGCCCTACACCAAAACTAGTGTTGACCACCCTGGTGCAAAGTAGTTCTCTGTATGGAAGCTGGCATTAAAGTGGGCAGACTGAAGTTTTTTACTGATGTGAACAAATAGCTGGTGTTTTTAAATGCTTAAATGACTTTAATCCCTTTGCACAAACGGACATAACAGTATGTCCTCATTTATCAAATTCGAATGTAAGGATAGATTAAGAAAATCCTGCGGGCTCAGGAGCAGAGCCTGCATGATCAGTGCAAGAACTCAGCTGTATAATACAGTCGGCTTCATGCCGCTATCATCCGGGGCCATAGTGTGCTCCGGTAGTGGACGATTAACCCCTTATATTCCGCTGTCAATTGCGACTGCAGCAGCTAATAGAAAGATAAAGGGAGGGAGTCCCCTTTGTCTCCAACGGCACCCCGCAGCATAATTGAGGGGTACCAATGGCTTCCATGAAAACATAGAAGTCTAACAGGCTTCTGGGCTGTCTGTGACGTCCCCACACTGGTGACTGACAGTAATAATACATAGCAGTACAGGCATGTACTGTCATGTATTGTAACAGCAATCTGATGATCGCTGAGTCAAGTCCCCTATGGGGACAAGTATAAAAAAATGTAAAACTAAAAAAAAAAGTGATGAAAAAGTTAAACACAGACACCCAAAAAATAATTAAAAACACTTACACCACCATTTCCCCATTACAAAAGGCAATTGCCCAAAATAAGATAAAAATAAAAAAGTACACATATTTTGTATCGCCACATGTGTAACAACCTAGCCTTTAAATCTGTCACATTATTTAAACAACGTGATGAACGCTGTAAAAAGAAAAAGGGACAGAATTGTGATTTTTGTTCACCCTGCAGCACATACAATGGATAAAAAGTAATCAAAAAGTCTTATAAACCCCCAAAATTATACCAATAAAAATATTAGTTCATTCCGCAAAGAAAAGCCCCTACACCGCTCCATATATGGAAAAAAGAAATGTCTATCAGAAAATAGTGATGCATAAAAATTGTTTTACAAAATAAAAACTATTTTTTAACAAAATATGCTGCAACATAAAAAATTATAAAAAATTAGGTATCGCCTTAAACGTATCAACCAATGGAGTAAAACAAACATGCCATGTATACTACATGCTGAGCGGTGTTTAAAATAAAAAACACTACCAGGATTGCTGTATTTTCTTCATCTTGCCTCCCACAAAAAAAGGATTTAAAGGTTAAAAAGTAATGTGCTTTCAATAATGGAACCAATAAAAATGTCAACTCTTGCTACACTCATCCTATACAGCCCCTACATGGTTCATTACACAGAAAAGTAAAAACCTTATGGCTTACAAACTATAGTGATGCAAAATTGTTTTAAATAATAGTGTTTTTATTGTGTAGAGGCAGTAAAACATAAAAAAATACATAAATTTGGTATCGCTGGTAAATCGTATTGACCTGCTGTTAAGTAACTTATACTGTAAGATTGCTGCATTAAAAAATACAACTAAAAAACTGTACCAGTGATTACTGAATTTTAGTTTATTTCGCCTCCCAAATTAATTGATAAAAAGTGATCAAAGTGTCATAATCATCCCCAAAATTCTAATAATGAAAATGTCAACTCTTCCAACAAAAAACAAGTACATTATGCATCACCGTAGCACAAAAAAATAAACACATAAACGCAACCCATAATGTGGAGTAATGAGTATTTTTGTGTGCCTTTGTTCACACGGTATCTCCCGTGAACAAGGGCAAAAATATAAACCGCCCGAAATGCGTAGGTCTGATCCCCTGTCCCCCTGTTTCTACGGATGGAATAAAAGTTTATATATTTCTAAACAGAAGATCGCTGGTTTCACATTATATCATTGATCGCTGAAGGCATAGTATGTCCCTAAGGCAGTTATAGGCCAGGTATAAAGTTCCTATAGGCAGTTCATATGTCCCCTATAGGCAGGTTTATAGGGCAGTCATATGTTTCCCATAGGCAAGTTATAGGCAGGTATATGTCCCTATAGTAGGTTATAGGCAGGATTATGTACCCCATATGCAGGGATATGTCCCCATAGGCAGCTATCGGCAGGGTTTAAAAAATAATAAATACAAATACTTACCCTCACTTCCCCTTGCTGCTCCGACTCCCAGGCCTCCGCCTCCATCTTCCAGGCACAGGCAGTGTAATGTCATCAGGCCGCGCAGGCATCACATGACACCATAGGAGCCTGTGACGGAAACGTCTGGACAGCCGCGAGTCTGGCGGCCGTCCGGAGTCCACTGCTATGCAGGTCGCAGCTATCAGCTCATCTGATCCGCAGTGATATCTGTACCTGTAATGCGGCTCTCAGTAGGAGTCACGATACAGTGAAGAGATCGCCGACCGCGCCCGACGCCACCGCAGCCCGAACATCTCGG
Source organism: Phyllomedusa bahiana (assembly GCA_025379985.1). Lineage (NCBI taxonomy): Eukaryota > Metazoa > Chordata > Amphibia > Anura > Hylidae > Phyllomedusa > Phyllomedusa bahiana. Next base: position 173,224 of record JAODAL010000455.1, on the reverse strand, counting down.
CTTACTTGAGATTCTGGCTGTATGCGCTCATCAGAAAGCCGCATATAGCAGTAGTTATCCCAGCCGCTCTGGGCCATCGCAGCATCCGCGCGCCGATCATGACATGAGTATAAAGCGAAGTCAGATTTTTTCAGCTGAAAACCGCTTATACTCGAGTATATACGTAGGTCTTTTTAGAGGTGTTTATAACGTGTAGCTCCTTTAGTTTTCTAGTACCTGTAATTGCACCTAAAAACTATCTAATGAAACTGAAACCCCAAAATCCAGAAGTACTACCGCCCCTAATCCTGAAGTAGTGTTTTGAAGGCGAAATAGCACCCGCACTAAGTGCCACATATTTTGGATACCCTAAAAAGGAAACAGAATCGGCGGAATAAACATCGAGTCTGTTTTATCTGATAACACTGTAATGTGTCCAGTAAAAATGGATAAAAATTTTAAAATCACAAAGAAAAAAAGTGACATTTTGGATTTTAATTCTGCCACTTTGATTCAAATTCCTTGAAACACCAATAGGGTTACAAACTTCTAATTCTGTTTTGAATACTTTAAAGGGTGCGTTTCTTAGATGTCATTTATGGTGGTGTCTAACATAACATGCACCTCAAAGCCACATCAGAACTGGAGTGGTCACTAAATTAATCTATGCTGCAAATTTTCATGAAAATAAGAAAAATTGGTACGAAATTTCTAAGCACCTAATGATTGTAAAAAAATAAAACGACAATTAAAAAATTATGCCAATGAACAGTAGACATATGTTATTATGCTATTTTTTAAACTATATTCTGTGGTATAAAATATCTGTCATACAAAAAGAAATGTTTAACTTTGAAAGTGTCAAATTTTACTATTTTTCACAAATAAACAAGACTCTAATAGACAAAACTATATGACAAAATAAAGTACAAGTGTTCAAGAGAAGTTTCTGAATCACATAGTAGTAAAAGCACTAAAAAGTTTATTCCCACTTTATATTGAATGTGTCAGATTTGAAAAACAGGGCACGTCATAGAGGTCAAAAAGCTGTCTGCAGCCTGAAGGACTAAGCTATCTAATTTGTTGCACAAAGTTAAATTTATTGTATACCTTGCCCCGCGACTTGCCATTTTTAAAATCGCTCCTTAGTGTAGAATGCACCCAAAATGTTTGAAATTGGCGTATGTGTGTTCATAAATATAGGTGTGAGTTGTTTTGCTGGAATCTAATGTCATGTTTGAAAACAAGATGGCAGTCGCCACAAACCAAGATCAAAATGTCTGACCCGTGAATATACAAAGTTTTAGCAATCCATGAGCCAATGCATCATAAAGGATCCCTGTTTATCCTCTGAGGCTACCATGACAGTTTGATATTGCTATCCATATATAGCTGAGGAAAAAAGTTAAGCCATCCTGTGCAGAAGGTTGCATTCCATTAATCATTATCAATTATTTAAAGACTTCAATTAATTCCAACCTAGCCGCCATCGTCTCCGATAATTCATAATAGAATCATTAGGCTACACCGTTCATAACGTTCCATGCCGAGTTCATATCTAAAATATGGAACTCCCCACCACAACATAGCCACCACTCCCGTGTTTCTGGGCGCATGGGGACCGAGAAATCCAGAACTGGACTTAGGGCGTCCATAGGATAGGGGTGTGCCTGATACCCGGGCGTAGTGAAGGTCCAGGCCTTTTCTGATGGTGCTCACCGGCTCGTTCTGGTGCCAATGCCCCACCCACCCACCGCTTATGGTTCCATTTTTGTTGTTTTCTGTCAGAAACTGCATGACCAGAGTGGGAGTAAGTCATAGACCGTCCCAGGGGTGTTGGTGGTCGTGAAGGGGGCTGCCACGTGTGCTGTCCCCTCACATATAAAGGCAAGAGGCCCAACAGGTTGCTCAACTGTAGATCCATTGGAGGGGGGTACCTAAGAGCATTTCCAGGAGCAATCCACACGCAGATGCCAGTCCCACAATAAGACCCCCATGGGGACCGAGCACCAAGCCAACCAAAAGTGTAACTGGACACCTTTTACTGCCTTTGTCTGTACCCATACTGTGTATTTGCACCTCTGACTCTTACCTGTATATATATCATCTGTACATATTACTTGTCTAGTGTGCCCCTCCAAAGCTAATTAAACCTAAAAAATTTAATCAGAGTTAGTCTGTCTTAGATCATTCGGCCTCACACGCCTAGTACTCGGCGCTATAATATATAAGCACCCCAAGGCTGGTTTCAGCCTTGTTTATAAGTCGTTTTCGGACCGTTCTTATACTAAACTGGAAACTGGTGGCAAGCCGTACAGGATTCTGACGAGAAAGTGTTCTCTCATCCTCACCTGGTTCACCCCAGTGCCCGTGTGGACAGGGTTAACAGTGAACTGTTATCTAGCTGGCTTTGTGCACCCCTAGGGGGCAACGCAACGTCACGATACACCCCAAGTCAGGCCGTCGACCCTTGAGTGGGCCGGCGGGGCGGGCTTTTTCCTTACAGATTGGTGGCAGAGCGGTGGGACAAGACAATAGTGTGGTGTGAGTGTGGGTTCCGTACTCCCAACCACTAAGGACTACCACAGTGTGCTTTTTGCTGCTGGGTCTTAACGATTAAACTCCAGCACTAGACAAGTCCAGAGTGCAAAACAAGGTTTTGTGTGCAGTCAGGTGCAGTTTTTTTGTGTCACGGACCATGTGTTTTGCAAGGGATGTGGCTGTCGTACAAGGGCAAAGTTTGTAGTGCCTGAAGGAAACATTCGGTGAAGTATCCATTGAGGAGCTCGGCCCAGACCAGGCTATGGACCTATGAAGGCGAGGAGGAGTCCCAGCTCGGGCTCCGCAAGGAGCCAGTCACAGGTAGTCAATAGCGCAGTGGGCAGCTCACCTTCAGCTATTCTCCTGCAATGCTGCCCATGGCAAAGCTTGATGCTGGAGACCTGTCGACCGCCACCAAGGCCCTCCAAGCAGCTGCAGAACGCGTCGCAGAGCGGATAGAGGCGTAAGCTGCAGAACTCCACGAGCGGATAGAGGTGCAGCTGCCGAATGTCGGGATTGCGGGGCGAGGAAACGTCAGCGTGAGCGTGACCCACCAATTACAGGTGCTTCAGCAGGAAAAGAACCAAGTCACCCCGGCCAGTTCAAGAGCCTCCCGAGACTCCAAGGTCCCAAAGTTAAGGGCGGATGACTTTCCCATGCTGTATAAAAAGGTGGAGACCTGGCACCGTCTTGCAGGCAATCCGTCTGTTGCCCTGAGGACCAGTTGGTCCGGTTTCTAACTCCTCGTCTCAAGGAAAAGTCTCTGGAGATCTTCGGGGACACTGCCCAGCGATGCCACCACAGACCTAGTCGAGGAAAGTCAAGTCAGTCCGTTGATACCGGCAGTACAACCTCACTTCCGAGATTGTACAGAAGAAGCTCCGGAGTTTAGCATGCGGAGTCCTACATACAGCTTGGCCTACCACAATGCGGGCCCTTCCATAGAGCAGATCTAACCGGATGGACCCTCGAGGTTAAAGATCCCCACCCGTCCAGCAGCTGAAGGATCTCATCGAACGGAGCAGGTTATGTGGGAACTGCCCAGAGGACCTCCTGCAATCACCTTCGGACCGTAAACCGGGGATGAATATGCCAACAATCGGCACCGGAAGGCCAGGTACACACCAGCTGGAGCATGGGTAAGATGCCCGCTGGGCTTTGTCCCAACCCTTAAGCCCAGGAGTAAGGTACAACTGTCGCCAACTCTGTCACCCCTTTTGCAAACAGCCAGGGACATGTTCAAGAGCCGCATGTCCCCAGCGCCAGAAGGGCCGTCTCAGTCCCCTTTCCAAGGCCCCCCAAATGTGTTGTGTGTGGGTGGGGGAAGGCCCCTTGATAACTACCAGCCAGTCCACCGAAGCCGTTCCCTGTTGCCGATGGTACTCTTGGACCCAACCGGCTCGGAGATGACTGTGGTGCGGCCTGAGCTGGTGTCCCCAAAGATACATGAACCCGGAAAGACCCCGCTGTCTCCTGGAATTGGAGGTTCTGTGCCGTGCGCTGCCAGTGGCCCAAGGTGGTATATTGGACTGGGGTGCAGGGCAGGGAATCGCGGCGAGAATGGTTGGTATCTCAAACATTCAGCTAGTATTTTGTTAGTGGACAGACTTGGGGTGCTGGTAGCCCGTTTTGAAGCCCCTGAACCCCAAGGTCGTTGCTCCCACCAAGTGTGATGTGTCATCCAAACCCTAATAATATTAGTGGACAATGTTGTTAACAATGCATACTAAGGGGAGTAAGGGGGTGGGTATATGGTGTGTTTTTCCTCTCCACCCTGTGGAGAGGAGATAAGGTAGCAGGTTGCAATATGGCAGCATGATGTGTCCAGCAACCTGCAGGGCATCGTTGTCCTCTATGTGGCATCATAGGAACAAACAGGGATCAGACCACAGCTGTGGAGGAGGAGCATGAGTGAGGCAGGTGCTCCCAGTAAAGCCCACAGGGCAGGGGTCTCCCCACAGCCAGGGTAGACCGGGGCAGACAGCTCAGTGGGTGAGCATGCAGGTGAGGAAGGGGCTCCCAGGAAATGCCACACAGAAGTCATGGTCCCTCCCCACAACAGGATTTCGGAGGGCAAGTTAGGCAAAGCAGACTGGTGACATATATAACCGCTGAGGGGGAGTAAGCCCCACCAGCGTTAGCAGCGGTCGTGGCTGCTGTCACGGCAGGGGAGGGCCAGGAGCCAGGAGGCCCCTCAGTAGCGCCGACGGAATCCTCGCCATCGGACCGTGGAGAGTACCCAGGGTAGACGAGGTGCCAGGAGATGGTCCCGGGGAACCAACAGATGACTTGGCAGTCTCATCCATTCTTGAACGTCTAGGCCGAGAGTTTCAGGCAGCGTTAGCGGCTGACGACAGCCTGAAAGCCTCTCAAGGACGGCCGGCACAGGCACCCTAAGACCAAGGAGGCAGAACCACGTGACGGGTCCGACCACCGGGTTCACCGGATGCTGTCCCAGGGACTGACGGTTTGGTGGTACCCTATCCGATACGGCAGAGTTGTTGCGGGTTGCGCACGAGATTCCGAATGGCCAACACCTTAGGATCACCTGAAGAACAATACAAAGGCTGGCCCAGCATTTCTAGACTGGCAATAAGGATGGGTCTTGATGTAGGCTGCCTACACACTGCCGTTCATAGGCGACACCTATGTCAGAGGTGGGGAAGGCGGGTCCGAGGCCCAAATCTCCACTAGTACTTCTGCCCATCATCAGACACCTTCAGGAGGGTGGCTGTGGATTATTAATTGGACCGCTGTCCATTTCCCAGCAAAGCACCGGGAAACCGTGCTCTCGTACCTGACGTAGTAGACTATGCACTCGGTACCACCGGAAGGCGGTAGCCATGTCGTCCATGAGCCGCCTCGGGCCGACGAAGGTGGCCACCGCCTTACTGGAGAATTTTCCCTCGAGTGGGCTTTCTCCCAGAATGCTCACTGACCAGGGGACCCAGATCATGTCCGCAGTTAAAATGGAGTCCATGTGTAACCTGATACAGATGCAACATCTGGTGGCAGCCCGTAACCACCCACAAACTAATGGCCTGGGGGGGGTGGCGAACGGTTTCAATGGCACCCTGAAGCAGATTCTTAAGAAGTTGGTCGACTACCATGGGCGCGACTGGAGCGTACCATCCCAACACCTACTATTTTGCATACCCCCGGGAAGTTCCACAGCCTCAACGGGTTTCGCTCCCTTTTGACTCTGTAATGGCGACGTGTACGGGGGCCCCTGGCTCAGGTGAAGGAGGCCTGGGAAGGAGACTAGCAACCCCAGAGTTGTCAGGTCATTGATTATGTGTTGTGCGCTTCCGAGACATAAATGCGGCCTTGACACAGCTAGTGCACAACAGAATAAAGCGACGTGGCCGCAGGCCGACCAGAAGCGTTGGTACGACCAGAATGCTTGTGAGAGACCTACCAGTGGTCCGAAAGTGTGGGTACTGGACCCCTTAACACAGACAAGCTTTAGTCAAGCCTGGGAAGGCCCATATGTCGTGCACCACAGCAACTCAATGCAGTCCACGAACCTGGTCACCCAGGGGCCACGACCGGGGAATGCGGAAGGCCTTCCACGTGAACAAGATGAAGGGCGCAACCATGAGTGTGGGAAGGCATCTGCCCTTCCCGTGTGTAACCAGCCCGAGGAAGGTGAGACGGAGGCCCGTCTTGGAATATATGCCTCCCGCCCCTATCCGGCAGATGGATCCATAGCGTATGTGGAGCTTTGGGACAGCACCTGAGGAGCAAACGGTCCCCCAGCTGTTTGGCAACCTCCCCCTCCACCCCTTCGGGGCATTGTTCACTAACGGCCTGGAAATGTACAGAGTCAGCCGTCCATCACGTGGACATCTGGGGATCACCCCCCAATCCGGTGTTTCAGCATATCGGATCACCCCCGAAGTGCAGCAGCACAGGCGTGAGGAGATTGACGAATGCTGAAGCTGGGGTCATCCGGCATCCAACATTGCCTGGGCCTCACCTGTAGCCCTCGTCCCCAAAGAAGGATTTGGATCACCCGGTTCTGCATGGACTACAGGGGGCTCAACACTGTCACGGTCACTGATGCGTACCCAATGCCACGCATCGATGACCTGCTACATTAGCTGGCCAGGGCCAAGTACCTGACCATCATGGATCGAGCCGGATATTGGCATGATTCCCCTGAACCCGTGAGTCAAGGGAAACGCTCTGCCCTTTATCAAAAAAACCCCCATTCAGACTGTAACGAAGTCCGACCGCATGCCGTTCGGCATGAAGAATGCCCCTGCCACTTTTCAGCGATGGTCAACACGCTGCTCGACAGTGACATTGAAGGTTACGCGGCTGCGTATCTGGATGACATAGCCGTTTTCTAGTCCCTCCTGGGAGGATCACCTCCAAGCACCTTGACGCAGGTGTGCATGGGCGAGTCCACCAGGCAAGGCTTGACCATCAAGCCGAAAAGTGCCAGCTGGGCATGGAGTTGAGGTCCACTACCTGTGGCCAACCGGGAATGGTGGGGGGGTCCTTGAGCCATAGCCTGGAAAAGTGTATGCCACATCGCATCCCTGGCCCACCCCCAAGAACCAAAAAAGCCGTGTGATGTCCTTCTTGGGCACCGCTGGGTACTATAGGAGGTTTGTTCCACACTATAGTAGCCTGGCAAAGCCCCTGATGGACCACACCCGGAAGAGGTTGCCCTCCGCAGTCTATTGGACAAACGACTGTGAGACGGTCTTCCAGGCCCGCAAGCCGCCTGTCCAGCTCACCCATACTACAAACCAGCCGACTTCACCCGCAGTTTATAGTACAAACCGACGCCATGTGACATTGTGCCTCGGTGCAAGTGCTCAGGCCAGATGGACACAATGGTAACAGGAACATCCCCATTATGTACCTGAGCCGAAGCTTCATGCCCGATAAGAAGTGGCCTATTTCACCATGGAGAAAGAATGCCTGGCGATAGTGTGGCCCTGCAGTGGCTGCAGCCCTACCTATACGCGTCATTTCATTTGTGGAGACAGACCACAACCCTCTGAGCTGGTTAACACACCCCCGGTCTCCTCCCGGAATCCAATGGGAAGGTTGCTACGCTGGAGCCCTGGCGTTCCAACAGTCAAACTTTCGCCATTCTGCCACTGGAAGGGCCAGACCAACGGCAACGTGCCGATGGGTTTGTCCCGACAGGGAGAGGGGGCAGGTGGGCGCGTGGTGGAGCATTGGGAAGGTGCTGCCCCCTAGCGCACTCTAAAGGGGGGAGGTGTGAGGTAAATTCACTCAATTTCTTATCTAGCCAGATCTCACAGAAGGCCCCCAGGCCCCAGGAAAATTCAATTTACACATTAATCAGCACAGCCAAGACCCATTGGTAATGCTCTCAATATGAATTACGCACAGTCAGGAGATGTTGACACCTGAAAAGAAGCCTCATCTCATTAATTAGCCCACAACATAATGCTCTCAAACCTCCAAGCTTCAAAGACTTCAATTAATTCCAACCTAGAGCCGCCACGTCTCCGATATTTCATATAGATCCATAGCGATCCCTTCATAACTGGACCAAGGCGAGTTTCATATCTTAAAATATGAACTCCCCCACACATAGCCACCACTCCCGGATTTCTGGGGCGCATGGGGACCGAGAAATCCAGAACTGGACTTAAGGAGTCCATAGGATAGGGGTGTCCTGAATTTTTCCCCCGCGCGTAGTGTAGGTCCAGCCGGTTCTGATGGGCTACCGGGCTCGGTTCTGTACCAATGCCCCTACCGTGTTATGGTCATTTTTGTGTTTTTCTGTCAAAACCTGCATGACCAGAGGTGGGAGGAGTTCATAGACGTCCCAGGGTGTGTGGGGGCGTGTAGGGGTCTGCCACGGGGGCTGTCCCCGCACACAGATATAAACAGGGCCCAGGGTGTGCTCAACTGTATGATACCATGGAGTGGGGTCCTTAAGAGCATTTCCAAGAGCATCCTACATGCATAAGCCCAGGCCACATAATCCCCATGTGGGCCCGAGCACCAAGCCAACCAAAAGGATACCTGGAACACATTTTTTTTTTTTTATATTCCAGAACCAAGCTTAATTTAACAGACTGACAAAACAAGGTATAGAGCAAAACAGAATCCAAAATGGGGACATAAGATTAAGCCAAAACCAGTAAATGATAAACAATGCAAAGGTCATGCAGCATATCATAGGAGACAATCAGTCCAAGAGAACATTAATGACGGATGAAACGTCATCCAAACAGGGCCAAATAACAGATAGTACCCAATCCTTAGGCATCTGCGGGTGGGGAAACGATATACGTGACCTTAAAAAAAAAAAAAAAAAAAATACCCTATGACAGTCCTGAGCATACATCTTCTATTCCCGAAAATAATAGAAACAACAAAACAAGACAAAACAACAAATCCCAATAAAAATAAACCGAAGAATTTGGACTGGCATGATTATGAGAGACAAGCTCACGAAAGACAAACAAACACTATCTCACAAAGCCACACAAATCAGAAGCTACAACAAAACAAAAAAATAAATAAATAAATAAGATAATAAAAAAAATATATAATAAAAATTAAAAAAAAAAAAAAAATTTTGGGGGGGGGGGGACAAAAAAGGGAGGGATGTATTAGTGATAGACGGAAATGGGAATTAAGAACTAACTCCCAGGGAACGCAGAGCCCGGAGCAGCTCACACAATGTAGCATCCGTACACCTGCCTGACAGACCCGGCACTTAACACCTGTACACTATGTTTGCAGCTGGCAGACAAGACACCCAACACACATACAGTAAATAGGACTGGCAGGCAATGTATCTAGAATGAATAGAGAGGAACAAGGGAGAAACACAAAAGAGGGCCCCCCCACTGAAAACGCAAGTGTTTTAGTGAAGCGGAGAGCCAGTTCAGGTGTGCGAACCATTTAATCCTTCCATTCCCACGTAACACCAAAACTGAATTCCGCGAAACCTTTCCTCCAACTAGAACGGAGGGGAGGTCTGTTTCCAATCTGCGGGGATCATCGATTTAGGCGCCTGCAGCAGATGTTTCAGGAGGTATATTTTTAAATTTGCTAGCAGGCAAGGGAAACATAAAGAGCAAAAGTGCTGCCGGAGAGTCGGGGTAATCGAGACACCGTTTGCCTCACTGATCACCTCCACCCACACGGAAGTCCCAAAAGCCTCAAGGTTAGTAGCAACCACCCCACAACGTGGTGACAGAGTCCCCTCATCCTTCCATCCCACACCTCCATCAAACATCCCGGGTCGCAGGGAACATTTTGTGCAGAACGAGGAACTCAGAACCAATCGTATTATAGTATTTTAAAGCAAGGTCTCCTGATGTTTGGAGGCAAAACATTGCCCTGTGGTGTAAGCAGAAAGCAGCGGTCTCCCCATTGTGTCAGCAGAGAAAGAGAGGCCTAGTTCTCTCTCCCTTTATCCCCAGCGCCGGCAATATAAAGGGAGCTGTTCATAGAGGTAGAGAGCATCAACTAATACAAAAGAAAGGACAGAGAAATGTCTGGAGCTCGAAGAAGAAACCACCTGCATTTCAAAGTGGCGTAAGAGGTCTGGCCACCACAAATTTAACCTTATTTTGCTAAAAAAGTGGGAAAGTTGTAGGTATTGAAAGACATTTGTGCCCGAGACCTCCCTCCCCTCAAAATCCGCAATTCAGCGGCTTTCAATTTCCCCTCAGAAGAAATCAAGCAAAGACGCAAGGGGGTTCGTTTTTGTACACCTAAGAAACCGTGTGGATGAAGACACCAGGAGGAAAATCAGGGTTGTCCGTATCTGCACATCAGGGCCGGCACGGTCTTGATGATTGTAGGAGTGGTCTAAGTGAATATAGGTAGCCAATGTGTGCCTTATACAAAAAGAGGATGTAAACAAATCCTCCTGGAGAGCCGGAGTCCAGAACCAGGGAGAACCGTAACCGCCACGCACACCCGCCGAGGCACTAAGGTCCTCCCGCCAGTTCCACCCATAAATTTGTTGTCTCTATTAGAGACCGATGCCAGGAAGCGTGAGTAGGCCCCGCCAGGTAATAAAGTCTGTCAATCGGCACGTCCACAACCCTCCCCCTTGACATCCCTTGGGGCCTGATCATTAATCGAATTCAGTTCGCCGCCCGTCTTAAGCGAGGACAAAACGCAAGAGCATGAAACAGCGTCGTAACTTTCTTCCAGAATGTGGCCGGATATTTTAGGGGAGCGTTTGAAACAAGTATAGAAATTTTGGAAGAATTTGACATCTTAATCAGTTTTATATTCTGCCGAACCATGATAGCTCCTTCTTGTTCCAACCACTAGTACTTTTTTAATTTGGCGAGGAGAGGAAAGGAAATTATCCGCGAAAAGTCTTAGGCTCTAGATCATCGAGAGTGGTACCCCCAGAAAAGAAATGCCAGGGCTGTTGCCATTCCGAAAGGGAAGTTTGGATTGAAGAGAAGCCCTATCATGTGGACTGATACCGACAACCCAATGCCTCTGATTTGGCGAAATAAATTTTGAAAGGAACCAGCTAAGAAGCTTCTGAAATCAGCCATCAGGGAGGAAGAGAAATATGATGATTTTATATATAGACTAAGAGTCCGTCTGCAAAAGAGCAGCACACTTATACTCTCTTCTCCCAATAGTGGATCCCCGAGATATCAGGGTTGCTCCTTATGGTCGTCATCAGACTCACCATTACCAACGTACAACAGGTTTGACATGGGGCAGCCCTGTCTCGTTCCAAATTCGAGATCGGCAGAAGCAGACAATGTGCCATATACCTGATGCGGGCAGATGGCGCACGATACAGAGGCTGGCGATTCTTGGGAGAAAGGCAGGTCCCCAAGCCAATATGTGCTAGCGTCTGATAGAAGAGAAGGCCAAGAAATACGGTCCAAACGCCTTCTCTGCTCCAGGGACAAGACCAAGAGTGGTATTTTTACGAGTACAGCATAATGGAAGATGTCAAGGGTCCTTGAGCGTGTTAGCGACCACTCTCTGCCCGGAACAAAGCCCACCTGAATCCGGGATGAACAAAAGGCGTTGCAGGAGCGGATTTAATTCTATTTGCGATCATCCTTAGCGTATATTTTTTGAGGTAGACATTAATAAGGAGATGGGGCGGTAACTTGCCACATGGACTGGGGATCCATTCCCGGGTTTGGGGATAACCGCAATATGCTCTAACATAGCCAGAGAGGGGAAGGGCTTTCATGCCGAACAGAAAATAAAAGGCCTCTAAGAGTAGAGTGCAGATAGGCTCCAATAAAGTTTTAAAAGAACTTTGCTGTGAAGCCTATCCGGACCCTGGACTCATACCACCCGGGAGTCTCTGATAACCGATCTTCAACTCTAGTAATGAAAAACGGTTCCTCCCAGCATTTCCCGTCGACCATCGTGTAACAACTTTGGACAATAGTGAGGGATGCGGAAAAACACCCGTTTGGAGTGGATGGGAAGAAGGGGCAAATTATAAAGTTTTAGAAAAGGAAATTGTGGAAAGCGAGCGCAAAGTCCCTCCGTGTGATGGACCACCAGATGTGCCGACGTTTTAAAAAAAATCGAGGGATAAAGGCTGTGCAGTCTGGGTGCGCACTGCCCCGTGCCAAGCATCCTACCGCTTTTATGCCGTATAATAAAATTTACCTCGGCAATAATTTGAACTAGCCGACGCCCGAGGACACCTCCCAGGAGGTGCCTCACTTCCAGACGCGCCTCCCTGTAATTCCCAAAGTACTGTGGGGAGAGAGCCAGGTTTATGAGCCGTCTCTAGAGCAGACATTTAACGAGGCCTTTTCTGTAATATAGCCGCTTTTTCCCCCTCTTGAGCCTAGAGAGCCATGTTTAATCCAGGACCCCCCTCACCCACGCATTTAAGAGGCTTCCCATATGAGTGACTGCTGGAGTAGGAGACCCTTTGCGAGGTTGAATGCGAACTGATAAAAACAAAAAAAGAAAAGAACAAAAAAAAAAGAAGAAAAAGGAATAGAATCAAAAAAACAGAAAAAAAAAAGGAGGAAAATAAGAGACAAAAGTAATGGAGAAAAAAGAGATTAGGCAAAAAAAAAGTAAACAAGCACAAAGAGATGGCCCTTCCTTTCAATATCCGCCGCTACACAAGGACGTCCAATAATAAGTGAAATAGTTCAATCAACCTCCGCACCAAACTTTTCTCGCACTGCCGGAAGCCGTGAACGGCTGAGCCAAAATACTGGTGCATGGACCAGACCAAAGGATACTACCTATAGAAGTGGACACCAACAGGGCAAAGCGAGTTGTTACTATGAAATAATCCAAGCGGCATAAGAGCCATGTGGGGAGAGAAAAAAGTAAAGTCCCTATCGGTCGGCAATGCAACACCCTCCAGGCATCACAAAGCAGGAGTATAGCGGAAAGCCATCTTCACCCTCTTAATAGCAGCAATATGAACAGGGAAAGAATTCCCGGAGGAATTGTCCCAAAAGTGGGTCAGGGGGTGATGATTAATCCCACAGAACAGCACAGTCCCTTGCCTAGGGTGGAAGAGAAGATATCCACAAGTGCTCGAGGAACCCCACTTGGCCCATCATATGGAGTGCGTATGCATTGAATGAATAGTGAAGAACTTCCCGCTAAAAACGGAAAGGACCCACCAGAATAGGATCGCGCCTCTGGGTCAACCGTTGCAGCTGATAACCTGATGGGCCAAGGAGCGATGGACTGCTATGGCCACTCCCCTGGACCTGGCTCCAGACAATTCGCAAAATTGCCAAGATAGTAAAGTATGTGTTTTAATAGCAGGGCCATGTCCACCCCTTGAAAATGCGTCTCCCTGGAAACAGACCAACGTTGACCTAGGCTGCGGTGAAAGTGATGAAGCACCTTGCTCCCTCTTTTTCTGGGGTATTCAACCCCATTTCGCATTGAAGATGACGCGATTGCGCAGGTCCATCGAGACCTGGTAGCATAAACCTAGGCGTTCCACTGAAGTCAGGCTTGATCAGTCCCCAACCGGTCCTACAAGCTTAGAGGAGAGAAGCGAGGAACAAAGGAGGAAGGATAAAAAGAGGGAGGAGAGAGCGGGAGAAGAAAAGAAAAGATAAGAAAAAAAAAAAAAAAAAAAAAAAACAAAGAAAGCACACCCACTCACTCCAGACAAACACTTAACACACACAGAAAAAACCCAAAAGCAGGAGTTAAGCCCTGCGCTTTTATACCTAAGAAAGGCAACTAAACAGCGATAACTGTGGGCCCTGCTAATCGTCAGGAATACGCAAAGCAGGAGTTCCACCTACTGGGGGGAAGTGGTAGTACACAAATGCGTAAAGGGAGATCCTCACTACCCTGGTGGATGCATGATAACAGTAGAAGGATAAACAATGGCAACCGGCTAATGTGTAATCTTGTTAGGGGAAAAAAGAGGGCCAACAGGACCTGCATACCTCGGGGGAGGAGGGGGACGTGGGGGGAGAGGAGGGGGAAAGTGGGGGGGGAGAGGAGGGGGAAAGTGGGGGGGGAGAGGAGGGGGGAGAGAGGGAGGGAAAGTGGGGAGAGGAGGAGGGAGAGGAGGGGGGAGAGAGGGGGGAAAAGTGGGGAGAGGAGGGGGAAGGGAGGGGAGAGAGAGGAGGGGGTAAGGGGGGAGAGGAGGGGGAAGGGGGGGGCCCTGACACCACATAACGGTCTACGGTATCATGAATAGACCATGAACTAATGCCAAAATAACCTGCAGAACTGACAAGGAGGAGTTTTCCTCCACAAGGTAAAGTCCCGATCCACTTGGGGCTGGCAAGGAACCACAATGTGTGATCCCGGCTCAGCACTCCAGAACTACGGTGGGGTCCCAGAAGGGGGGCCTCCCTGCCCCCGGCTTGCGGAGCCTCCACGCCTTTGTTGCCCCTCCCACCGAGCCCTGGGCAGGGTGGAAGCGGGAGAATCAGATATCAAGGTTAGTCTTCTTGATCTTCATACGGGTCCGGCTGCAAGAATGACATAGTGGGGTGGGCCAGTTCCGGGAAAGAAAGTCCTTAATGCCCAAGCCTGCAGCAATGGCAGGGATATCCGTCGGCCGAGCGAATTGTAGGAATGCCTATCGTACTCGGACACAGTAGGTAGAAGGGATACCCCCAATAGAATGGAATATTTTTCTCTCACGCAAAATGTCCAGCAGAGGTTTGAGGGAATGCTCTTTGTGCTAGGGTGAGTCCTCGATAAGTTCCTGCAAAATCACTGATGGGTAAGCACCCGTGGTAAGCACAAGCGACTGGCCGACTTCCTGCCTCTAATACAAAAATCCTCCTTCATGGCATAAAAGTGGAACCCGACAAATTGAACATCAACGCGCCTAGGGTCGTCAGGGTTCGGTGGCCTCAGAGCCCTGTGTACCCTGTCAAGTTCAATGTGGGCTGTGGGTGGGCGGCCCAGCAGATCATTGAATATCGCGGTGACGACTGAGTACAGATCGCTGTTGTGGATAGATTCTGGAGGCCGTAGGCGCAGATTGTTGCGTCTGGCTGGCGGTGTTACGATGTCGTCAAGGGTTGCTGCAGGAGAATATAATTGTGTAAGAATGGTTGGTAACCTCTTCTGAGATTGCAGCAAGGGTGGAGGAGGTCTTGTCTGCTCCTGATCAAGTACATCAACTTTGAATGCATGAAGGATAACTCCAGACACACGGACCTGAGCGAACTCCTGCCTAAACTCATCGACCAGTCCCTTGACAATTGATGAAATATCTGCTCTTGACGGAAGCGGTTGCAGAAGATTTTTCAGCTCAGCTAAAGTCACTGGTTTATTATCGTCCAGGGAAACCGCAGCGTCAGTGATAGGAGAAAATCTATGGGCCTGGCCAGGCCTTTGCGGAGAGACCCCATAGATGGAGGGAATGCTTTGCAGACTTGCGGCAGGACCTGAGTGGGCAGGTGAGAGCATGGTGGTACCCCGGTCCTGTCCCCCATAGGGGTAAGTTTGCAAGCCAGTTCTGAGAAACTGGGCATATGAGGTCCCAACCTGTGGTTAGGCTTTACTGTGTGCAGGGACGTGCAGCCCACAGGATCCGATGGACCAGGAAGTAAGAAGACCCCAGCATGTGGAGGGTGATCCAGGCGTGTTGCAAGTCGTGCAAGGTCCTGGGGGCCCAGAGCAGCATTTTTCTCCCCCATTTATCCTCCCAGAGCAGAGGAAGGAGGAGACTGGGGTTATACCCCTAGTAATTTCAGCGTCCCTGGGGTGAGGGGTCCCATGTGTGGGATGATCCCTCTGAGGCTTCTGACTGAGTGAGGCCCATGACCCTGATGTGGTGGGAAATCTGGGGAGTAGTGGAACCATCCCAGACATCCCTGCAGTAGCGCCAGCAGCAGTGCAAGGGCCTGGGGGCACCCAGGAGGCACCCGTTGTCCATGGGGACTCCCCTCCATTATCCCTGCTCAGACACGGTAGCCCAGGCTGGCGCGGCCACGCGGCCGTACTCACCGCGCACCGCAGATCGCCGCAGCACCTTCTTCCTCCAGGGGATCCGGCGCCACGGAGCGAGTGGAGAGGCGTAGCTGAGCGCCGAGGCAGGTTAGAGGGGAACCGGTTGGTGCCGCAGAGTACCTCGATGAAGCGTGAAGGCGGGTGAAGGGGGAAAAAATGCTCCCCTCTTGCAGGCGATAGGCCCGTCCCGGAGCTCCGGCGGCGATCACCATGGCTCGGGCGGCCAACCTTTTGGGTGACCCAGGGCCGAGAGGCAGGGAGTGAAGAACCGTTTGATAGGGGGGAAGAACAATTCTATGTCCCCGCATGTTAGAGCTGGTAGTTGGCAGGTTTCTTGGCCCTCGTTCTGGTGCGGCAGATTTCCCCACTCTTTTGCTGAAAAGATGCCGGGAATGCAGCAGGGAGTGAGGTAGCTCAGGGAAACAAACACGTCCTCACACATCCAGTGGCCTAGCAACGCCCCAACTGGACACATTTTTACTGCTTTGTCTGTAACTCATACATGAGTATTTGTCACCTCTGAACACATACCTGATATATATTATCATTCTGTACATATTACTTGTCTAGTGTGCCCTCCAAGGCTAATTAAATCTATAAACTTTAATCTGAGTTATCCTGTCTTGATCATCGGCCTCACACGCCTAGTACTCGGTCTATAATATATAGCTACCCCAAGGCTGGTTTCGGCCTTGTTAGAAGTCGGTAACGGACCGGTCTTATAACTAAATTGGAAACTGGTGGCAGCCGTTCAGGATTCTGGACGGGGAAAGTGTTCTCTCGTCCTCCCTAGTTCTCCCTGTGCCCCTGTGGACAGGGGTTAACAGTGGAACAGTATCTGGCTGACCTTGTGCACCCCTAGGGGACAGCGCAACGTCACAATACACCCCCAGTCAGGCCATCGACCCTCGAGTGGGCCGGCGGGGCGGGCTTTTTCCTGACAGGCACATACTCAGATAAGAAAAGATAAGCAGGTGTGCCTAAAATGACAGTCCTGTGAGACCTAAACCCTGCTGCACAGCATAAACCAATAGAACGGTTATGTCTCCAAGGCAAAATAAACAAAAACCAGTGTTGCCCTGTACCTTAGGACCAGATCATCAGTACACTTCCAGGAAAATCAAGTCCAGCTCAGCCTTCCTGTAAAACCTCCAGGAACAACAAATGGAGACTGATTACTGGTGAGCAGCATAAACACCGCTTCTATTACAACTCCCTCACCTAATCTAATAAGTGATAATTCTATTTCATTGGATTAATACACCTGAAGCATATGCCAGCATCATTCCTTTCAATAGTCTGACCAGCACATAGGTCCCTCTCAGAGCATTTTGCTTAAATTGCCTTTATTTCCTACAACCACCCCCTCCTGCAATGTTCTTTCTTCCAGCGGATTCCCGTACAGTCGAGTACTGGGCTGGCAGGAAAACCAAACCAGCACCAAAAAACGTGGTATAGCATTAAAATGTCATTGGATTTTGGAAGGCATTTTAATATCTGCTGTTTAGACATAGCCTTATTCTTTGCAACATTTTAGGACAACTACTCATGTGATATGCCAGGTTCAAATACTGCATTTTAAAAGAAGTCAAAAGCAAGAAAAAAACAAATTGTAGAAGCTACAGTGCCTTGCGAAAGTATTCGCCCCCCTGGAACTTTTCAACCTGTTGTCACATTTCAGGCTTCCAACATAAAGATATAAAAAAATTTTTTTTTTTGTGAAGAATCAACAACAAGTGGGATACAATTGTGAAGTGGAATTAAATTTATTGAATATTTTAAACTTTTGTAATAAAAAAAAAAAAAGAAACTGAAAAGTGCGGCGAGCAAAATTATTCGGCCCCCTTAAGTTAATACTTCGTAGCGCCACCTTTTGCTGCGAGTCGCTTGGGTTATGTCTTTATCAGTTTTGCACATTGACAGACTGAAATTCTTGCCCCCTCTTCCTTGGAAAACAGCTCGAGCTCAGTGAGGTTGGATGGAGTGCGTTTGTGAACAGCAGTTTTCAGCTCTTTCGGCAGATTCTCGATTGGATTCAGGTCTGGACTTTGACTTGGCCATTCTAACACCTGGATGCATTTATTTGTGAACCATTCCATTGTAGATTTTGCTTTATGTTGGAGATCATTGTCTTGTTGGAAGATGAAACCGTCCCAGTCTCAGGTCTTTTGCAGACTGCAACAGGTTTTCTTCCAGAATGGTCCTATATCTGGCTCCATCCACCTTCCCATCAATTTTAACCATCTTCCCTGTCCTGCTGAAGAAAAGCAGGCCCAAACCATGATGCTGCCACCACCATGTTTGACAGTGGCGATGGTGTGTTCAGGGTGATGAGCTGTGTTGCTTTTTTTTTGTAAACATAATTTTTATTAAATTTTACAATAACAAAAACATACAATAACTGTCCAATAGATGAGATACCACTTGATACACAAAGAAATAATATAAGGCATCATTAGTACAAATAAGAAAAGTACTAAGCAATGAAAGTACAAAATAGCACTAATTACATACTTTGGCATCATAATAATAAGGATGAAGCAAAAGACAGCCCCATCTTCACTAAAGAAAGAAAACAAAAAATAATTAAAAAGTAAACCCCCCTCCAAAAAAACCAACACAACAGTGGTACCCATACGCAGTTATGTATAAGAGACATAATCACATACACCTATGTAATCAAGTAAGGTCTGGAATAAAAGGTGAAAACAAATACTGTGCTGATACAACGCTGTGAGATCGTCACACGGCCCTCGTCCCACAACACCCGAGGGAGAGAAATAGATAGAGGACAAATTCACCCCCAACTCTGACACACAGTTACCAAGGGAGTAACCAGGGCATGGTGTCAGGATATGGCTGAGGTAAAGCTCCCATGTTATGGGATACAGACATCCAAAGCCCCCAGAGTGCCCGCTAGTCGAGAGGAGAGATACCAGGAGGTGTAAACAAAAGGCTGCATGATCTCCTTGATCTCCTGGGGGGTGTAAAAGTTACCTATGAACTCCTGCCATTTCTTGAAAAATGTAGAGCATTGGGTTTCCTTAGTCCTGATGATGTCGATTCTGTCCATTTCGAGATGATGTTTTACCGCCTGGATCACTTCCTGCAATTTAGGGACATTTTGGTTTTCCAAACCCTTTTGGCCAGGAGGCTTCTTTTAGCCGCTAATAAAAATATATGCAGAAGTGGGTGGTTCCTAAAATGTTGTGGTAAATTATGGAACAGGAGCTGTGTTGGCTCTAAAGTTAAATGACACCGAAACTTAAAATTCAGATTTTGTATGACTGTATCCCAGAACTTCATGGTTTCCACACAGGTCCATATACTATGGACAAAATCCGTGCGGGGGGTGACACACTTGGGGCATGACGTCAAATGATCTGGACAAGCTGGATGGGGGGGGGGGGATATTAAAGCCATAAATTGCGGAATGGGCAATTCTAAAGAACGTGTCCCTCCACTTCTCATTAACTATATCTTTATGGATCTTCAGCCATCCTGGAGAATTGTAGGTTAGAGATTTCCTGGTTAGGGTAGACCTTCTCCACTTAGCAAAAATCCTGAAAGGGCCCCCTCGTCTTCTGAACCCCTATGAAGACCAGCATATAGCGCTGATAGAGAGTGGTCTGTTGAAGAAGTAGGGCCGATAACATTATCAAAAGCATTCAGTTGAAAATGAGACGCCGTCATGTTCTTACTTCTATAAAAACTCACTATTTGGGAGTAAGCCAAAAAATGCGATGGTGGCAAGGTATAATTTTTGAGATAATTCTGAGAGAGAGTAAATCCGTTGGTGGGAAGGGTGAATAAGCTGGGAAATAGTTAAAATCCAGAGTAGATGATAGTAATGGATTGGCACCAGTCGGAAATGCAGTAAAATAATTCTTCAATTTATTGTACACGATTAAAAACAGAGCGGAAAAGCCAGTGAAACAAACAAGTGTGAAATTGGGCGGTACGAGGAGGGGAGAGACATGTCCTTTCCTGGCTTCGGTAAAACTTTTATAAACGCCGTGTTCATATGTTGCGGGATGGGAGTTTTTATTTCAGGAATAGTTTAGAGACGGTGGTTAGAAGGGGTGTGACTTCAGGATTAAAAATTTCTTGTAGAATTTTCCTGAGAAGCCATCAGGGCCCGGGGCTTTATTATTACCCAAGTTCTTAATAACCCTAGAGATTTCTTCATTTTGGACTGGTTGGTTAAGGTAGTCCCTATCTGCCTCAGAAAGGGAAGGAAGAGACAGACGGCCAAGCCAGTCTGAGGGGTCCCTATCATTGGATGTTTCTTGTGAATATAAATGGTCATAGAACTCGCGTAGGACATTATTAATAGCAGTAGCAGAAATTGCATATTCCCCCCATGAGTCCTTCAATGCATAGATTTTGGGACCCAGATTTTAACCCCCTTAGCAAAATTGGCTAAACCGCCCCGCTTTGTTCCCAAACCTGAATAATTTAGCTGACATCCGGGATCGCCTGGACACTCTATACTCCAGCCAGCGCTCATACTCTTTGTTTAGTGTTAGACCATTGATTTTGGCTACAGGATTTGGGGTTGGAGAGAAAATCAGTGTAAGATTGCCGAAGCTTTTACTCAAAATTTCTAATTTGATCCGCAACCACCTTCCTCGGGTGTTAGTGTGGGCAATCAAGTGGCCTTAATGACCGCTTGCTTGTCCTCCCCAAAGTAAGACTGGCTCGTCCTATCCTCCGGGTTGTTTTGTAAAAAATTGCAGCCACCATCCTCCGAGGATATTAGCAAAGTCCTCGTCCCCAAACAGGTAAGACAGGAATCTCCAGAGATAATCTGTACCCTTGGGAGCAGAGTCTGACAGTTTGAGGACAAGAGGGGCATGATCTGAAATAACTAAATCCTTAATATCACAGAGATCCACCCTTTGCATGGCTTGGGGAGAGAGTAGAATATAATCAATACGGGACCATGAATTGGGGGATGGGAAAAAAAGGTAGTCCTTCCATCAGGGGTGAAAAGACCTCCACGTAAAAAAACCAAAAGAGGGGTCTGAGATAAAATTAGCCAAATGGTGGGGGTCTGGATAGCGGAATAAGGGAGAGCTTATCATTGGCAGGGTTTCATCTCCTGGAATTTAAAACCAGTTAAAATCCCCTCCCACAATTTAAGAGGTACAGGGTCAATGATAAACCCGGTCTGTCAGGGTTTTATAGAAGGGCCTTGGTTAGCATGAGGACCGTAGATATTATAGATGGAAATAACTTCCCGAGACTTTCAAGGATACATGAACCGGGCCTCACTATCAGGTGGAGCTAACAAGAAATAAGACAGATTTTTATAGATGAGGATAATTACCCATTTTTTCTATTAATGGATGGAGAGCCCAAAACTGAGCCCACCCAAAGCGCTTAGCTGCTGAAATTTTCCCTCCTCCAATGAGTTCCTGAAGGAGGGGATGTCTGTTTTTATTTTTTGAGGTGCCCTATAATCATAATTCCTTAGAGGAGCCGCAGTCCCTTAACATTCCATGATGTTACTTGCAAAGATAAGTAACAAAGAAGTATAGCACCCCAAGTGAATGAAGGAAATGGACACCCCAGGGAGAGAAGACCTCGGACACATCCCACATTGCATCCAGACTACTAAACACCGTACAGCAAAAAAACGGAAGGTACCAAGCAGGAACAGAAAAAAAACAAAGCACCATTGGGCGGAAACCAAAAACCAAACATCCGCCAATGCCAATGTGCTTTTTGGATTTCCCTTTCTTGCAAAATGTAGAGAAAGTACAAGTTGTCACGGTGGTTTCCCCCAGCCCCTCGCCCGGGCTGCGGGCGCCTCGTGCTGTCACCCTCGGTCCGCTTCCCCCTTACCTTCCCGCGCTCCTGATTTCCCCCCGTCCTCTGCCGGCCCGGGGTGCACGCGCCAGCGCCTTGGCGCGCGGTCCGGTCTCAGGATTTAAGGGCCATACCCATTTTGGTTAAGGCTGGGAGGGGACCTTTTTTAACCCTCTTCCTCCGGTCACCTTTGGGATCTTTTAGTGCCGTACAGCCTTTAGAGGAAAGCTTTTGTGCCTCGTTGTCTGACTCCCTTTTGGGGACCGAACCTCTACGCTCCTGTTTCCTGACCACGAACCATTGCCGACTGTCCTGACCTTTCCGCTGTCCCCCACTCGCCTACGCCTCACGATTCTGTACCCGCCTGCCTTGGTGCCACGCAAGCATCACGCCAGTGGGACGACTGGTAGTTTCTCCGCCGCGCAAGTCCATTCCCGCTTTGCGGCGGGTCTGGTGAAACGGGTTCTACTTAGATTCCGTCCCCTTGGTACGGTTTTCACCATCGCTTTCGGTGGGGCCAGCGGATCCACTACCTGCATTTTGTTACAAGGTAAAATAGTGCAATTCCCCCAACGGACCCAAATGGTGGTTTCGTTTGGAAGGCTTTAAAGGTTCAATATACATTAAACTCCGATTTAAATTTGCCCTTACTTCCCTTTGGGAATCATCCGGAAAAAAACCCGAGCAAAGGACAGTTTCAAAAGGGGAGCTCCCAATGACAAGGTACGGTTCAGAGGAAGTCGGGTTTTTCCGGGTTTTCCCCCGCGAGTGGGCCGTTTTCCTTAATGAACTTCCGAGGGTTTTTTCAGCGTAAGTCTTGCCAGGCTTAGCTTGCCTTCTTTTGGAAATTTGGGAAAGGGCCCCTATTTCCTTAGATTAGAGTTCTTTGATCCTTTAAGCTTCCCTTTGGGGATGTGAACCTGCAGGGATCATCCGGGTAATTTCGCGGGGTTATTCCGGTAGTGAGGAACTTAATTTTGGGGTAAGGGCCTAGCACAGAGGGGGAAACTCCCGAGTTCGTTGGCACCCCCAGAGTAAACCCAAATAAAGAATTAGCCAAATATTCCAGGGCTGCTTATTTTTAAAACCAAGATGCCGACTTTCATTAACCAAGTTTTGGGGCCCAAAAAACTGGACTGGGCCTTCCCAGAGGGTCGTGTGGGCGGTTTAATGAGGTCCGGTCCGTCTGGGGGGGATTCATGGGCCCCCCCTTCCAGGTTGGGGCGCCCTGAGTTCTGGCAGTAGGCACTCACATAAGGAATGTAGATCTATTGCTACCACCGACTCTGGGATCCCGATCAGTCGCAGGTTGTTGCGGCGAGACCGGTTCTCGAGCTGTGTTGCTTTTACACCAAACATATCGTTTTACATTGTGGCTAAAAAGTTCGATTTTGTTTTCATCTGAGCAGAGCACCTTCTTCCACATGTTTGGTGTCTCCCAGATGGCTTGTGGCAAACTTTAAACGAGACTTTTTATGGATATCTTTGAGAAATGGCTTTCTTCTTGCCAATCTTCCATAAAGGCCAGATTTGTGCAGTGTATGACTGATTGTTGTCCTATGGACAGACTCTCCCACTTCAGCTGTAGATCTCTGCAGTTCATCCAGAGTGATCATTGGCCTCTTGGCTGCATCTCTGATCAGTCTTCTCCTTGTTTGAGATGAAAGTTTAGAGGCAGGGCCGGGACGACGGGTAGGCAGAGGTAGGCGATCGCCTACCTCTGCCTGTCTCTAAGGGGCGCAGGTAGGGGCCCCAAACCTCTGGGGCTCCAGGCCGCTGCCGTGGGCCTGAAACGCTGGCGGTCTCTGTATGTGTGTCCGCTGGATGCACATCCAGCTGAGGGCTTCTTCGGAGCAGAGAGCGAGCGCTCTCTGCTCCGCAGACCGTGTCGGACCGGCTCCCCGGAGGATCGCTGGATCCTCCGCTAGGCCACGCGTCCGACACAGCGGGGCCGCCGGGTCCTCATAGCGTGCTGCTCAGCTGGGCAGCGTTGCAATGAAGTGATGTCATCGCGACGCTGCCTCTCCTCAGACGCACGGCCCGTCATAAACTGTGCGCCCGAGGAGCTGCCGGAGGAGCGTCGGCGCTGGAGGCGTGGCCTGAAGAGGAGCGCGCGGCCGAGAAGCAGGTAAGGTGAGTATAAATGTTATTTTTAACTGCCTGTGTGCCCCCTATATCTATATGTGCCTGCCTCTGTGTCCCTATATCTATATATGCCTGCCTCTGTGCCCCTATATACCTGCCTCTGGCCCCCTATATCTATATATGCCTGCCTCTGTGCCCCTATATCTATATATGCCTGCATCTGTGCCCCTATATACCTGCTTCTGGTCCCCTATATCTATATATGCATGCCTCTGGACCCCTATATCTATATATGACTGCCTCTGTGCCCCTATATACCTGCCTCTGTCCCCCTATATCTATAATCCTGCCTCGGGCCCCCCTATATTATAATATCCCTGCCTCTGTGCACCTATATACCTGCCTCTGGCCCCCTATATCTATATATGCCTGCCTGTGTGCCCCCTATATCTATTTATACCTGCCTGTGTTCCCCCTATACCTATATATGCCTGCCTCTCTGCCCCTATATACCTGCCTGTGTGCCCCCTATATCTATATATGCCTGCCTCTGTGCCCCTATATCTATAGACCTGCCTGGGTGCCCTATATCATATGCTGCTGTGTGCCCTATATCTATATCTGCCTGAGTGACCCTATATTTTAAAACCTCCCTAACTGATTGGGACCTATATATCTGCCTAATTGAGGGGAAACATATATACCTGTCTAACTGCAGGGACCTATACAGCTTCCTATCTGAGGGACATATACCTGTCTAACTGAGGGGACTTATATACCTAAAAGAAAGGGTTCTGGGAAATTTGTGAGGATTCTAAGATATTTGTGTCCAAATCTGCAGGGACGAGTCATGGCCGGGAGAAATCAGCATGAAGGTGGAAACCGGATGGAGAAGAAAAGGGAACGTGAACGACGCTGATCAGAAAAGACGTCTCCGGTGAGTCGCTAAACGCAACTGTAGTGTAATCACTTATATTTCTGCAAAGCGCCTACATACAACTAGTATCTACCACTATCTGGTCACTGTGTGGCGGTAATATATGTCTGTAGAGCCTGTGTACAGCTGATATCACATGTGGTGGTTGCGTTTGGTCAGGTTGGCAGGATTATTTGATCCTTAAGTAGTAATAGTTTTGGGTCTTGGTTTTGTAGGAATGTTTTCAATAACAACGATGCGTCTAAGTGGGAGAGAGTAACTGGTGCAGGGGAGAGAGAGCCTGGAGCAGGGGGAGAGAGAGGGCCTGGCGCAGGGGCGAGAGGAATTAGGGCGGGGGGGGGATTGCAATTTTTTGGGGGCGAGGGGGGGCAGGCATTTGCAGCCCAAATGCCTTGTCCGGCCTGTTTAGAGGGACGGCGGGTTTGGTAGATATGCAGTGGTCTGTTACTCCATTTCAATATGATCGTTTGCACAGTGCCCCTTGGTGTTTAGTTTGGGAATCTTTTTGTTTTCCCAAATCGGCTTTAAACTTCTCCCAAACAGTATCAGGGAAACAGGCTGGTGTTTTCCCTTGGTCTTCTTGATGCTCTCTGTGCTTTAAACAGAACCTGAGACTATCCAGGGGCAAGTGCATTTATACGGAGACTTTGATTACCCACAGGTGGATTATATTTATCATCACATTTCATTTAGGACAACATTGGATCATTCCGAGATCCTTACTGAACTTCTGGAGTGAGTTTTCTGCACTGAAAGAAAAGGGGGGCCCGAAAAATTTTTTGCACCCCCCATTTTTCGTTTTTTATATTTTACAAAAGTTAAAATATCCAATAAATTTCGTTCCACTTCACAATTGTGTCCCACTTGTTGTTGATTCTCCACAATTTTTTTTTTTTTATATCCTTATGTTTGAAGCCTAAAATGTGGCAAAAGGTTGAAAAGTTCAAGGGGGCCGAATACTTTCGCAAGGCACTGTATGAGCTTGTGGATGATTTATGTGGATTCAGAACACTTTAGATCGAGTGTTATGGACTGCAAAAACAGTTGGTTTTGTTGAAATGTAATGTCCCGTTTGAAAACAAGATGGCATCCGCCACAAACCTTACGGTCAAAATGGCTGGCCCCTGAACTACAAAAGTTTTACATAGATGAAACACTACGTGTGCCACAATCAAGCCCTCAGCAGCCGCGAGCCATGATATCATAAAGACCTCTGTTTTTCTGTGGCAGCTGACATGGCAGATTGACACAATTATCAAGGATATAGCTCATACTTACTCATACAGACTCTCGAAAAAGGGGAAACTCCTCCCGGGCTCCCTGAAGAGTTGGTAAATCTCCTGCTTTGTGCTTTGGTAGGTTTGTCTCCAATCTGGTAAACCACCAGATCAGAGGTTTTGCTGCCAGTGTTTTATTTGTACTGGTAATATTAAGTACTGGTAACTTTTAGAATACACTCTTGGGCATGCCTATTACAGTAGGAGGTTGTGCTTGGAAACGATCAGGTCAGTAAACTGATTTGCGGGTGGCTGACTATTTCAGAGTCTCTTGCTGCGTTCCTATGCTGATACCTTCTATGTTGTATTCATCCCTCTCCAGCGCAGCTCTCTCGGTTT
Source organism: Phyllomedusa bahiana (assembly GCA_025379985.1). NCBI lineage: Eukaryota > Metazoa > Chordata > Amphibia > Anura > Hylidae > Phyllomedusa > Phyllomedusa bahiana. The sequence goes on along the minus strand of JAODAL010000455.1, from coordinate 146,824 downwards.
GTGGAGGTGTCCTGCTCTACTCTCCCTGAGGATAAGTTATGTGTTGCTGGCAACTTTCTTTATTGTTTCTTCTTCTCAGGCTCTCGCAGCTGGACAGCTCCTCCACACATCCAGGGCTCTGGTCTGGAGCATGATGAGACTGACATAGAAAGTGTCAGTATAATCTGCATTAGATGAGGAAGGGAATCTGACACTGTACACAACCTACACTACAGGGATCTTCCTACCCATTATGGCCACATAAAAGTAGAACTGGATTTAATAATGTTCAAAAAAACACTTTTTTTAAAATGCAAGCGCCACCACATAAATGATATAGACAGAAGCTTCCTCTGTGCTTCGCCGTAATTTTCAATGTAGCAATAGATCCGTAGCCATTTATTACTTCTTATTCATTTTAATCTGTGCAAATAAACATTTCTTCCGCATTTTAAATATATTTTCTAAAATACTAGCAGAAATCTAGTATACCCATGCTTTTGTAGAATCAATGTCCATTCTTTGCATAACCCATATTATCTCCAAGCAGGATAGCAAGGAAACACCAGATACTGAGCAGTCTGCACACATGTGCGAGGTTTCAGAGACTAAGGATATGTTCACACGGTGTCTTCTAGAAAGTATTTCGGGGCGCAATTGCGCTGCAATACGCCCTGTAACTACGATAATTCATAGCTCTTGAATTATCTCGATCTTCCCCGACACGTATTGAGCACTAGGTGAAAGAAGTGACATGTAACTTCTTTCCGGCGGGGATAAGTGCAGAAAAAATATTTACAGTATAGGCACAGATTAAAATGAATAAGAAGTAATAAATGGCTACTGATCTACTGCTACATCGGAGCTGGATCTGGTGAAACAAGATTAAACTACATAGGACATCTGTGTTAAAAAATAGTTAAAAAATAATTCTGCACACTTGTAGGTATCCAGTTTGGAAAGTCTGCTCCTGTCACTACGTCCCAATTTACCGTATATTATATCTGGTATTTTCACATAATACAACCAGGATCTGTTGTAAGTGACTGTCACAGTGTATAAGGCTATGACCCCATAGCTCATGTCTTGACAACAGCATCATCAAGCAAGGATCAGACAAAGCTGGCAAATCTGCAAGCATAAATTACCCATCTGTGATGTGGTGGAAATACCACATCACAGCCACATTGCAAGACCTTTGTTGACAAGCACAGCAGTCAGACTTTTTTGTAGTTGATGATGAGGTTTGCGTGCATGTCAGGAGGAATTTTGGTCCACTCCTCTTTGCAGATCATCTCTAAAGCATTAAGATTTTGAGGCTTGTTGGCAACTTAACTCCCCTTTTTAAGTTTTTATGGGTTAAGGTTGGAGAGGCTAGGCCACCTATGACCCTTAATGTGCTTCTTTTTGAGCCACTCCTTTGTGCCTTGGCTGTTTTGTTTTGGGTCATTGTCTTGCTGGAGACCCGCACAAAACATTTTTAATGTCCTAGGGAGGGAAAGGACGTTGTCACTCAGGATTTTACAGTACATGGCTCCAACTTATTTCCACTGATGCGGTGAAATTGTCCCGTGCCTTAGCACAGAAACACCCCCAAAACCTTTTCCCCCTTCATGCTTGACAGTGGGACAGTGTTTTTTGGGGTCATAGGCGCTTTTTCTTCCTTCAAAACGGCGAGTTAGTAAATGAAAAGAGTAAATTTTTTGGTCTCATCTGACAAAACCCTTCCCCCAATCACTACAAAACTTTAAGGTGTTCATCGGCAATTCAGACGGGCTTGCAATGTCCCTTCTTGGCGGGGGGTTTTTGCGGGCAATGCAGGTTTTTAAACCATGTGGGTGATGTGTTAAAATCGTTTTCGGATATGGCCCGCTTTTTTAAATCTTAAAAAGTTCCCCCCGTGTGTTTTTGGCTGATCTTCACCTTCCCTGAAAAAGGATACCCCACGAGGTGAGATTTCCCAGGGTGCCCCGATCGATGTGATGGCAGTCTTTTGTATTTGTTCCTTTTCTTTCTATTGCACCAACGTTGTTCTTTCTCCCCCAAATATTGGGTTTTGTAACCCATTACTGCTTTTTGAGGTCTCGATTTGGGCCCCGAATCGTTGAAGCGCTTTGGTCTTTCCCGTTGTAGGGGTTTGATCTGACTGATCTGTGGCGGGAGTCTTTTAAAAAGTACTATTTAAGACAGATGTCTTTAATCGGTTGATTAGGAGCGTCAAAACGATCCTTTGGGCAAAAGTCTTATTGGTTGTTAGGGGTCAAATACTTTTTTTCTTCAGCAAAGTGCAAAAAAAATTTTAAATAATGTATACAATGTGATTTTCTGGATTTTATTTTTGAATCTATACTAAATGTTAAAAATTAACTACCCTTAAAAATTGCTTTTCGTCTTTGTCAGTGGGAACTTACACAATCAGAAGGGATAAAAATAATTATTTCCTTCCTGTATAACCTCCCATAAATTTTCCTCATTTTAGCTCTCACCCCAGACATGCCTGCCTTAAAATCTCCTATATGTGCAGACAACCTAGCAGTGTATGTACTGTTTGAGGATTCAGCCCCTCCCCCCCATAAATATCACTGATACTACTAATCTGGTCTGTTAGCCCTTTCTGCCCACTCTCCTTAACAGTGCTAGATGTTGCAGGAGCTGGTGTTGAGCGTGCAAAGCGCTCCAGTCTCACTCCTGTGTCTGTCCCTTTGTCTCTTCTTACCATACATGCTGCCGGCGCCATCTTGGGAGTTTCAGCATTCCTTTGCGCCGTCTCCTTTTCCTCCTTGTTCTTTATCACTGCAAAAACTGGGTCCAAACTGATCCAGGAAGCCTACCAATACCGATGGTGTAAGCTGCAGTTTCTCTGTGTCAGGGCAGGATATTAATAGGAACTGAACGGGCGGGGTTTGGACATCTGTTCACTAGGGTAGTAAGCCCCCCGGGTATTTGAACTTTTATTTATTTTTTTTTTTTTTACATAGTCTCCCCCTAGGGTACTTGACCACTACGGGGCACAATTGTTAGTACACTCTCCTGCATTGTATAAACAAAGATGGTGGTTTTACCACTTCCACAAAGTGGTAAAACGGGAGAGTTTTGGGGGTAAATAAACTTTCAGAAATTCCCCCATGTGTTTGCCAAAACACCCGTGATCTGTTTTCTGGGGGTGATCGGCGTGAAAAACTGCACGGCCCCCGTTTCTCATTCTTTTAGAGGCTCCATTCCTCTGTTCCGAAGGGGGGTCACCAGTTTCTCTTAATGTAAACCGAGCACATAGAATCTTCCCACAGTGGGATTTATGGGTATGCCCTGTTTCGGTAAGGGGTCAATGTTTTCCCTTTTGCCCCAAAGCCCTAACTTTATTTTTTTGTGGCCGGCTTTTTGTGGAATACATAGTATTCTTTTAATGGTATAATTTATTTTTTGCATCAAGAGGACAGAAAAAAAGGGTGGTGCACTTGTTACGGTTTTTTAAAAATTTTTTTTTAGGAAAACACTTAGAAAGGGGACCTCCCCCAGGCAAAACGAGATTACTTAACAGCAAACAAATACACAGAAAAGTTTACTGCAATATGGAGCACCAACTTTTTTTTTTTTTGGGGGGGGGGGGGGGAGGGGAAGGGGGGGGGGTAGGGTTGGAGCACCCTAGAGGAGTGAAAAATTTTTTTGATACCCTTTTGGGGTAGTAAACTTTTCATGTTTCTTAAAAACCTGTTCATGTTAAGTAATATAATTTTATAAACTGGATCTTGATGGCTGCAGATTCCAATTATGTATACTTTTTCTTTTTACTCTTTGATAAAGCATTTTTGTAAAGCATTTTTAATTGGGCAACTAGGTAAAAGAGGTTTGCCTTTTCTCAATATTTTTAATAATACATAAATAAAAACCTCACTTCAGACATTAAGGACAACGCAGGATATGTCTAAATTTTAAATGCAAGTCCCAAGTGGGGGGGGGTCCTCAGCTTTCCTGGAATGGCATTTTAAAATTGGGGAGGTTTTTAGGGTCGTTCTTTAGATAGTGTGGGGCCCACCCGGCATCCTAGCAATATACTAATGTTTTGGAGAAAATCCTTTAAGTCACACTTTTGTTTTTCACTCGTTCGCATAATGTTGTCCTTGAGCAAGGAAATAGGATTTAAGTTAGCAAATCCGAGGGACTTTCTTCTGACCGAAAGTCAAGGTAACCCAAGACGTGGCGACAGGTGGAAACCCGTCACTTGGTCATACTATTTAAATGCCAACGTTTGCAAGTAGTAGCCTGAGAACTGCTTCTTTACCCACACTTCTGCGGTGATGTAAATTTAGGTCAGTCTATGAGAATGACCCACTGACTATAGTGTAAATGTACCACATTGCATGGAAAGGGGATAACCATTTACAAAGATGCTCTCACACAACAATACTGGAAAATTAGTTTTTACCACTCCCAAATCACTAATACAGTAAAACTGCGAAATAAAGACACTGTACACAAATTCATAACCAAACATATATTCAAAAGAATAAAATCTGACAACAATTTTAAAAAATTAAAGATAATTACAATAACTTTTATATGTTTTCTGTAAGGGTTTTCCTTTCTTCAAACTGCTTTTCCACTGCTAGAGAGAGAGCCTCAAGGAATTTTTCAAGTGTAACTGTAGAAGACTTAAAAGAAAGAATATAAGTATAATCACACAGCATTAGAAATAAAAAAATAAATTCCTCCATCTAGCATAGCTGTCTGATTACCAAAGCAATGAAAGAGTTTAAGACAATATTATAAAACTATCCATCTATGGATTTCATACATACCCGCTATATTCTTAAAGGTGAATACCCTTCTAGAAGAACCTTCATATGCAATTTTAGGTAATTGTCTCTAAGAGGTTTTATTATATGCTTCTCATAATTGCAGACATTTAGTTGTATTTCAAGAGTTGGTCTTTGAAAGTGAGGAGCCCAATTCCTGTTATCCAAAGTGAAGTAGGAACAATCCCACAAAGTGACATAATAGTTTTTCCTTAATCTCTCTTGTTTGGGGGCCATAGGCTCCAACTACACACACGCATGCGTGTCTATATACAGTTCAGACCAAAAGTTTGGACACACCTTCTCATTCCAACAGGTTTCTGTATTTTCATGACTATAAAAAATTGTAGATTCACACTGAAGGCATCAAAACTATGAATTAACACATGTGGAATTATATACTTAACAAAAAAGTGTGAAAGAACTGAAAATATGTCATATTCTAGGTTCTTCAAAGTAGCCACCTTTTGCTTTGATTACTGCTTTGCACAGTCTTGGCATTCTTTTGATGAGCTTCAAGAGGTAGTCACCTGAAATGGTTTTCACTTCACAGCTGTGCCCTGTCAGGTTTAATAAGTGGGATTTCTTGCCTTATAAATGGGGTTGGGACCATCAGTTGTGTTGTTCAGAAGTCAGGTGGATATACAGCTGATAGTCCTACTGAATGGACTGTTAGAATTGCTATTATGGCAAGAAAAAAGCAGGTAAGTAAAGAAGGAGTGGCCATCATTACTTTAAGAAATGAAGGTCAGTCAGTCTGAAAAATTGGGGAAACTTTGAAAGTGACCCCAAGTGCAGTGGCAAAAACCATCAAGCTCTACAAAGAAACTGGCTCACATGAAGACCGCCCCAGGAAAGGAAGTCCAAGAGTCACCTCTGCTGCGGAGGATAAGTTAATCCGAGTCACCAGCCTCAGAAATCGCAGGTTAACAGCAGCAGATTAAAGACCAGGTCAATGCCACACAGAGTTCAAGGAGCAGACAAATCTCTACAACTGTTAAGAGGAGACTGTGTGCAGTAGGCCTTCATGGTAAAATAGCTGCTAGGAAACCACTGCTAAGGACAGGCAACAAGCAGAAGAGACTTGTTTGGGCTAAGAACACAAGGAATGGACATAAGACCAGTGGAAATCTGTGCTTTGGTCTGATGAGTCCAAATTTGGGATCTTTGGTTCCAACCACCGTGTCTTTGTGCGACGCAGAAAAGGTGAACGGATGGACTCTACATGCCTGGTTCCCACCGGGAAGCATGGAGGAGGTGGTGTGATTGTGTGGGGGTGCTTTGCTGGTGACACTGTTGGGGATTTATTCAAAACTGAAGGAATACTGAACCAGCATGGTTACCACAGCATCTTGCAGCGGCATGTTATTCCACCCGGTTTGCGTTTAGTTGGACCATCATTTATTTTTCAAAAGGAAAATGACCCCAAACACATCTCCAGGCTGTGTAAGGGCTATTTGACCAAGAAGGAGAGTAATGGGGTGCTACGCCAGATGACCTGGCCTCCACAGTCACCAGACCAGAACCCAATCGAGATGGTTTGGGGTGAGCTGGACCGCAGAGTGAAGGCAAAAGGGCCAACAAGTGCTAAGCATCTCTGGGAACTCCTTCAAGACTGTTGGAAGACCATTTCAGGTGACTACCTCTTGAAGCTCATCAACAGAATGCCAAGAGTGTGCTGCTCCTTTCAAAGTCTATGAAATGGCTGGAGATTGCAAAGTACAGCGCTCGGTTATCTTTGTCGGTCCAATGACCTTCGCAAGGAAGGCTGTGAATAAAGCACATTTGGTGACACGTGACGAAGGTCAATGGTGGCAAACCCTTTTAACCCCTTCCCGACATTGGACGTATGCATAAGTCCTAGCAGGAAGTGCGTTCCCGCAAATGGACGTATGGAAACGTTCAGGCGATCGTGTGGGCTTACAAGAGAGCCCCACACGATTGTGACATGGGACCAGCGGTATATTACCTAATGCCGCTTCACCCGGGTGTTTAACCCCTTAGCTCCGACGATCAATTAAGACAGTCGGCACTAAGTCGCAGGCAGGAGGAGTGAGCTCCTGCTGCCTGCTCTCGGCAATCTCCTATCAGATGGCCCTGGGAAGTGAAAGTCACTTCCCAGGTCGTCTGTGATGCATTGTGGGCATGGTGATCGACAGTCACCATGGAGACCAGTACACAGCAGTAATACTGTTTACAGGTCTCCTCTTGTATGAGCGATTTGAATATTGCTCATACAAATCCCCTATGGGGAAAAGTTTAAAAAAAAAAATAAAAAAATAAAAAAATCACCCCCCAAAAGAAGATAAAAAATAAAGTACCTATATTTGGTATCGCCACGTGCGATCAAATACTTATATAAACGCCAAAGTTATACCAATTAACATGTCAGTTCATCCCGCAAAAAAAATAAAATAAAAAAAAATCCTTACACGTCTCTGTATCCGTAAAAAAAAAAAAAAGAAAAAAAAAAAGTATGGCTCTCATAAATACTGTTTTACACAATATTGTTTTACACAATAAAAACACTTTTTTTTTAAAGTGCTTCAACAAAAAAAAAAATATATAAATTGGGTATCGCTGTAATTGTATCGACCCACAGAGTAAAACTAACTTGCCATGGATACTGCACGGTGAGCGCTATTGAAAATCAAAATCACTACTAGGATTGCAGTATTTTCTTCACCCTGCCTTCCAAAAACGGATTTAAAACGGATCAAAAATCTTGTCCCCCAAAAAATTATACCAATAAAAATGTCAACTAATCCCGCAAAAAACAAGCCCCTACACAGCTCCATACACACAAACATAAAAAAGTTACGGCTCTCAGAATATGGCGATGCAAAAACGGGTTTTCTTTTTTGAATAAAAGTGTTTTTATTGTGTTAAAGCAGTAAAACCTAAAAAAAAATTATACAAATGTGGTATTTTCATAGCCCAATGCTAAAAAAAAAAAAAAGAAAGAAATTGCGTAACAAAATTTGGGGTGCTGTTTTCCCAGGATTCCCTGTAAAAATTAAACATTTGCAGCTAAAATTGTAGATTGTTGGGAAATTTTTTTTTTCTCACTTTAACAGCCTAACGCTAACAAAATTTGTGAAACACCTGTGGGGTCAATATACTCACTACACCCATGGATATATTCCTTAAGGGGTGTAGTTTTAGGGGTGTTTATTAAGTTTTAGCGCCTTAGGGTGTCCACAAACCCGAAATGACACCTAAATAAAATCGTAATGAAAATGAGACCCCAGAGTCCAGTAGGTGCTCCTCCTGTTCTGGGGCTTGTGGTTGAGCCAAATAGTACACTAGGGCCACATATGGGATATCTCTGAAAACAGCAGAATATGGGGAATCAATATCAAGTTGCATTTCCCTGATCACATCTACCGTGTTCTTGTGAATAATGGATAAAAATTGAAAATCTGCAAACAAAAAAACTTCCTAAAATGCGGTTTTGAAAACTTTAAGGGGTGTAGTTTCTTAGATGTATTCATTTATGGGGGTATTTAACATACAGGGCAATCAAAATCACGTTAGAACTGGAGAGGTCCCTAAAAAAAAAGTTCTTCAAAAATTAGAAAATTACTACTAAATTTCTAAAAAACAAAAAACAAAAAAAAAAACGACATTTAAAAAATGATGCCAACCTACAGTAGACATATGGTAGATGCTAGTTATAAGCTATTTTGAGTGGAATAACCATCGGTCATACATGCAGAAATTTTTTAAGATTGAAATGGTAAATTTTTCACGATACTTCGATATTTTTCACAAATAAATGAGGACTTTTTGGACTAAAATTTCTTACCATCTTAAAGCACTATGTGTCACGAGAAAACAATCTCTGAATCACATAGATAGTTTAAAGTGTCAAAGTTATTCTCACATAAAGTGACATGCCAGATTTAAAAAACGGGGCTCTGTCAGAGAGGCCAAAACTGGCTCTGGCAATAAGGAGTTAAAGAGTCTTAGCTTTGGCCTACTAATGCTCTGCCGTATTTTGGCACTACAGTTAGTCCATGGTTCAAGTAAGTTTAAGTGTTGCAATTCTTCCCCGCTTAAAACTTAAAAACAGTACTAAGCAGGGTTGAAACATACAGATGCTTCTGCGGAGAGCAGGGGCTCTCCGCTCTGCAGAGTACTCTGGTGAGGTGCAGGAAGGATGCGCCTCACCAGCGTCCACAGCACGGGCGGCGTGAGCGTCATCACGCTGCGGCGCGGCCTGGTGACGTCACGCCGCCCGAAGAAGAAGCCCGGGAGCAGACAGCGACAGCGCCGGGGAGCAGGTAAGTGAGTGAAGTCAGTTTATTATTTTTAATTATCTCCACACCTGCGGGGGGCCTAATCCCACCTGCACCTGCTGGGGGCCTAATTATACCTCCACCTGCTGGGGGCCTAATTCTACCTGCACCTGCTGGGGGGCCTAATTCTACCTGCACCTGCTGGGGGCCTAATTCTACCTGCACCTGCTGGGGGGCCTAATTCTACCTGCACCCGCTGGGGGGCCTAATTCTACCTGCACCTGCTGGGGGGCCTAATTCTACCTGCACCTGCTGGGGGGCCTAATTCTACCTGCACCTGCTGGGGGGCCTATTCTACCGCACCTCGTGGGCCTAATTCTACCTGCACCTGCTGGGGGCCAATTACCTACACTGCTGGGGCCTTATTCTTCTACAGACCTGCTGGGGGGCACAATTCTACCTACAGACCTGCTGGGGGTCCTAATTCTACCTACAGACCTGCTGGGGGGCCCTAATTCTACCTACAGACCTGCTGGGGGGCCCTAATTCTACCTACAGACCTGCTGGGGGGCCCTAATTCTACCTACAGACCTGCTGGGGGGCCCTAATTCTACCTACAGACCTGCTGGGGGCCCTAATTCTTCCTACAGACCTGCTGGGGGCCCTAATTCTACCTACAGACCTGCTGGGGGGCCTAATTCTACCTACGTCTGCTGGGGGGGGGGCCTAATTCTACCTACGTCTGCTGGGGGGGGCCTAATTCTACCTACGTCTGCTGGGGGGGGCCTAATTCTACCTACGTCTGCTGGGGGGGGGGGCCGAATTCTACCTACGTCTGCTGGGGGGGGGGGCCTAATTCTACCTACGTCTGCTGGGGGGGGGGGCGAATTCTACCTACGTCTGCTGGGGGACCTAATTCTACCTACGTCTGCTGGGGGGGGGGGCCTAATTCTACCTACGTCTGCTGGGGGACCTAATTCTACCTACGTCTGCTGGGGGGGGGGGCCTAATTCTACCTACGTCTGCTGGGGGGGGGGCCTAATTCTACCTACGTCTGCTGGGGGACCTAATTCTACCTACGTCTGCTGGGGGGGGGGCGCATTATTCCTACGTCTGCTGGGGGAGCTCCTTCTACCTACGTCTGCTGGGGGGGGGGGGGGCCTAATTCTACCTACGTCTGCTGGGGGGGGGGGCCTAATTCTACCTACGTCTGCTGGGGGACCAATTCTACCTACGTCTGCTGGGCCACCTAAATTCACCTATACCTGCTGGCCCATAATAAATTGGGTATCACTGTAATTGTATCGACCCACAAAGTAAAACTTTTTTTTAAAACTATATTCCGGCCCTCCGATGGTCTGAGGGACCGTGAACTGGCCCCCGGTCTAAAAAGTTTGAGGACCCCTGCTCTACGCCAAGAGGAAATAATGTTTCTACATAAACATAGAAAGGGATTCTTTACTGTAAGAGCAGTGAGACTGTAGAACACTCTGCCAGATGAACTTGTCATGGTAAACTCAATAACAGAGTTCAAAAAGGGTCTGGATACATTTCTAGAGTGTAATAATATAACAAGTTAAAGTGACTAGGATTCTAGAGAAGGGACGGTGATGCAGGAATTTGTTGCCTACATTTTTTTCCCTAAAATGAGGACAATTAGCTACTACTTCATGGGGGTTTTTGCCTTCCTCTGGATCAACCCTATCACAATAGGCTGAACATCTGTCTTTTTTCGGTATCACAAACTATGTAACTATGAAACCAAGGCAATACCTTACAAATGATTGAACAATTGTTCAACACTACCTCGCCTCTGCGAGGCTTCAAACATGATGCTCTCATACGGAAGTGGCCACAGTGTCATCAGCAGGTTGAAATAGAGATACAGAGAGACTGGAAGAGTCACAGAAAGGCCAAGAAGTGGATGTTCTTTGGCTACATCCCAAACTGATGACCAATCAATTGTAAAAAATGTCCTGTGAAACCGGATGATGAATGCCACACAACTCAATGGCATGTTTAAGAGAGGAAACAAAATGTCACAGGAGACCATTCGTAACCATTTACATAAGCGTGGTCTGCATGCTAGACGACCGGCAAGGGTATCTGACCACAACACCAGCCAAAGGCATCAAAGTCTTGCATGGTCCAAGGAGCATTTATGCTGGACAAAAAAAAAAAAAAAAAAAAAAAAAAAGTGGTACTCAGTGCTGTTCAGTGATGAAAGTTGATGGACTTTGAGCAGAACTGATAGCTACCAACGATGCTGGAGACGTCAAGGAGAGCACAGTGCATTAAGCCAAGTCAGGTACCTTTGCCGGTCATCTAGCATGCAAACTGCGCTGATGTAAACAGTTATGAATGGTCTGACATGACACTTGGGTGCCTCTCCCTTCCCTTTAACATACTTGTTGTGTGGCATTCATCATCAGGTTCCGCAGGGCCTTTTTTTTTTTTTTTTTAAATAACAAAGCGGTCATCATTGTGAGATGTAGCCAAAGTACATCCACTTCTTAGCCTGTTACTTTTCGAGTCTCTATGTATCTTTGTTGCAACCTGCTGATGACACACTGTAGCACTCTAAGCTCAGTGGCCACTAACGTCTGAGAGCATCTGGCTTGTAGCCTCGCAATGGCGAGGTACTGTTTATCAACAGTAAGGTGTTATCTTGGTCTCATGATGTCAAAATGTGAACAGCAAAGTAAGGAGGACTGTTTAAATCCCAATTCAAATTGATCCCCTAAATTTATTGGGTTCTTCAGGGATCAAACACCTGTTTTGAACTTTGCCATTAAGCTCATTGTTGTGCAAAGTTGTGCAAAAAGTACTGAAACACTGACCAGTTGGACATGTGCATTTTAAAGTTAAGAGATGGTCTCATTTGGTGCATTAAAAACATTCTGAAGAAATTTTATGTTCATCCTGAAATTTCACCCAAAAGCCAAATATCCCTTACATTTTTGTTGGTATTGTATACACACACACTTCTCTATTAACATTTAGATAGATGGGGTCAGTATTCCTAGTGTTTTTAAACATTTTCTGAGAAAACTGAAAAATTACTGGTACCTACTTGTATATAAAGCGCATGTGCCAAAAAAGGAAGTTTCCTGAGAACTCTACCGCTGAGACCCTCACTTTTCCTGCATAGAAAATTCCAAATGTAGTTAAAGCAACAAAGAAGGATGGCAAATCTATTGTTTTAAAATAATATATAAAAACACAGATACATGAAAACAGTCTCTGCACATAGAATACGAACGATTTAGTGTAATATCAACAGGTGACAATATTTTTATTGCAAGTTTTACCTGTGCTATTTTGTTCATGCAGAGAGCATAGGTAAGGCACTTAGGTCCACATGTATGAAAACGGTCTAAGTCTAAAACTCACTTTGTTGCCTGAAGCAACCAGAGCGCCCCTTTCATTTTTCCAGAGCACTATATGAAATGAAAGGGGCGCTCTGATTGGTTGCTATGGGACAACAAAGTGAGTTTTAGACCTAGACAGTTTTCATACATGTGGCCCTTAGTTTACACAATGGGTTTGGACGCCGATTCACGACACCGATTACATACTCAGAATCAGTGTCCAAAAAGAGTGTACGGTTTTTAACACTGTACCCTGTGTAAAATCAGTGTCGTTTAGACGGTGCCAATTTTAGATGACCAGTATATACATGTTCATTCTTTGACATGGGTGACGCGCCAATAATTAAGTGCCCAAGGCAGAAACTCGCCTCAAGCAGTCCAGGTTGTTTCCCCGCTGAAGTGCCGCCCTGGCAAGCATGGCGTTGCAACGAGGAAACAAATGTGATCTCGGCACAGACAACCTGCTGTGTAAACTCCCCCTTAGGGTATGTTCACACGGCGTCGTCACTCCGTATGAACATAAGCTTTTCAGATGCGTCTCTGCATCCATCAGAACGGACCCAGAGACGCATCTAACAATTACCAGTGAGTTCATCACTGCCGGCAATGACAGACACGCAGCGGCGTTCACATGAGAGATTGCCGCTGCGTGTTTGCATCGCGCCTGTCGGGTCAGTCTTGCAGATGCAATCAAAGAAATGACATGCAATTCTTTGATCGCATCCGCAAGACGGACACGAAAGGCGTGATGCAAACACGCAGCGGCAATCTCTCATGTGAACGCCGCTGCGTGTCTGTCATTGCCGGCAGTGAGGAACTCACTGGTAATTGTTAGATGCGTCTCTAGGTCCGTTCTGATGGACGCAGAGACGCATCTGAAAAGCGTATGTTCATACGGAGGCAAGATGCCGTGTGAACATACCCTTACAGTGTGAGAAGTTTTAATACAAGCAGAAAACTTTTTCAGATTCTAGGTACAGAGGTCCCTCCAATTAGTTTTAGAATACAATATTTTCAACATACCACGAATGGTCTTTTCTGGAACACTAACTTCAAAGCACACAACATACAATATCAGACTGCTAAACTGCAGCACATGTGATTGATTGGAAAATCCATAAACACCTGAAAAACACTTGTATTACAGATGTACATGCACTGATTCACTGTCTAGTAGCACCTCTAAAGTACAGTATGGTATTATATGTTCGGTACTGCTTTTTATCTGTGCCAGGATGATGTGCTCCTGTTCGCACCAAAGGTGGATCCATTTTCTTTTTTTCTTGCACACTGTATGAAATGCATTACCTTCATGCATTACCTTGTCCTCAAAAAAGTTGTGCCACCAATGACATTTATCACTTTTCTACAGGATAGGTGTTAATCCCTTCCCGACATCTGCCGTAAGTTGGGCACATATTGCAGTATATTTATGGAATAACAATCGTGCATGCTCAGAAGCTGAGCCTACACCATCGCGGCAGGTAACAGGGGACCTGTGCTAATGGTCGGGATGGGCGTTTACGCAGATTCTGGCCATTTGAACTCTCAGATGCTGTGGTCAAAAGCAATCCTGCATCTTAAAAATTTGACAAAGGGCAGGGGCTTTCTTTGTCTCTATCGGCACCCTGCTGTGCGATTGCGGGGTGCCAATGGTTGCTATGACAGCACGGAAGCCTACTTAGTATTTTCCCGTTCATAACGACCTGGGATAACAAAACCCTCATGTTACTTAACCCGCACAATAAACACTGTAAATAAAACTGTCTTTGTTCATCCTGCTGCACACAAAAAAATGGAATAAAGAGCAAAATCAAAATGTCAAAGTCCAACACGATATCAAATAAAAAAAAAAGCCTTTACACATCTGTCAAGAGAAAAAAAAAAAAAGTTATGGCTATCAGAATATAGTGATGCATACAAAATTTTAAAAAAAAAAAGTTTGTGTGTAAAAGTGCTACAACTCTCAAAATTCTATAAATTGGTTATCACTAATCATATCGTTCTGCAGAGTAAAACAACCGCAGCACCGCTCTGTCAACAGAAAAATAAAAAATAAAAGAGTATGGCTCAAAACATGGCGATGCAAAAACATTTTCTGGTTATAAAAAGTTTTTTATTGTGTAAAAGTAGCAAAACATAAAAATACAGATTTGGTATTGATGTAATCATTACGACCCACTGAGTAAAGTTAACAGGTAATTTACCTGTTAGAAAAGAGCAAAAAAAAAAAACTAAAAAAAAACTCAAATGGCTGATATATTTTTTCCAGCAATCTTCCCAAAAGCTGGAATAAAAAGCGATCAAAGAGGCATACGAGTCCCAAATGGTACAAATGAAAACATCAACTCATTGTTCAAAAAACAAGCCCTTATATAGCTCTGTATACAGAAAATAAAATAAAAAAAAAGTTATGGCTCTCAGAATATGCAACATAAAACATTTTTTTACAAAAGCATTTCAACTATGCAAAGTAGTAAAGCATCAACATAAATTAGGTACTGTCATATTTAATATATGAGTCGGTACAATTACATGTCATTTATAATGAAACCCAAAAAACAAATAGCAGAATTGCTGTTTTTTTTTTTCACGGCCCACTGTTTAAAAAAAAAAAAAAAAAAAAAAAAATATAAGTATTTGCAAATACGACATGGCACCAACCAAAATCTGCATTCTGAAAAGCCAAATAGCTCTCCTTCCCTTGTCCTCCCTGCCATGTGTCCTAATGGTGGTTTACACCCACATATAGGATATTGCCGTAATTTAACCCCTTAACGCCTAAGCCTTTTTTTTTTAAAGTTCATTTTTCCCTGAGCCATAACTTTTTTGATCTACATAGACACGAGGGCTTTTATTTTGCAGGACAAGATGAACTTTCTAATGGTGTCATTCACTGTACCATACAATATACTAGGAAACTGCAAAAAAAATTCTAAGTGGGCCAAAATGTGACAAAAAAGGTACTCGCGCCATGTTTGCGGAGTTTTGTTTCTATGGCATTCAATCTTTGGTATAAATGATATCTATCTGTATTCAACAGGTTGCTACAAATCCAGCAATATCAAACATGTACGGTTTTGTCATGTTTTGGTACTGTAAAAAAATCCAAACATTTTCTATTTTTCTAATTTTTGCCACGATGTGTACTTTTTATTTGTACAAGTTTGCAATACTTGCGACTTTAATTTTTTATCACTTTTATTCCAATTTTTAGGAGAAGTGAAATGACCCAAAAAACCCGCAAGTTTGGAGTTGGGAATTTTTTTTCTATCTACAGTGTTCAGCGTATGGGATGTTATATTTTCACATTCAACAAAGGTTTTATTTGTAAACAGAACGTCATACAGGATGCACATTTGCAAGAAATATAGTAAACAACATTCCAACATGATATCAAGAATTTTCCAAGACACGTGTAATAGTGCAAATACTATTATAGTAGCAAATGCGTATAACAAAAAGAAAGAAACAGAAGAAATATTAATGCAGAACTGCAGAGAAAAACATAAGGAGTCTAATCAGTCAATATGGGTCACTAAATAGGCAAATTGTCAAACCCATCACGTAGCAACTGGTAATATATAAGAGAACTGTAAATACCCAAATTCCACCTATAACATTACAATCACATAGATGGAAAAAAGAGGAACACCATCCCAAAAAAATACAGTAGTGCAGAACATATGAAACACAGCTATACACATAACAGTAAATGACAAATATAAAAATACAACGAGATAAACTTGAAGTGACCGATAATCAGGATGTTGAGATGTCGTTGCAGCCCTCAGGAGTCTGGACCATCATTGCCCCATCCTTTGCACAAAACTGATTTCCAAACTTAATCCTCATGGTTGGGGAAAGCAAGAGGACTTCCACTTTTGCAGATCAGTTTTGCCAGCACTATGAACCAGTTTATACACTAACAGGTAATTGACAAATATAACCAAATACAACGGAGATAACTTGAAAAGTGACCAATTTAATCAGCCCTTTTTTTAAATTTGTGCCCTGCCAGGATCGGACCATCAGTTCCCCCATCCTTTCACAAAATGATTTCCCAAACAATCCTCAATGGTTGGGGAAGCAGAGGACTTCCACTTTTGCAGAATCACAGTTTTAGCAGCTTGCAACCGGTGCTTAAGAAGGGATTTTTTGAATTTGCTGACCGGCATAGGAAACAAAGAGGAGCACCGCCTCTGGTGAGTTAGGAATCAATCACTTCTAGCACCGAGGCCCAGAAGCCCCTGAGCAGAGCACACCACCCCCAACCGTGGGACAGGGAACCCTCCTCCTTCCCACATCTCCAGCATATGTTAGAGACCAACGGGTAAATTTTATGTAGAGTAGAAGGAATCCTGTACCAGCGCGACAGAATCATAGCAAGTTTCCTGATGTTTGGAGGAGATAAGCGCCCTGTGGGTAAATTGGAAGCATCGTTCCCATTGGGAGATGGTAAAGTAGAGGCCCAGTTCGGTCTCCCAACGTTGGCAAAAGAAAGAAAGTGATCGGCAGGGGAGAGAGAGTAATAACCTATACATGGAAGACATAACTACCTGCTCAAACACTGTAAGGGGCCTAGATAAATTAGAGCCGGACTTTAATTTGGCATGGAAGTGGGAAAGTTGTAGGAATTGGAAAAAATTACTAGGCGAAACCCGCTTCCCTGCAAGAAAGTCTCCAAGTCGTTGTAATTTTCCTTCCGAGCAAACATGGTAGAAACGAAGAGGGGTCTGTTTCGTTCCACCCAAGAAAACGCTTGGTGAAAGGCACGGAGGGAAGTCAGGTTTGTCAGTAATCGGGACACAAGGACCCCTGCGATCAATGAGATTATACGAGCCCCTAGAGGAATAAATGACAGCCAGGGACTGCTTAATACAACAAGACGACGACGGCATTTTGTGTTGGTGGGTGGGAGTCCAGATCCAGGTGAGAACTGCCACGGCGGAGAGACTGAGATCCTCAGCCAGTCTAACCCAAAGCTTCCTGTCCCGCTCTGAGATCAGTGCCAGGTAGCGAGCATAAGCCGATGCTAAATAGTATATTCCACAAACGGGTAAGCCTTCACCGCCGGCACCTTTGGGTCTAACGAGCGTGTCATATGCAATCCGTGGTCTCCGAGTGGACCAGACAAAAGAACTAAAGCACCAACGAACCCTTTTCCAAAATGACAGAGGGATGTGGATAGGAAGCGTCTTAAAAAGATACAAAAATTTTGGCATAACGGTCATTTTAAGCAGATTTATTCTGCGATCCATGACAACTCCTTCTTATGCCAGTCGGCTAGATCTTTTATTGTTTTATTTAATAGAAGGAGATAATTGTCAGAGAAGAGCTTTGACAGATCGGCAGAAATACGTAGCCCAAGATATGAAATGCCCACGTTGGGCCATTCAAACGGGAAATTAGACTTTATGGAGGATTGGTCATGTGGGGCGATACCAACGCCAAGAGCCTTGGAGAAATTAATTTTGAAGTTCGACCAAGATCCAAAGCTTCTAATATCGGCCATTAGGGCCGGGAGAGAAATGTGTGGATTCGTGATGTAAACTAATAAATCATCTGCGAATGCAGAACACATACTCTCTCGACCCAATGGTAATCCTGTTAATAACGGGATTAGATCTGATAGTCGCCATCAAGCTTTCCATTATCAAGACGTACAACAACGGGGATAAAGGACATCCCTGCCTTGTCCAGTTTGAAATGGAAAGAGGGGCTGATAGGGAGCCATTGACTTTAATATGTGCCGAGGGCGAGTGATACAACGCTGCCACTTTAGATCGGAAGACTGGGCCTAAACCAACACGGGTGAGTGTTTGATGGAGAAAAGGCCACGAAATGCGGTCGAACGCCTTCTCTGCATCCAGGGAAAGGACCATGAGTGGAATGTTGTGGGAGCGAGCATAATGGATAATATCTAAAGTCTTGAGCGAGTTGTCACGCGCCTCCCTACCCGGGACAAAACCCACCTGATCTGGATGAATAAGCGAGTTCAGAAGTGGATTAAGCCTATTTGCTAGCAGCTTCTCGTATATTTTTAGATCTACATTTAACAAGGAAATGGGACGATAGCTACTACAAGACTGAGGGTCCTTTCCAGGCTTAGGGATGATCGCCACATGAGCTAGCATTGCTTAGGATGAAAAAAGGGGTTTGTCGTGATAGAATTGAAAGCGTCTAAAAGTACCGGGCAGAGCAAGTCCGAAAAAGTTTTAAAAAAAGATAGCTGTATATCCATCCGCCCCGGACTTTTCCCTCCTGGTAAGTCCTTGATGACGGCCTGCAATTCTATCAGAGAGAAAGGGTCTTCCAATGACTCGGCCACCGACGTCGGAATTTTAGATAATAATGAGGGATGGGGAAAAACATCTGGTTGAACAGGCTGGGAGGGGGAGGGGAGGTTATATAATTTAGAATAAAAAGTATGGAAGGCTTGGGCAATATACTCTGTATTGTGCGCCACCGAGTTTGTCGTGGTTTTAATAGAGGGAACATGAGATTGCGTCATTTGAGAGCGAACTGCCCTGGCTAACATTCGTCTACTTTTATTACCATACTTATAGACTGTGCTACGACACTTTTGGACATAGCGGCCCCAGGATGCTTCCAGTAGACATTTCACTGCCAAGCGCGCATCCTGCATCTCCCGAAAAGTAGTAAGGAGGAGGGCACCTTTATGTGCAGTTTCTAAGGCGAAGACTTTAGCAAGTGCTTTGAGAGTGGCAGCTCTATGCTTTTTTGATCCTAGATCTATGTTTAACTAGGACCCCCTGAATCAGAGCTTCCCATTGTTTGGTTAACGGAGTGGGATCATTCGCATGATGAGCCAGGAATTGGGAAATGGTATTTTTAATATCTGCAGTAAAAAAAGTATCTAGAAGGAGAGATTCGTTTAACCTCCAGTTCCAAACTCTCACTTTGGAGGTTGGAAGTTGGAGAACGCAAAAAACTGGGGTGTGGTCACACCACAAAAGAAGAGTGAAGAAGATGCTAGCAGGGGCAAAGCTGAATGTTGGACCATAATATAGTCCAACCGGCTGTATGAGCCGTGAGGGAGAGGGGTGGGGGGGAGAAAAGGAATAGTCCCTATCAGGAGAGTGTTTAAAGGGGTTGTCTCGCTACAATGATTGGGTTTTAATTAAAAGATCTTTAAAGAACAAGCAGCTTTGCAATATATGTCCAATACAAATGTCCTACTGATTTTGAGTTATCCCTGGTAGTAGAAGTGCATCAGCTCCTCAAATCACTATAGCCATGGACCTGTTGATTTTTATCTCACTGGCTGCCAGTGCTGGTGACTCATCAGCTTCTCAATACAGGTCAGAGCACAGAGCCCCTCCTGCACAGTAGGAGTGTCAGGAAAAAGGCCGCCCCGCCGGCCCACTCGAGGGCCTGACTTGGGGTGTATTGTGACGTTGCGCTGCCCCCTAAGGGTGCACAAGGTCAGCCAGATACTGTTCCACTATTAACCCCTGTCCACACGGTCACAGGGAGAACCAGGGAGGACGAGAGAACACACTCCTCGTCCAGAATCCTGAATTGCTGCCACCAGTTTCTAGTTTAGTTATAAGACCGGTCCGTGACCGACTTGTAACAAGGCTGAAACCAGCCTTGGGGTAGCTATATATTATAGACCGAGTACTAGGCGTGTGAGGCCGATCATCAAGACAGATTAACTCAGATTAAAGTTTATAGATTAATTTAGCCTTGGAGAGCACACTAGACAAATATATACAAAATGATAATATACAGGTAAGAGTCAGAGGTGCAAATATAAGTATGGGTTACAGACAAAGGCAGTAAAATGTGTCCAGTTACCTTTGGTTTGCGGCCCACATGGGGGGCTTATGTTGCCTGGCTTCTGCGTGTGGATGCTCCTGGAAATGCTCTTAGGTACCCCCCTTCCTGGATCAACGGTTGAGCACACCCGGGCCCCTCCTTATATCTGTGAAGGGACAGCCCACGTGGCAGTCCCCTACATGCCCCCACACACCCCTGGGACGGTCTATGAACTCCTCCCATTCTGGTCATCCATTTTTCTGACAGAAACACAAAAATGGACCATAACGCCGCAGGCATTGGCACAGAACCGAGCCGGTGGCATCATCAGAACCGGCCGGAGCTACACTACGCCAGGAAATCAGACACCCCTATCCTATGGACTCCCTAGGTCCAGTTCTGGATTTCTCAGTCCACATGCGCCCCAGAAACCCGAGAGTGTCAGTGGGCTGTGCAGAAATATTAACCTTTTAAAATGAGAAATCGCGGTATACCACGGTTCTACAATCCTCTTACAAATCTTTATGACAGCTCGGAGCCGCTGGGGCTGGGTCCATTTTGGGCAAGTCTTTGTTCTTGGGGTTGGAAAGGGAAAGGACACGTGTTCAGTGCTAATTAATGGAAATGAGGGTTCTTTTGATGGTTCAACCTCTCCTGCTGTGCGAGCCTCCTATGGAGAGCATTTACAATGGGTCTTGACTGTGCTGATTAACGTGTAAATTGAGCTTTCCTGGGGGCCATTTGTGAGATCTGACTAGATACGAAATTGGAGATGAAGTCATTTTTTTGAGTGAATTTTCCTCACACCTCCCCCCTTTTGAGGGCGCTAAGGGGCAGCACCTTCTTGGTGCTCCACCAGGTGCCCGGCTGGCCCCTCTCCCTGTCGGGACAACCCATCGGCGTTGCCGTGGTCTCGGCCCTTCCGGTGGCGAATGGCGAAGTTGTACGGTTGGAACGCCAGGCTCCAGCGTAGCAACCTCCCATTGGTTCCGTAGACCGCGTGTAACCAGCTCAGAGGGTTGTGGTCTGTCTCCACAATGAAAT
This sequence comes from Phyllomedusa bahiana, assembly GCA_025379985.1. Classification (NCBI taxonomy): domain Eukaryota; kingdom Metazoa; phylum Chordata; class Amphibia; order Anura; family Hylidae; genus Phyllomedusa; species Phyllomedusa bahiana. Next base: position 125,611 of record JAODAL010000455.1, on the reverse strand, counting down.
GATGCCCGTATAGGTAGGGCTGCAGCCGCTGCAGGGCCCACACTATCGCCAGGCATTCTTTCTCCATGGTGGAATAGGCCACTTCTCTCGGCAGAAGCTTCCGGCTCAGGTACATAACGGGATGTTCCTGTCCCGTTGTGTCCACCTGGCTGAGCACTGCACCGAGGCCAAAGTCACTGGCGTCGGTTTGTACTATAAACTGACTGTTGATGTAGGTGGCTTGTATTACTGGGGAGCTGGACAAGGTGGCTTTGAGGGCCTGGAAGGCCGTCTCGCAGTCGTTTGTCCAAACGACCGCAGAGGGCAACCTCTTCCGGGTTAGGTCTGTCAGGGTCTTGGCCAGGCTACTATAGTGTGGAACAAACCTCCTATAGTACCCAGCGGTGCCCAAGAAGGACACCACCTGCTTTTTGGCCCTGGGGGTGGGCCAAGATGCGATGGCATCCACTTGTGATGCTTCTGTAGGGGAGGGTGAGGGCTCTGGCTTCGGTGTCTGTGTAGCTGTGCTGCCTGGATTAACCCTGTGTGTGCCTGCTCCCTCCTGCTCTCTACACAGATTGAGGAGAGCAGAGGTGAGGCTGATCTGTGGTCAGTATGATGTCACAGCAGTGAAGTGTGTTACTATAATTACCATGTGTCTGTGGAGCTTTGACTATACTATCAGAACAGATCAGGGGGGCATGTGAACGGTTCATATCCCTCCCTGCTCTGCTGTATTAGTGACACATGGTGATTATAGTAACAGACTTCACAGCTGCCCTGAGTCTGTTCTGATGGGAGGACAGTGTTTGTTGTTGCCTGAGATGTCCATGGAGATTTGTATGCTAAGCAGGGGGTATAGGAACACTTACATCCCCCCCTGCTTTGCTATTAGCATACACAGACCTCTCCACACTCATAGAACAGCCCTCTCCCTGCTGTCTCCCGACTCTGTGGAGAGGAGCAGCAAGAGCTCAGCCACAGCAGCAGCACAGTGCAGCTGATTCAGCAGTAAGCAGCAGATCTAGGCAGGCATACACAGGGTTAACTCTGGCAGCAAACCCCCTGGCCCTCACCCTGCTGTATAGAAGTTACTGCAGTCTGAGGAGGAGAAGAGGCAGACAAGAAGCACTCTCCTGAATTCAAAAGTCATATGCTGCCAGACACACTGAGGTAGGCTGAAAGCCTGTAGTGAGACAACTCCTTTAAACCTCCAGGAATCAAAGCTGGAGTAGCCGGAAGGCCTACCTCACCCTTTTGATAGCAGAGTATGCCAGGGTTGACTTCCCTGAAGAATTGTCCAAGGTTGGGTCTAGTGTAATATTAAAATCCCCACAGAACAGCACAGTCCCCTGAACCAAAGGAAGGGAGATATCAATCAGGACTTCAAAAAATCTCGCCTGGTCTACATTCGGTGCATTAAGGATGGTGTAAACCTGGCCCCCAATTGAGAGAACTAAGATGAGGTATCGCGCCTCCGGATCAGCGGTGCAGCTAATAACCTGGTGTGCCAATGACCTATGGATAGCAATGGCCACTCCCCTGGACTCGGGGAAATTGGCAAAATGCCAGGGAGTGTAGTATTTATTTTTAATATTTGGGACATGTCCTACCTTAAAATGAGTTTCTTGGAAGCACACAATTTGGGCCCTGGAATGGTGGAAATAGTGTAGAATCTGTGCTCTTTTTTCAGGAGTGTACAGTCCCTTTGTGTTGAAGGAAGCAATGCGAAGATACATTGCTGAACCTAAGGCAAAGTCGCAGTTGGCACATAGGCAAAAAAAATTAAATAAAAAAGGGGGGTCTTATGTAATAAGTGGTGACAGAAAAAGCAGGGGAGAGAGGAGACAAAAAAAAGTGACAAACCACACACACAGCACATTAAGCAACTCAAAAGCAGGTACAAAAGCCCTGCGCGTTATCTCATAGAAAAATGTAACGGAGCAAGAATCCTACTGAATTGAAAAACTCAGGACAGGAGTTCCACCTACTGGGGGTAAGCGGTAGTACTCAGGTACACGAGAGAGACTACTCGTTATCTATGCTGAAAAGGAAAGGATTACACAAAATAACCGGCCCTCATGAACAAATAATGAAGAGGGAAACACAAAGGAGGGGGTTGGGGGAAAGGGCCTTTGGGGGAATTGTTAACCCAAAAAGGGGAACGGGGCACGTCCCCTAGGGGGGCCCAAAGGGGAAAGTCGCTCCCCAAAGGAGCAGGGGGTTCTGGTACTGGGAGGGTAACCAAAGGAGATTTTCAACGGAAAGGGGGGGGGGGGGGGCCCGATAAATGGTTTGGGGGTCCCCTTTTGGGATTTTTCCCCCCCTCGCCGGGCCCGGTTTTGAAGGGGGAGTTAGGGGAAGGGGGACATTTCCTAAAAAGTTTTTTTTTTACCCTAAAAAGGGGGTCCTTGTGGAGAGAAATTTAGGGTCGGCCAACCCGGGGTTTTCTGGCGTTTTGCTTTTTTTTTTTCCCATTAGGAAAAATTGGGCCCCAATTTAAAAAAAAGGGCTTTAACGGGGAGCTCACTAACTTGCGTCCTCACGCGTCCATTGATTAGCCACGCCCCCCAGATTGTTAAAATTTAATGGATCGGGAACTTTTTCCCATGCAGAGAAAAACAATTGGGGTAACTTTTTTAATTTTTTAACTTGTAAAATAGAAAAAGGGGGGGGGTGTTTTTGAACTTTTAAATATTTTTTTTAAATTTAATTTAAAATTTTTAAAAAAAAAAAAATTTTTTAAACTCCCCTTTAAAGCCTTTTCCCCCAGAAGGGTTCGTGAAAAATTTAAAACACCTTTGGGCATTGGAAAAAAGCAAACCCCAAGCCCTACCATTTACTCCCCCTTCTTGCCGGGGGCAGGGAATAGAAAAACCCCGCCCCCCCCAGGGCCATCCCTAAGCCGACCGGGCTTCAACGCCACTTAACCCCTGTTGGGCCTTCGAAAACCAAGGTTCAGGGTCCCAAGGGAAGTAATGGGTTCAGCACCGTTTTCAAAAAATTTTTGATGAGCCCCCAATCCTTTCATCGCAGCGCAAAAACGGAAAAACAAGTTTTTGGGGAAATTGGGCCAGGAAACCCCCAAAGGCGATGGGGCCCAAAAGAAATTAGGGGGGATTTACAACCATCCCAACCCGGAACAACCCATTTCGGCGCCAGAAAACCCTCCTATTGCTCTCCTCTTCCTTGGGACAGTGCAGGGGACCTTTTTGGGAAGGACACACCGCGGGCCTTAGGGACGACTTTTTCCAAAACTGGGGCCAAACCCGCCAGTTTTATTTTTTAAAATTTTTTCCCCGTTTAAACCCCCTTTTTTTTTTACACCAAAAAAGGAAAATTATGGGGAAAGGGGGTTTCGAACCCCCAACCATTTTCGCCCTCTGTTGGATTTAAAAAAAAAAACCCCCCCAATTTTTCCCTTTGGACCCCCCGGGGCCCTTGAGACGGGCAAAAAATGGTTTTGGGGGCGGGCCAAAGGTATCCTCCCCAAATCAGCAGAAAAATCCGGGTATGGGGCCGGGTCTGAAGGCCCAAAAAACCCGAAAACCCCCGTTGTTTTCCCCCGTGCGGGGAATATTCAAGCTTAAAACCCCATTTTGGCTTTCCAAAAAAGGGGGGGTCAAAAAAAATTTGGGGGGGTTTTTTTGTTTAAAACCAAACCCGGAGGACCGCGGGGGACTTCCACCCCTTTTTCCCCCCATAACCCCTTGTAAATTTTCAAAAGCAAAGGGTGGGGCGAAAAGAGAAAAAACCCAAATTTCTAAAAGCCGTTTTTTCGGGTTGCCCCCTTTTTTAAGGGAGAGATTTTCCCTCCTAAAAACGCTTTTGACGCCCGATTTTGGGGGATGTAAATGAACTGCAAAACACCAAAAACAAGGTGCATTAATGTCTGGGCCCCCCAAATTTAAAATTGCCCAAAAATTAAAGCAAAAGGTCCCCCCCTAACGAAATCCCGCCTTGGACCCGAAAGAAAACCATAAAAAAGGTGTATAGGGTTTAGGGGCGCTTTTTCAAAAACAAAAAAAGGAAAAACCAAAGGGCGCCCCCCCGTGCACGAAAAAGGGGGCATTACATATGTTTTCTAAGGGATATGCAATTGCCCGGGGCAAATTTGCGCTAATTCTTGGACAAAAACTTTTCATTGGTAGCGGTAGTAATCCCCCTTTTTTGAGGCACATGGGCCACGGGGGGTTTGCTTTAGAAAAACCCAATTAAACAAGAAATATGAAATGCGCCAACCCATTTTTAAAATTTTTTAAATGCGCCAAAAAAACGAAGAGCCCCCCCCTTTTTCGGAAAACTCCCCCCTTAGCCCTTCACCCACCTCAACGTTTAAAACTAACACCTCAAAACTCTCCCCCTTCCTTTACTCCGCCCCCCAAATCTGTTTAAACCTTCCCAACCCCCCCCCCCCCCCTTTCACCTGCCCCCCCCCCTGGCACCCTGGGGCGGGGAACACCAAAACCAAAACCCTCCACCCCCTCCCTTATTTGGTCACACCTTAAAGACAAAAGTAAACCCCTGAAAAAAACCAACGGACAACCCGGGGAACCCCCGGATCTTTTAAAAAAAGGTTTGGGGGTTGATTTTCCCAGATTTGCTTGAAACCGCTGTTTGGAAAAAACCCCCGCTCTATTTAATTTCCCCTTGCCTCACACTACACAAACACCCTAAAATTTCCCAAGTCTGCACCACCTCTGCCAAACGGGACACTTTTTAAACCGATTTATAAAAACCTTGTTTATCTGACAACCCTATTACAACTTTTTCAAAAACCTTCAACTCTCTCCTTCCCCCAATCCCCTCCCCCCAGCAATGTTTTTGCCAACTCACTTCCAAAAAAATCAACCTCTTTTAAAAAGAGAAAGTTTTAAAACCCCAAAACTGGGAACCCAACCCGGGCCCCTTTTATTCAAAAAGGGGGGCGAAGGTGAAAAAAAAAAAAAAAAAAAAAAAAATACGTGCCATGTCGCAGGGGGGGTTTTTTTTTTTTAAGAAATTCACTTTTCATTTAATAAATTGTTTTTTTAATTTCTCCCAAATTAAACCCGGGTTCCCGGGCAAAAAACAAAAAGAAAGAGTTTGTTTTTTTCCCAAACCCAAAATTAATTTATGGGGTTTTTAATTTTCTTTTAATGTTTTAGTACCAAAATCCAAACTTTTAAAAAATTTTTTTTTTAAAATTTTTTTAACCGTAGACCCCTTTTCTATGACCATAACTTTTTTTTTGAAGGGCCCACCCTATAGAAAAAAAGGGGGAAATGAATTTTTTTTTAGGTTGTAGTGCACTTTTTTTTTTTGGGAAATAAACCCCTTTTATTTTTTTCAATTTTTGGGTTGGAAAAATTGAAAAAAAAAAAAAAAACAAAAAAAAAAAAACAACAAAAAATTTGGAATTTTGGGAAATTTTTTTTCTTTTTCCTCGGGGTTCAGCGATGGGAGAAATGTTTGTAATAGTTTTAAAAAGGTTTGGGAAACAAAAAAGGGAAATTCGGAAAATTCCCAAAATTAGGGTTGTAACTATCTTTTAAAATTAAAAACCCCGGGAAATAGGGGGGGGGGGGGGGGAAAATTTGCCCATTAAAATTTTAATTTTTAAAAAATTTTTAAAAAATTTTTTTTTTTTACCCCCGAAAACCCCGACCCCCCCTAGGGGAACTTGCCCACAAAGGGGTTTTTCGAACAAGTTAAAAACCCTTTTCCCTTTTTTTAAACCCAAAAAAAGGAACTGGTTCAAAAATTGGGTCAGAAATGGGAAAGACATGGGGGCCCAGGGAAGTTTTCCGGGTTCCCCAATTTTTAAAACAATCGCCCACCGACCCCGCCGCGGGTTTCCCAAATTTAGGACGAGAAACAGTGCTGATAGTCTCCAAAAAAATGCACCCCCAGCTTATTTTTTTGGAAAAAAAAAGGGGTTTAACGTTTTCGACCCATCATAGGATTTCCTCATGCGAAAGTTTGGGCCCCTGAGCCAGTCCTCCAACAAACTCAAACTTCGCTGGGGTTTCATGATTCCCCGGATCCCTGTTTTCCCCCACAAGGGAAAAGGAAAAGGGACAGCACAGGGGGGATCATCCCCCCATGCGCTTTTCTTGTCTAGTGCCGATATGCAATGTGAGTACAGAGAATCTATTCAGTGCTGAAGCGGATTCTCGCCCACCGAAAAGGTTTAAAATAACCTTCAAAAACCCGGGACCCCTAAATAACACCGAAAAATCTTTTGACCCCAACGTAAATTTTTAAATGTTTTTTTTTTTAAATTTGGACGGAAAAAATTTTGAAATTTTTGGTTTAAAGCTTTTTTTTAAGGTTGTTTTTCCCAGAAACAAAAAACATTCCCAAAAACCAAGTGTAAAAAACCCCAAGTAAAACCCATACCTTTTAGACTGTCAGCTATCTGTACCCCCAGTTTTTCTCAACCCCCGCCCCAAGACCCATCAACAGGTCAAGTTTTCAGGTTTTTCCTCAGAAATTGCACGGGTTTTTAATTATTTCATTGCATTTTTGGGGGAGACCCCAAAAAACATGACCTTTTTGGGTGGATCTTGAGACTGGGGGTTGGATGCCCCGCTTTAAAACGAATTTTTACACTTATTGATAATCGGGCCCCAAATTATTTCATGAAAAAAACAACTCTTTAAAAAATGAAAAAAAAGAAAAATAAAATTTAAAAAGGGAAAACCTGACAAAGGTTCAAAACGGCGGTGGCAGAAAGGGATAAAAACCCTCTCATCACGGGTTTTCCCACTTGCTAAGTTTCCCCAAACCAAATTTCACCAAGTCCCCCCACCCTTCCCCCACTGCGCCTATACAGAAAGGGAAAGGGGCTTTAAAATTAATTGCAGGGGTCCCAAACAGGGAAACGGTGCTGCCCATTCAGTCTACGGGCCCCACGAAAATGGCAGTTTTTCGAAATTCACAAACCCGGGCCCCTTAAAGTCCCAGGGACAAAGGGAAGGGGGTACAGTGTTTTTGGGTTCGGGGGGGGGCCCGCTTTCTATCAAAGCCAAGGAAGACAGGTATTTGGGGGACCTTTTCTTTAGGAAACTTTTTAAATTTCATGGGTGACAAAATTTCCTTTTAACCCCTTAAGGACCCGGCGGTTTTTTTTTGGTGACACGTTCGTTTTTCCCTCCTCGCCTTCTGAAAGCCATAACTTCTTTATTTTTCCACCTACATAGACACACGAGGGCTTTTATTTTGCGGGACAAGATGTACTTTCTAATGGTGTTATTCACTATACATAGAATAATACTGGGAAACCGCAAAAAAAAATTCCAAGTGGGACAAATTGTGAAAAAAAAAAATGTATTTTCGCCATGTTTGCGGGGTTTTGCTTTTACGGCGTTCAATCTTCGGGGTAAATATAATGTGTTTATCTGTATTCTACAGGTTGTAACGCATCCGGCAATACCAAACATGTAGGGTTTCCGTTATGTTTATGGTACCGTAATAAAATTCCAAACATTTTCTATTTTGAAATTTGCGCCACGGCGCCATTTTGTGCGACCAATAACTTTTTGTACTAACAGCTACGACGTCAGTGAGGGGCATTTTTTTGCGGGCTGAAGTGTACTTTTTATCGCTAGCAGTTTGGAATGCATGCGACTATTTTTGATCATTTTTATTCCATTTCTTGAGTGACGTAAATGACCAAAAAACGCAATTTTGGCATTTGGAATTTTTTTCATTCTACAGTGTTCAGCGTACGGTGATAAATGATGTTATATTTTTATAGATCGGACTTTTTTTCGGACGCGGCGGTAACCAAATATGTGTAACTTTTTTATTATTTTTAATGATTTTATTTGTTAAAATGGGAAAAGGGGAGTGATTTGAACTTTTACGATTTTTTTTATACTTTAAAAACTTTATTTTTTTTTTATTTTTTTTTTTACTGTAACTATTGAGGTCACCTGTGGTACTTGACCACTAGGTGGCACGATTGTTAATAACAAACCTAATGCATTGCATAGGCAATGCATTAGGGTGTACAAAGATGGCGGTTTCCCCACTTCCTGTCTGCGGACGGAAGGGGGAAAAACTGGCCAGGGTAAGTGACGGGAGCCTTCCCAAGGCTCCCCACCACAATGCCCGGTGATCGGATCGGCGCAGCATAGCTGCGCTTATGCCGTCACCGCACCGATCGGTGCGGGGGCACCGATCGGCGTTAATTCAGACGCCGCGGCCATCTTTGCCGCGGCGCCTGATGGGTAAAACAGCGCCAGCGGGCGGAGCCACCGCCGGCGCCGTTACTGCCGGGTGTTAGCGGCAATTTGCCGCTAACACCCGCCGGCTGTGCGGGGGGTCGCGGAGCGATCCCCCTGCAAAGCCCCTCAGCGGCCCTGGGACGTACTCATACGCTCAAGGTCGTTAAGGGGTTAAAATGGAAAGTGATTTTTTTTTTAGCAGCCCTATCTAACTGTTATATATAAAGACTTTATTAGTCACCTTCTTAATTTTATCTTCATTTTGCGTTATGTTGGTTGATATTTGAGGGCTTTGGGAACCAAATACTAGTTTGGGGCTGGTTTCAACACACAATTTTCATTGGTTCTGAAATTACCATTGTATGTGAAGGGATCAATGAACAACCAAAAAAAAAAGAAAAAAAAAGCAGAATAAATTTTTACCATGTTAATATAAACCACTTACCTGGAAATGTCATTTAGCAATAAACTAAGCTTAGATATATTGTTTTCCACATAGCCAATCATTTCCAAGTCTCTCAAAGTAAGCAGTTGCTGTCTGGGATAAATTATCTGACACTATTAAAAAAAATAAAAATAAATAAAAGTACATAGGAAATTAACCTTACAAGAAAACACAAATAGCAATTTACCTTCATAAGTTCTTCTATGCAAGAAATGTAAATGTTAAAAATAGCAGCACGAGAAGGCGGGCCGATATATTGTTTTATATCTGCTCTGTCAACAAAGGCCATATCTATTTTCTCAGTAATGTTCGAAGTTGTCAAGATAACTACATTGGAATATCTAAAAGAAAAAGCACAACATTTGAAATAAACTAAAACAAAATTTATAAACACATTGCAATAACCTAACAACTTTCATTTATTTATTTCTTTAAATAAACCTAAAGATTTTAGTTGAAATTTTTATATGGATATTAAAAGTGTCAAGATAAGTGTCTTAGGCCATGTTCACACGGCTTAAAATGGGCCGTATTTTGGTCCGTAATTACGCGCCGAAGTGTGCAAATTACGGGCTGAAAACGGCCCAGTCATTACGGTAATCCACAGTTCTCATAGAGAACTATGGATTACGTCCCCTCCTGCTGCTCGGCGAATCCACCGGGCGGGGAGATAAGTGACATGTGAATTACCAGCGGCGCATACGCGCCACTAGTACTGAATGTCTATGGGCAGTTAAGCCGTGTGAACATAGCCTTAGGGTGTAGATGGAAATGCAGCTCTGCTTCAGCTTTTGAGCACGAAATATCTGTACGAAGTGCTTGATTTTGGGAGATTACGAAAAGGGTATGCTCAATATCCCACTCATTTGTTGCTGCACAAAATGTGGGAGAAAGTGAAGGATATGAGGGGAATACAGGGGTATACTTCATATACGCCACTTTGGAATAATCCAGCTGTTCCAAAATTGGAGAGGTTGGAGGGATGGGAGGCTTGGATAGCTAAGGATGTTAGAAGATTTTCTCAGGTCCTAGAGGACACGGGAACTCTCAAGTCTTTTAGCCAATTGCAAACGTATTTAGTTATCCCGCACTCCTTTTTCTATAAATATCTTAAACTTCGGCATGCGTTGTATAATAGACTTAATTGTACTAATATATTGGTCAATAAAATTACTCTAATTCAACTTGTACAAGAAAGGAGACAGTCGAAAGGATTAATATCTTTATTGTATGCCCAACTATTGCACAAACACTTTTCCTATGTCCTCCCGAGCAAAATGGGCTAAAATATCTTAGTGAGCAACATCGCTTGTCACAAATCTGCTGCATAGAGTATATCGTACACCACAGTTTTTTTATATAACATAGGTATAAGAGGGTCACCACTTTGTAATAGGTGCAATATTCATCCTGCTGGAATATTACATATGATATGGAACGGTGTCCCAAACTGAAACGCTATTGGGCACAGGTTATTGCTGGTCTTAATAGAGTATTTTCGATACGCTTAGAAGTCACACCGTTAACGTGTATTGCGTTATGTTGAGGATTTGCCGCTCTGCTCAAACGGGAAGACCGCTGTAGCTAGAGCCTTGTTTATGGCTCGTAAAGTAATAGCTCAAAAGTGGCTAGATACTAGGCCTCCCAAATTTTCAGATTTTGTCAGGAAAATTAACTGGCTTATTACTATGGAAAAAAGCATCTACAAGAAAAGAGATAGTATTCCTAAGTTTCATGCATTGTGGGATACATGGTTGGACACACCGGGACTGGCCTCACCATAATTTACTCAGGGATTAAAGGGGTTTTGCCACGAAGTAAAATTGACGTGGGAAACTTGCAAACTAAATAATAACCATTTTCACCATTCATCATTATTAAAAATTCTGGACCGTTTGTGTCTTAGCTGCTCCGTTAGTGATCCATTGTTTACAGCTCGTCTCCAAGGGATTCGACCAGGGCTAAAAGTTCCTCACTCCTGGTCAGACATCACCTCTCCTCTCAGGCAGCTACCAAGTATTCAAACCCCGGGTGCTGTCATTCTACTCCTGTCCTCTGTACTTCTTAGTAATTAGTCAAACAGTGCAAATAAATAAAAAGAAACCTCAATCAGGTATATGCATTGATAAAGAGAAAAAAAAATCCACAGGTTTGGTTCCTGTAGGAGTTTGAACCTAGGACCCTTGTGCTGTGAGGTAAAAACTTTACCTCTGATCTACTCACAGCTTTATACATAAACAGACCTTTCTTTGACTAGAGAGGAAAGGCATGGTGAGGTCATCCTGCTGGGTCACATGATATGCAATTCAAACAAATCACACATGCCCCCTTCTGAGCACACAGAGCTGAAGAGCTGGTTGCAGGAGGTATGAAATGAGATCATGGCAAAACCCCTTTAAACTTGGCACAGGATGCGACAGCCTGCTAGTCTTTCGGGTTAATGCATTGGCACAGACGCATATGCAGTTCCCCTTTTGGAGGTTTTCTTTTTTTTCTATTATATTAATATTGGTTGAAGCCTCGAGATTTAAAATGGTAGTTTGAAGAAGTACTCTGACTAATAGAGAAGCTATTGTTTGGGAGGTAGTTTTTGTGTAAGAGGGGGGTTGGTAGAAAAGTTAAAAAGCAATACTTTCACTTGTGAAGCATGTCTTTGTATAATGCCATTGTTTTTTCTTTTGGTGAAATAAAATTTATTTAAAAAAAAATAAATAAAATGTCTTATGGTGCTTTCACACACAACTGTTTTTTCGGACGCATTTTTTGTGCAGAAAGGCAGAGCAATTAATGCTGTACATTTCTGCACAAAAAAAACGCATCAAAAACGCACCAAGTGAAAGCACCCTTAAGATTTCTTTAGCTCTGGCATCAAGCATTTCCACCTGGCTCTCTTTATCTTTAATTTTTAATCAACAACCAGAAAACTAAGGCTGGGGTTACACGATCTTATTTCTGTGTAATAGTTTTAAAGTCAACTGTAGTACTATAGTTATGGTCTATGGGAATATACTAGCATGTACGTGGTACTTTCATGAGTCTAATGTAAATACGTCACAAAATTATACCAAGTCAGGGCATATGGGCTGAAGGACAAAAAAAAAAAAAAAAAAGTCTGCATGTGAACTTCAGAGCACTTGAAGGGAACCTGTCAGGTGTGTTATACTACCTTAACGAAGAGCAGGATCTGAGAAGAGGAAGAGAAGCAGAGGTCTGCGGTATATAGGTTTATGATTTAAATTTTTGGAGAAAAAAAAAAAAAAAAAAAAAAGAGTTAAAGAAAGTACCGCTTACCCACCTACAGAGTGGTTGAACGTTTGCTCTTTATACACACTAATACAGGGAAAGCGGCAATCACCGAATGTAAGGCTTGGGTCACACTATGGTTTTAACATACGTTATAGGTAAACCGTTTTTATAGGCATACATTTTGGGGGAAAAAACACGATCAAAACATACTTTTGATTGTGTACAGCTATTTTTATTTATTTTTTTTAACTCTGTATAGAAGTTCGTATGCATTTTTTTTAGCAAAGAAAGTATACTTTTTTGTTAAAAGGAGGTTCTGTCGTGAGGATTTCTGATGAAAAATGCATACAATAACATACAGTGTATGGATGCAAATGGAGTCACAAGTATGCTCCTTTGACTTCACGAATGACTCGGTCTATAGATATGTCAAACTGTACGTGTCAATACTGTTTTTGGGTATCAATATCTGTTTCACATAAGTTATAAACGTAGTGTGAAGCAGTCCTAAGTAAGGGTAAGCAGGACTTGCACTGTCTTGAGAACAAGATTTTCCCAGTTTTTTACTCAGAAATCTTGCTCCAAAATCATATAATCCTAAATAACCACAGAGCTCAGCTGCTCTCCCTGTCACATACTGCATAAACTCCTTGACAGGTTCCATTTGAAGCCAATAAGTACCTTTCACTAGTGGTTAAATTAGTTGTTGCAAGAAAATCAAAGGGGTATTTCCACTTCATTGATTAGCTTTAACTCTTAAGGACACCGCTATTTTTTTTATTTTGTTGAATTAATGCATTAACTTTTTCCTTTTTCTAGGAGTATATGTTTTAATGGTGCCATTGACCATACCATACATAAATTCTATGTGGGGTAGAATGTGAAAAAAACAAAAAAACATAACTGTTCCATTTTTGCCGGGGTTTTGTTCTTATGAAGTTCATTGTTCTGCATCATTGACATTTCATTTGTATTCTGCAGGCTGGTTCGATTCTGGTGATATCAAATGTGACGTTTCGGTTAGGTTTTAGCATTTTAAAAAAAAAACAAAACCCTTTTCTTGAATTGCTCTGCAGTGACATTTTCTGCAATCAATAACTTTTTTGTTTTTCAATCGCTGGACTTGAGCGAGGGCTCCGTTTTTGCAGGCTAAAGTGTAGTTTTTATGGGTGCCATGCCGGGATACGTTTGAATTTTTGATATTTTTCTTCTTCTACGATGTTCACCATACAGGATAATTTTTTTTTATTTGTAAAAACGGCAAGAAAGGCGTGTTACAAACTTTCAACTTTTTTTTTACTCCCCAATTGTACATGTAGCCTCCTTAGGGAGCACGATTACGTGTACACTGTTCTGCATTATATGCATAATTCAGAAAGGTGTACAATAATGGCGCTCATTAGTTCCTATGTCACTTTTTTTTTTTTTTTTTAAGTGCTGACTCTCTATTTTTTGTACTTGTTGGGATGTGACATCACTTTCTGCCATTTCTGATCTGCAGCACGAGCTTGTATATTTCTTAATGACAAATTTTAACCCTTTAAAGCTTGGTAGCCCTCTGCTTTTCCATTTAAAAACTTCCATTAATGTCCCTGTAACAGGCTCAGTCAGAATAGCTGTAAACCACCTGTAGCCTATCCAGAAAGTTAGGGATCCTAAAGCTGGCTGTGTGAAACAGCATGAGGAGTATACCCCTACAACCCTTTACTGCCATACTATTACAATGCCTCCTTAGAACCTGTGCTCATGGTATTAACAGCATGTGTCTTTACCTACAGCCAAAGTTAACCCCTCAAATTCCAAGGTTGATGCAGAGTGTCGTTTTCCAAAGGGAGGGGCTCTCTCCTCAGGCCCATGAGCATCCATGCAATGGGATAGTGAGGTACCGAATAGCCAACCAATAGCCCCCAAACTGTCATGCCCTAGGGTCTATTAGTTCCTATTTAAGTCAACACCTGGGTAGAAAACAATGCAATATAGAAGTACCACTGTGGAGAGTTTCCGGGGGCGGGGCATCAAGCATGGCCGCTTTTTAATGAGGCTCCGTATCGGGCAGCGCTGAAGAGACGAATTAGTAGCAGAAAACCTCACCAAACCACGTCTAAAAGCACCCGAGGACTCACCTGAGTCATAGGCACACCAGCCCAGAGAGCCACTTCACTATACCCGGAGGCACACGGCGGTGAGAAGCACCGCGAATCACGGAGCGGGCAGCATCTGCTTCTGCTGCCTCTTATCGCAGCCTCAGAGAGATCATCTCACCGTTCCCCAGGACAACGCACGGGACTTCGGCTTCCGGCGGCTTGCCTCGCTCTGCTGGGCTCCGCATCGCCTAGCGCCACACTCACTCACCCGGCGGGCCCGACGACAGTCTGGGAACGGGGGCAGCACGGGGAGGGCGCCGGCCTGTCGCGGCTCTCGGCGAAGCAGTGGCGCGACATTCTGGAACACCCGCAGCGCACACGGAGAGCGAGACACCCCGTGTGCTGCGGCGGCTGGTTGGGACGGAGGAGGACAGCGGTGACTGCGTTGTTGGGAAAAAAGAAAAAGAGGTCAGTGAGGGGAAGGCTGGGCCCCCCCCCCCCCTCTCTGCCATTAATCGCTTCCCTCTCCCTGCAGGCAGTTGGGCAGGGAAAAGCCCCCAGCGCAAAAACACCCACAGCATTCTTGGTGTGTAGCCCACCTCGAATCTTTTACCAGGTCATGCCCAACAATTACACAAACCTTAGAAAAAGAACCCCCATAGCAGGACACGTTCATCCTTAACCTCACACTCCAGTGTGTAAATCCACGACAGGAATACCCAGCTCCAATCATGCTACAGCCATAATCTCCCTGAAATATCTCTGCTTTAAATCAAACCGGTGGAGGAAGGGAGAGCCAGAGGAGGGGTTTAATGCCAATCTATCATGGTCGAGCCCAATCCTTATACATTCAGGCGGGGGGAAAAAAAAAAATAAAAAAGCTAAGATTGTGCCCCAGCTGAAATATACGTAAGATAACAGTCCTACTGATTGGAACCAGACAAAAACAAACATATCGTTAAATATTGCAAGTACCGACGGGACAGCTCCACACGCAGCCTGATTAACGTAGATAGGGAACCCATCAGGGACATAAAATGCTGTCTTCCATCAACAACTTCTAGGGTCCATTATAACCAACCCTATGTATTCTAGATAAAAGGAAGAGCCATATATGCTTGCATTTAAACCAATCCTCTAACACGGATTTCTGCACTCCACTGCTTGACAAAGCGGCTATTACTCAACAAACGCCTCCCTGACTACCTACCTAAACCTGGTAATACTTATCAAAAGTAGATGATCACTTGCTTGAGCGGTTAAGGACAACGCTGAAAAAACACCATTGAACTTTGCATCTTACTGTTCCACTTGCCGTAATCATCACTTTGCATCCTTTTAATTCTGAGCACCAAGAACTAAATCTCCATATCTTCACTTCACAATCACCATAACGGTTTTGTACAGCAATAGAACTATCTACCATTGTTACTTATCTGGCGCCACCTGCTGGATTTATTCACCAGACGCAAAGAACCCTTGCCTGACCTGTCCAAGGCAACACTGAAATACGCATAACCTCGCATCTTACTGCTCACTGCCGCAATCCAATCTTAAATCCTTTTTTTAAACTTCACCCTGAGGACCTAAATACACCATAGTCTTTACTTCACAAACGCCATACAAGGTTCACAAATACTGGACATATTACTTCTGACTATTTTTAATTATCTGGTGCACATCTGTTGAGTATTTATTCGGAATTGCAGCACTTTCACTGGGGGGTTTCTGGATAATCACGCTTGTGGGACTAAACCACGTACAAGATGAAAGGTGCCATTTTCCTATATAAAACAACAAAACACATTACGTATCACTGGAGAATCAACAAACAAACTTGCACAAATGTTAAAGTCAACACCCAGCTATAACAGGATTCTCAACCTGCCAAACACTAGAAGCATACCTCCTCCCTCAAGGGAAACCGACACAAAATGTGACACATTCTATCCAAGGGCTTTAAACTCCTCAAAGGCTGTTCTGCGGATTTGTCAACCTCAACAGACCACTTGTTCTTTCTCTTACAACAAGCCACTGACACAGTCTGTCATAACTACGACCCCTAGAGTGGACGTGGGGGAGATATGTATAGATACGTACAAAGAAAAGCAACCAGAGTACCATTGCTCTCTGCGGATATAACCACAAAAATCTTCCAAGAAAAACTCCACGTTCAACACCACAAAAACTACAACTACACACAACGAAAATCTCCCTACCAACATGAGCTCTCCACCAACTCGCCCTCACCCTGGCGCAGGGGAGGACGACAAACCCTTCTCCCAGAAAAGCCTCACCAGAACCACATTACATCACTGATAGAACCAACAAATAAACAGCATTATTGGTAAGGCACAGAGGGTATCTAACCTTATCCTCCCGGACGGGCGGTGGACAAAACGTTTCAGATATCATTCAAGCCTTCATATAACGTTAGGCTCTGGCAAAGTAACTGACATCACAGAAGATAATAGAGCTGGGACCAGAACGAGCTCTCACTGGAAGATGAAAAACCCGCATAGGGGAAACCACAACCACCAACCAAACCCTGATCAACAGCCTAAAAAGAAAAACTCGACAGGACTTAGAAAAGAAAAATAGGAGCGTCGGAATAATTTGAGATTCGTGGGTGTCCAGAGTCAGGTGCCCCAGATTCAATAGCTCTTCTGTTCAATGAAGTCGCAACAGCATTGGGACCTAGGACTTATCCCAGGGACCATTGATGGGGTGGAAAAGTGTTCATCGATTGGGGTGCTCCGAACGGCCAAAGAGCTAAGCCCGTCGTCCAGTGATTGCCAGATTCCTCATTGGTCAATAAAGGAATGATTTTTGAGAGCTTTCAGTCAGAAGAGAGAGATACAGTGCGAGGCGGAAAGAGTACTATCTTCCAGGATTCTTCTAATTCAAGTAACCCAAAGAAGAAAGGCATTTCAAGAGGTATGCAATTAACTACACCACCAGAAAATTCGCTTTCAGCTACAATATCACAGCAAAGAATCAGAGTGACCATATTATAACGGCCAAACATCTACATTGACGACCCAGAGGATAAGAGCGGGTTCGCCTTCTACCAGTGAGGCACACTGAGGATGTCACAATCGAGGCTATGGGAGCCTCTTTTCTTTCCAAGAGTCAGGTTGGGAAGGCCGCCCATTTCTAAATGCGAGGACACAGGAAAACTGGCGAATAGTACATTGAGGACAGTCTTTATTTTTCCCTTTTTTTTTTTTTCCGACGTCTTCAAATGGCGACTTAGTTTTCATTTGGTTAATGTTATTAATGTTGATGAATATGATACCTGACATTTAGTCTACACGCTAACTTCTACGATGCATAACTGTTTTCACATGCATGCTTGTCCTATGTTTTTTTTCTTAGCACATGCTTAGTGAATGGTCATGCTCCTTGCGCCGTGGGTCCCCCTCTGTCACTACAGAAGAGAAAGGAGGGCGCTCGCTGGACGCCTTACTGGACTCCACATCATTGAAGGTAATCCTTATGTTGCACCAAAACAATAGACCCAGGATGATACAGATCCGGACCACTACGGTGGAACACACCAGCCACCAAATATATAAAACTCCTCTCTGGAACAAGCAGGGTTAACACCCCAGAGAAGTGACGAAAGGTAATGGCCATATTAAAAGAACTTTTAAAGCTGACATCACTTTTTTACACACACACACGGAAGGAATCACAACTATGTCCTATTAGGGCTCTCTGGCTAGATCCCCCTTTCTTGGCCTAATTACTATGCACCAAAACACGAGGTATGGTAGACAATCTATTTTAAGATAAAAGGGCTACTCCAACGAATAGATGAACAGACATGCAGACCCAGAGGGCAAGTTCTTGTATTTAAGAGCGACAGTTGCCAAATAAAAACGTACACATTTGTCAATATTTATGCCCCAACGGCCCTACTCTTGGTTTCTTTTCATAAGTAATATTTTCATACTATCTAGGCACACACCCAATCTTATAATTATGGGAGATTTAGCGTAGGCACCAACCCCCAGATGGACAGTGACGCCTTCACATAGGACAGCAACTACGCCCCATCCCTCGATCCGGGAACTGATAGAAAGGCTTGAATTGTTTGACCACTGGCGGGCAACAAACCCCACGGCACGCCAATATACCTGCTATGCACAGCCGGGACTCATTTTCCCGCATTGACCTGGCCCTCCTGGCATCCGTGCTTTACCCAGGACGTGGAAGACTCTACAATTCACCAATCGTAATTCAGATCATGCCAATTGAATTAATACTGACGTGGGAGGGGTACAAAGACCAACCGGCCTTACCAACTGCCGTTTTCGGTAGATCTTAGTGACTCAGAGACGAATTTAAAAAACTTCTCAAAATACATGTTCTCATTTGAAAAAAGACAACAACCCAAGCTGGGAATTACCCCGCTGATGTGGCTCACAGCCAAGGCAGCTGCTGAGAGGTCAAGTGATTAGTTACAGGATTTCTGGCAGAAGGCATACACGAAAATAATTTTCAAGGAATTACACTTTAAGTACTGAATACACAAATACACACTCCATAACGCACAACAGAGGATTAGAAAGAGTTACACTGAAGCACAAATCCCTCTTAATTACTTTTCTCCACAAGGAACCGCAAAAATCTCACATATCAATCTAAACAAAAACAAGTTATATAGACAAATGGGAAGGGGAAACAGGATAAGAAATGGTTGCAGGCTTAACTAAGCCAGGGCAAATTCAAGACCTCCCATTGCGGCTATACGATTCCACTGAATCAAACACTCTCGTAATGACCCCTCAGACATAGAAAAGGATCTATGGAGTACTTTGAAGCCTGGTTAAAGGGCAGAACCTTACGTACCCAGCTAAAACCTCGGCATTCCTCTCTGGAATAACCATGCCGGAGGTGAAGCCAGACCAACGAACCTTCCTCGAATCAGAAATAACAGAGGAGGAAGTCAGGGAGGCCATCACAAATTTAGCAAAGGGAAAAACCTAGGGCCCCGATCGGATACCCAGGGGAATTTTACATGTGTTACTAAAAGCGAGGTTGTACCCACCTTACAAAAACGTATTTCAATGACTTCTACATACCACTCAAAATTAGTTGACACCTTTTTTGGACTCCAAAAAATATTTTATTGCCCAAACCCAAAAAAGATTCACACATTAGTAACTTCATATCGCCCACTTTCCTTACTAAATCAGGATTACAAAATATTGACCAATAATGCCCAGCTCGAATACAAACAATCCTATCCCCAAATTATACATCCCTCCCAGAAAATGGCTTCATAAATATAGAATGGCAAACCAGAAGGACGTTGCTGATAAGGTTGGCGGCCGAAGTCTCTGGCAGAACACAAGACACCCAAATGCAATGCTCTAAGCCTTGACGCCGAAAAGAGCAAGTGATTGGGTATCATGGCCGATACCTAACAGCAGCACTGGAGATGGAGGGAGTTGGGAAGCAATCTCTAAATTTTTAGGAAATATACAAAACAAAGTGCCACTACCTCCTCTTCTTGATAATGGGCATGTTTCTCAACCTCTCATTGACTATTTAGAAGGCACTAAAACAAGGATGTCCCTTGTCCCCACTCCTCTTCGACTTAGCATTGACCCTTTATTATATCAGTTATCACAATCCCCTATCCTACAAAGGGCCAGAACTGAAAATATCCGCAATATGCAGAAGAACTGCTGCTGTTCATATCAGGACGGAGGACTTCGCTGTCACCCACACTGCACGACATACAGGAAACAGGTGGCCTAATGGGTTATTAAAATCAACGTAGATAAAAAAGAGCGAATTGGCTTGGATTTCTGAAAGGCCAGCCAGAACCTACTGGACCACTATACATCCCATAAATGGCAATACGGACCTCTATGAATATCATAGGGATCTGCTCACCAAAACATTTACAACTCCTATACCAGAGAAAATGTAACCCAAATACATAACGAGACTACAAAAACACTTGAAAAGGCTGGAATCTCCCAATCTCCTTTAGGGCCGATGTAACTTAATAAAATGGTAGAGAATTTCCCGCGATTTTACTTATATAAATTAACATGTTGCCCTTTTACTTTAAATCAAAAGGGAAAAAAAAAACTTATCCAAGCGGCTCTACCGAACACTTCATATGGGGTTGGTAGGCGGGCACGCATTTCAACTGCACCTCGATCACTCACGCACGATAATACGTAGGGACTGGGGTTTCCAACATAAAAACTGTATAAACCTAGCTGCCATGAGTAGTACCGTCACTGACTGGGCAAAAACACTTAACGTCTTACGGACTGTTGGACTGGAACCGGCTGTTCTGTTCTGGAATTAGTTTGATAAAACTTTCTTCACGCCCCCTACACTAGCCTTCTCCATCGACCAAAGAAAAACCCCTTACTCCATGTCGACCATGGCGCAAAATCAGACAACTGAAAAAACTTACACCAGAATGAAAAACTCACTTGTGTTATCTCTTCACCAAAACCCATGCTTCAAAAGGAACCCCACATAAATATTCGTTGCCTGGCACCAAAAACGGGCTGAGACACATCCGAGACTTTTATTCAATCAAAGCACCAGGGAACCTTTACACATACCAAGAAAGGAACTCTCGAAAAACATATCTCCAAACCTCGAAATCCCTTTTTTTTTTTTTTTTTTTTTTAACTATTTACAGCTAACACGCTTATATACACAAAGTGCTTGCGGGTTGGTCAGACAAAAAGATTGGGATTTCAGATTTTGATCGAGGTTCCTCATCCACACCCCCATCCCGAAAAGCTCACCTTTCAAGCATATATAATATTTACTGGAGATATAGCTGACGACCTCTCGGCCTTTTAATTAGCAAAATGGGAGGATAGAGGATCCCACTAACGCAGGGGTGGTGCTGGAGGCTTGGGTGACGCACATCGTTTTCTCCCCTCCGCTAAATAAAAGGAAAATGTACCCTTTAAAATAGCGGCACAAGCTTATCTTACCCCTGTTAAGGGACATAAGATGGTTGAGTATCCGAACAGATAATGTTAACTGTGTGCGGTTCGCCGGAGCGGTCCTCATACCAACTGTCTGTGGGAATGGCCGCGGTGATCCAGAGATTTTGGGACCACGGTCATAGATTACGTCAAACATGCTTTTTTCACTTCCTTTGTGGAAACTACTCCATGGGCCTGTTCGGCGATGTGGACATATCTCACAACTTACCCCAGGCAAAGGAAACCACGCTTATACTGCATATTATAGCATCTGCAGCACGCTAAAGCCATACTCCAAGTCTGGCTTCAACCCACAGGTCCTGTCGATAGACTTATCATGAAAAACTCTCATTTCTATTTTTAAAATGGACTGGATAGAGGCAGCTCAGCAACAAAGAGATTGAGTCAAAAAATTCTCCTTCTCTGGGAGAAAAAATACATTGACACCTGCCCAGGTCACGAAAACATTAAATTAACTACATGCTTTGAATCCACAAACCATGGTATTTAGAAGGTCAATGTAGATGGGCTCTAATTAACAACAAATACTATACAACAGACTCAAACGGGACTACACTGGTTGTGTCTTAAATGCCATTTAAACATTTTTTTAAACCCGAAAAAGATCCACTAACATTCTCTTAAATCACCTAATAACCCGGAACCCAAGGCCTTTCCCTAACTGACCCCTCTGTCTTGGGAGTGGGAGCAGATACTGGGAACGTTTACCCTGATATATGGAGGCGTCAATGCACACTGTGAGGAGTGCGAACAAAATCGGGGGGGATACCCACGGGCAGGAAAAGAGGAGCGGAAACCAGTTTTTGTCACTCTTCGTAGACCATGAGTTTCATGGTCCTAGTCATAATCAATATAAAAAAACAATTCACATCAAACCTTTTTAGTGTTGGTTTTCAAATGTTTGATTAAGTTGTTACCACTATGAACTCTGTTCAACAACCCGAATACTTAAATCGAGTAACAATGTTTCCATACGCTAACAGCGGTTGTTTCATAGCAGATTTCATAAGAAAAAGGGGAAACTGTAAATTCTAGAGTTTATAAACTTGTCATAACTGAAAATGTTACAATATGATTAATGATATGTATCCTATGTTATTATACATTTCCAACAACTGTAACCAGTCTGATAGTTCGGAATACAATATAAAATATATTTAAAAAAAAAAAAAAGTAAAAATCCTCAGGTTTTACTGTTCAAATTCTGATTCAGAATCCTACAGTATTTTGTCTTTGCCGTATAGACCTAGCCTTAGTCGTGTAGAGCCAACCGTCTGTGGATTTCTGTTATGCCTCAATGCTCCATATTATGCACTATATCTTATATGTACTTTACATATGTGTGCTAGCATATGTTGGTTTTTGAATTTATCATTTGTGTTTTATTTGTATTTCAATGTGATCTAATAAGATTTACTCTTCTACCTTGGAAAAAAAAAAAAAAAAAAAAAAAAAAAAAAAGAAGAAGTACCACTGTGTATTATATATCAGGGATCAAGCAATATCAAGGTAACATCCTCCAGTGGGTCTAAAATTATAATTTTATTTTTTTAAATCAAATTTTAATTTTATAAACAAATTTTAAATAAAAATTCCTGGTGTGTGTGTATATATATATTATTATATAAAATATTATATAATATATTAAATACATACATATCACACAAACCCCGCGTCATGCCCAAAAAGTTTTGAGAATGATACAAAAGTTTAATTTTTTTCAAAGTTTTACTGCCTCGTTTTTTTAAAGGCAATTTGCATAACTCCAGAATGAGTGATCAGCTTAAAAACAATTAATTGCAAATCAATAGTTTCCTAGAAAAATTTTCTTTTTTCCCCCAAAAAAAACATTTCACTTCTTTCAGGCCGCCCTTAAAAGGGCCCGGGTAACATCGTTTCAGTGATTGCTCCATTAACAAGGGGTGGATGTTGATGAGGAAGGGTGCAGATAAAACTGTATGATTAAAAAAGAAACACACCACTGGACACTTTTAAAAGGGGGCTGGTGCTTGGATCCCTTGTTTCTCTTTTGTTAACCATGGTTATTTTAAAGAAACAGGCATCATCATTTCACTGCACAAAACTGGCCTAAAGGGAAGATATCTCAGCAGAAAGTTGGCCCCCCAGTCAACAATCTATCGCA
>JAODAL010000455.1:0-95000 GCA_025379985.1 Phyllomedusa bahiana | reverse complement strand
AAGTTAGCTTTACCTTTTGGGCCGATACGATTACGGGGGGATACCCAATTTTTTATTTAATTTTTTTTTTTGTTGAAGCGCTTTAAAAAAAAAAAAAGGGGGTTTTTAGTGGGGTAAAAAATATTTATGCATCGGCTATCTTCTGAAAAAAAACCTAACTTTTTATTTTTTCCCTATACAGACTGGAGGGGACTTTTTTTTGGGGGGTGAACTGACGGGTTTTAAATTTTGGGACAAGTTGGGGGTTTTATTTGGGGGTTTTTTATCACTTTTATTCCATTTTATGTGCTGCCGGGTGAACAAAAAACTTAAAATTTCCCTTTATTGTTTTTTTTTTTTTAAAAGGCGTTTTTTTTTTACCGGGGACGGGTAAATTAAAATGACAGATTTAAAAGGGCAGGTCGTTACACCCGGGGCCCAAAACCAAATTGGGTATTTTTTTTGACTTTTTTTGGGTTTGTTTGGGCGTTTGTAAAGGGGAAAAAGGGGGGGTGGGAGTGTTATTTTATTTTTCGTTTTTTATGTTTTACAAAGTTTTTCACATTTTTTTTTTTTCATTTCACATTTTTTTTTTTTCTTTTCCCCATAGGGGATTTGAAAAAGAGAGATTCCTCTGCGTTTTTCCTTAGTTATTGGGGACCCATGGTCGCAATAAAGGGGGTTAAAATGCCCCCCCCCTCCCCCTCCCCGGAGCGATCCGGGTCCGGGGCCCAAGCTGGGATGTAGCTGGGAAAATACAGCTGAACCCCGCAGCGATCCCCGTGAACTTTTACTTTAGAGTTCGCGCGTTTCCCCAGGAACGTATGCCTAAAGTCCCGGTGGGGTGAAGGGGGGTTTTTAAACCAAAAAAAAAGGGTGGCTGATTTCAAAAACAGTTTTCGGGGGGACAAAACTCTTACTGTGACAGTCAAATGTTTGGGGGGGGTTTACTGCTCCCTATGTTTTTCCCAAAAAAACCCGGATTTTCCCGGCCTTAAAAAAAGGTTCCCCCCCCAAAAGGGCCACCAACCAAAAGTGTGGCCCGTAACCCCTGGACTAAAAAATTTTGGCCTTTTTGAGAAGCTACACCCCGGAGGAAACCCCGTGTTTTGCCACCCCAACTCTGTTTGCTTCAAAGTGTTTGGTTTAAAAAGAAAAATACACTTGGGGTTTTGGGGAAGTGCGCCAAACTTGCAGGAAATTTTTTTTGCGTTTTTTTTTTGGGACCATAGGCCTTTTTTGCATCTGGACCCAAAACCCCCGTGGGGTTTCTATGGCTGATTAACTTTGCAATGGTCCCAGAGCTGTAATCGCTCACATATGGTGGAGGATGCGGGCGTATTGAAGAGACAGTACCTGAAAGGCAGAGAGAGCTTGGCAACCATGGAGGAGTTAATCAAGCAGCTTCTAAAAGCCAATCTCAACCTCCAACTTGCCCATAGCGAGAGGCGACTGCATTTCAGCAACAGGTGCACAAAGACTTATGGGCTCAGGCAGAGACGAATAGTCTGTTGATTGAAGCTCACCAAGTCACTCTGAAGGAACAGCAGCAGGTGAACCAGACCGCAACAGGCCTTGACAGAAAGGCTTGAGGGGATGGGTGGGAGGGGGGTTGATAAGTGGGCAATCCATGGCCCGTCAGGTACGGCAAAACGTACTACGGAAGAGGACGAAAGATGACAATGTTATCCTTGGAGAGGATTGTGGAGAGAGAGCAGCTTCCTGTGGACCAGAGGGCGGATGTCCTGGCCTTTCTAACTTGCAAACTGCAAAAGGCCTACCTTGACCTGAGGGTTTGAGATGCCAAAGACTACTATAAGTCAAAACTGGGTGTTCACCTGGCGGTACAATCCCAAAGAGTCTACACCTGGGAGTTTGATTCTGCAAAGCCAGCTTGGTCACAGGTGTATGACCTCTTGCACCTCACCAACAAGTGGCTGCAGCCGGAGTATCCCAAACCTGTCCAGGTGATAGAGTGGGTTGTTTATGGCCGCTTTGTCCATGCCCTACCTATAAGGCTCCAGCAGTGCATGTAGTATATCTATCTCAAAAG
This sequence comes from Phyllomedusa bahiana, assembly GCA_025379985.1. Lineage (NCBI taxonomy): Eukaryota > Metazoa > Chordata > Amphibia > Anura > Hylidae > Phyllomedusa > Phyllomedusa bahiana. Next base: position 92,968 of record JAODAL010000455.1, on the reverse strand, counting down.
GTGTGGTCAGGCTCGTCTCTGTTGTGGAGAGACAACGCCACAGAGAAATTCCTCCAGGTACTACATCCCCTTGGAATCCAGCAGAAGCCAGCATTGGGTAAGACTGTGCTCGTCACATGAGAGGTGTCCTGAGGGGAGGGGGTCCATATGAAATGACAAAGGTGAAAAGTCACCCATTCCAAAAAGAGACTCATTACTTAGAGCCCAGGGCCCTATCGTCTGCTTGCGTTGTCAAGGACATTTGGCGGCATGTTGCCAAATCTTGGGGGAGCCAATGGAGTGTGGCCAGGGAAGGTGAACCTTATTGTTTGCCAAGCCTTCCTACTCCACCCATGCTGATTCGTGTGTGTGTTGTGTGTGTGTGTGTGTGTGTGTGTGTGTGTGTGTGTGTGTGTGTGTGGTGTGTGTGTGTGTGTGTGTGTGTGGTGTGTGTGTGTGTGTAATAGGATTGTTCTGTCAAAGTTAATGGACACACTGTACAGGCTCTACTAGACTCCGGAAGTTTGGAGACTTTGAGGGACCCTAACCTGGTAAATGCTTGGAAAAAGCAAGCGACTATCCTCATTTCACAGTACAAAATGACTTGGTGTACAGGATAAAAAAAAGACACCAACTGAGGTGGTTGAACATTTGGAGCAGAACTTCTACTGGCTGGGTATCAAGTGGTCGAGAAATTTTGCCAATCCTGCCCGGAGTGCCAGATTAACGCTCCTAGATCACATTTTTGAAGCCCGCTAATTCCTCTACTGATAATTGAAGTTCCCTTAGAGTGGATCAGCATGGATCCAGTGGGGCCTAAGTCGGCCAGGGGAATCCATATATCTTGGTGGTCCTCTAAAGGTATAGCAAAGAAGCTGTTCCACATGCTCACCCAAACAGGGATCCCTTCAGGTCAAAGATGACTAAGGAGTTAAGCCAGCTTATAAAAACGACCGATCTCCGTACTTCTGTATATCATCCCCAGACCGAAGGAATGGGGAAGAGATTTAATAAAACCCTGAAAGGGATGTTACAAAAGTGGTGGATAAGGATAGGAGGGACTGGGACTGCCTGCTATCCTATCTGATGCTCTCAATATGAGATGCAGGCACCCACTAGGTTCTCCCCATTCGAGCTCCTTTACGGTAGGCATCCCAGGGGACTCCTATAAATAGCCAGAGAGACCTGGGAACAGGAGAATACACTGTACATTGAACACATAGTGGAGCTGCAAGATAGGATTGCGGTAGTCATGGCCATAGCCAGGGAGAACATGAAGCAGGTCCAGGAAACACAAGCCAGAGTGTATAACAGGTCAGCAAGGATCAGAGTCTTTAAGACAGGTGACAGAGTATTAGTACTTGTCCCGACGGTTAAGAGGAAATTTCGAGCGAAAATGGCAAGGTCCCTAAGAGATCTGCAAAATAGTTAATGAGGTAAGCTATAAGGTGTTCCAGCAAGAAAAAAAGGAAACCCTACCAAACTTACCATATTTACCTCATCAAGTCCTGGAAGGAGCGTGAAAGTATTTCAGAGTCCTTGTCATAGGTCCAAAGGCAAGAGGTTAAGAAGTTTTTACAAAGGAACAGACGAGTCTTCTCGGAAATACCAGGCCAAACAGAAATTATTACGGAGACAGGTCAGAAGGTATGGGTAAGACCACTTCGAGTGCCTGCAGCCCAGAGACAAGCAATCTTTGAAGAGGTGAATAAAATGTTAGCTCTAAGGATAACAGAGAAGTCACAAACTGGGTTGTCAGCCCCATAGTGATCATCCCCAAACTGGGCAGCGGCTTGTGATTTTGCAACAACTTTTGTAAGTTAAACAAAATATCGAAGTTAGATGCCTGGGCCATGACCAGGGACGATGAATTGATTGCAAGGTTGGGAACGCTACATATATAACCTTATTAGATCTTACCAAAAGATTTTGGCAGGTTCCCCTCACAGACAAGGCTCAGGAAAATTTGCATTTTCCACCCCAGAGGGACATTTCCAGTATGTTGTCCTCTCCTTTGGCCTAGATGGGGCTCCCACTACATTCCAGAGGTTGATGAATCTCATCCTGCAGCTCCATAAAGAATATGCAGCCGCATATCTGTATGATGTGGTAAAATATGGTTTCGACTGAAAATCCTATCTAGCCATGGTACCTCATTTCCAACCCCAAGAAGTGTGCAATAGAGCTAGGGGAGGCTCACTGGTATGACATTAGGCGAGGGGTCATCAAACCCCAAGTGAACAAAATTGAAGCCATTAGACATTGGCCTGGACCAGCTTCTATTAAGCAGGTCAGAGCCTTCCTGTGGATCGCAGGGTACTACAGGAGGTTAGTACCAGGTTTCGCCTCAATAGCTACCCCTCTTACAGACCTAATCAAAAGGGACAAAGTCCACCATGGTAAAGTGGAACCAGAAGGCTGAACAGGCCTTTTAGAAACTGAATGAGGTACTCTGTGAGAGACCAATATCAATCGCTCCTAATATTAGGAGACAATTTATATTTCTGGCAGATGCCTCAGAAATTGGCTTAGGGGCTGTCCTGTGTAAACTAGTGACTGGGGAAGAACACCCTGTAGAGTATCTTAGCAGGAAGCTGTCTGCGGCCGAGAAAAATTACTCTATTGTAGACACATGAAAGTAGATATTTATAAATATTGTTTACACAGCACTTTTTTTTATTTACAGATTAAAACCAACATGTCATACACTGAATGGTTAACTCTTAAAAAGTAAAAAAGAAAAAACCAAAATTGCTTTATTTTCTTTATCCTGTCGACCAAATAACGGATTTAAAAAGGTGATCAAATAAAGTCATGTCCCCCAAAAATTGTACCAGTAAAAAACATCAACTCATCCTGCAAAAAACAAGCCCCTACACAGCTCCATACACAGAAAAATAAGTTAAAATGTACTCAGATTATGGCGATGAACAAACATGTTTTTGTTTTTAAAGAAGTGTTGTTTATTGTGTAAAAGCAGTAAAACAAAAATATAGACCAAATGGGTATCACTGTAATCGTATCGACCCGTCGAGTAACGGTAGCATGTCATTTGTACCGCATGGTGACTGCTGTAAAAAATAAAAAAACACTATTAGGATCGCTATATTTTATTCATCCCACCTCCCAAAGACACTGATAAAAAGTGATCAATGGTATTTTGAGGCGCAAATGACCACCAACTCACCCCGTAAAAAACAAGCCTTTATACAGCTCAGTGTACAGAAAAAAAAAAACTTAAAGGGGTGTTCTCACTACAGGCATCTTTACATTTTTTTTCTTACAGTTTCAAATCCAGGGACAGGTCTCTCCTTCCAGTTGGTGTGTCTTCCCTCACTGAAGAGTGGTGACATCACACCTCATCTCTGTCTCTGCTCCCTCCACAGTCCTCATTCTGTGTGAGCAGGGGAAGGGAGAGGAAGTCAAAGCTCTGCAGACCTCCTGCAATGGTCAGTTCTCATTGCTGGAGAGCTGTCACCTCCCTTCCAGGTTTCACAAGCAGTCCTTGTAACCAGAACACCTGCATTGGTGTAAACAGTTATACTACAGCCCCCTAATATTATATAAACTGACATCTTGTCATTGTGTCTAGCAGAGTATTATATGTGTGCTATATGGTGGGGGGGGGGGATCTAGCATTGCTCTGATCCTTCACATCAGAGCAGTCCCTGGGAGAGGAGCAGAGCAGCCTTCAGTTTAACACAGCTCAGTGGGGTGTAAGCATCACAGCACAGGGGGTTGAACTAAATATCATTCAGCCAATCACAACAAAGGGTGTATGGCCTGACCTCCAGGCTGCAGTTTAGGTGTAGAACACACAGATTAGCTAATAGCTGCTATACTAAACGATTTAAGTGAAACCAATTGCAAAGTGCTTATTTTTAAGTACAGGAACACGGTAGATGTGACCAGGGAAATGCAACTTAAAATGGAACCCCCAGATTCTCCCGTTTTCAGAGATATCCCATATGTGGCCGTAGTGCGCTATTTGGCTCAACCACTGGTCTCCGAATAGGAGAGCATCTACTAGACTTTGGGGTCTCATTTTCAGTACCATTTTATTTAGGCACCATTCCAGCTTTGCGGGCACCCTAAGGTGCTAAAACTTATTAAACACCCCTTAAAAGACGTCATATTAGTAACTACACCCCTTAAGGAATACATCCAGGGGTGTAGTGAGTATATCGACCCCACAGGTGTTTCACTATTTTTTTTAGCATTAGGAGGTGAAATAAAAATGTTTTTTTTTCCAACAATCTACAATCGTAGCCGAAACTTTTTTTTTTTTTTTACAAGGAATCCTGGAAAAAGGTTCCCAAATATTGTTACGCAAGTTCTTCCAAATTCGGTAGTACCCTATATATGGGTGTAAACTGCTGTTTGGGTACAAGAGAGGGATCGTTACTTTGCTTTTGGGGGACAGATGTTGGTGGGTGACCTGTCGCCTTTGCAAAGCCCCCAAAGTATCAGAACAGGAGAAACCTTCTAGAAGTCGCCCCATTTTGAATTCAATATCACTCATGGATCTCTTCTAGGGGTGTATTGTGCATTTTGGGTGCACAGGTGTTCTGTTTTTTTTTTTAGTATTGGGCCATGAAAATGTTTGGGGGGGGAGGGGTCGGAGTGGGAGCAGTTTCCCCATTGTTTCTTTGGGCTTCAAGTTTACAGCGTTCGCTGTGTGGTACAAAAAAATATAACTTTACTATGCGGGTCAGTACAATTACAATGATATAAATTTTATGTACCGTATATACTCGAGTATAAGCCGACCCGAGTATAAGCCTAAGCACCTACTTTTGCCACAAAAATCGGGAAAGCTTATTGACTCGAGTATAAACCTAGGGTGGAAAATGCAGCGGCTACTGGTGAATTTTAAAATTAAAAATAGATACCAATAAAATTACATAGGCAGGTATGTGTCCCCCATAGGCAGATATATGCAGGTATAGGCAGTTTAATGTCCCCCATAGGCTGGTATAGGCAGCTATATGTCTCCCTAGGCAGGCTATAGGCAGGTATAGGTCCTCATAGGCAGGGTATAGGCAGGTATAGGTCATTATAGGCTGGTATAGCTCCCCCTAGGCAGGCTATAGGCAGGTAATTGCCCCTATATGCAGGTATAGGTCCCCCTAGGCAGGCTATAGGCAGGTAATTGCCCCCCATAGGCAGACTATAGGCAGGTAATTGCCCCCCATAGGCAGACTATAGGCAGGTATAGGTCCCCCTAGGCAGGCTATAGGCAGGGTATAGGTAGGTATAGGTCCCCCTAGGCAGGCTATAGGCAGGTATAGGTCCCGCTAGGCAGGCTATAGGCAGGGTATAGGCAGGTATAGGTCCCCCTAGGTGGGTTATAGGCAGGGTATAGGTCCCCCTAAGCAGGTATAGGTCCCCCTAGTCAGGCTATAGGCAGGTATAGGTCCCGCTAGGCAGGTTGTAGGTCAGGTTGTAGGTCCCCCTAGGCAGGCTATAGGCAGGTTATAGGTCCCCCTAGGCAGGCTATAGGCAGGTATAGGTCCCCCAGGGAGGTTATAGGCAGGTATAGGTCCCCCAGGGAGGTTATAGGCAGGTATAGGTCCCCCAGGGAGGTTATAGGCAGGTATAGTTCCCCCAGGGAGGTTATAGGCAGGTATAGGTCCCCCAGGGAGGTTATAGGCAGGTATAGGTACCCCAGGCAGGTTATAGGCAGGTATAGGTCCCCTAGGCAGGTTATAGGCAGGTATAGGTCCCCTAGACAGGCTATAGGCAGGTATAGGTCCCCCTAGGCAGGCTATAGGCAGGTTATAGGTCCCCCTATGCAGGTATAGGTCCCCTAGTCAGGCTTTTGGCAGGTATAGGTCTCCTAGGCAGGTTATAGGCAGGTATAGGTCCCCTAGGCAGGTATAGGTCCCCTAGGCAGGTTATAGGCAGGTATAGGTCCCCTAGACAGGCTATAGGCAGGTATAGGTCCCCCTAGGCAGGTTATAGGCAGGTATAGGCCCCCCTAGGCAGGCTATAGGCAGGTTATAGGCAGGTATAGGACCCCATAGGCCGGCTAGAGGCAGGAATAGGACCCCTAGGCAGGCTATAGGCAGGTATAGGTCCCCTAGGAAGGCTATAGGCAGGTATAGGTAGAGTTTTAAAACAAAAAACTACTTACCTCGCTCCCCGCTGCTCTGCCTCCCGGGCGCTCTCCTCCGTCTTCTCGGCACAGGCGGGTGATGTCATCAGGCCGGGCACGCAGTGTGATGACACGCGCTGCCTGTGCCAGAAACTCCGGACAGCCGTGAGTCTGCAGACGCCAGGAGTCCACTGCGGAGCAGGGAGCGCTTGCTCACTGCTCCGCAGTGCTATCTCTTCTCCTGCATGCGCTCTGGAGGAGTCACATACAGGTGTAGAGATCGCTGACAGCGCCTGGGCCATTGCAGCGTCCGGACGCTGTCAGGTACTCGGCATTCAGTTATATGCGGAAGCATCCCTGTCGGCGCACGGGCCATCGCAGCGCCCGATTGCCGACAGTGACTCTAGTATAAGCCAAGGGGGGGATTTTTCAACACATTTTTTGTGCTGAAAAAAATCGGATTATACTCGAGTATATACGGTAGTTTATGTTTTATTACCTTTACACAATAGAAATGTGTTTATAAAAAAAACTGCATTTTTATGTCATATTCTGATAGCCAAAACTTTATTTTTCTGTATACAGAGCCGATTATGGGCTTTTTTTGGTGGGATGAGGTTTTTATTGGTATCATTATGGGGTGCATATGATGCTTTGATCACTTTTTATTAAGGTTTTTGTTAGGCATTTTGAACAAATACAGCAGTCCTGGTAGTGTTTATTTTTTTATCAGCGGTCACCGTGCGGTATAAATGACTTTTATTGGTATTTTTTTTGGGGGGGGTGGGATTGGGGGAAAAGGCTTTTTGATCGGTTTTAAATCCGTTTCTTAGAAGACAGGGTGAAGAAAATACTGCAATCCTAGTAGTGCTTTAATTTTATTTTTAACAGGGTTCACCTTGCAGTATAGGCGACAAGTTACTTTTAGTCTGTGGGTCGATAGGATTACGGCAACCAATTTATATAGTTTTTTATGTTGAAGTGCTTTAAAAAAAGTTTTTATTGTGTACAACAATATTTATGCTGTCTTTTGATGGCCATAACTTTTTTTATTTTTCCGTATACAGAGCTGTGTATGGATGAACTGATGTTTTCAATGGTACCACTTTTGCGTTTGAGTTTTTGTTCGCTTTTTATTCCATTTTATGTGCTACGAGATGAACACAAAAAAAGAAAAAAAATTCTGTGATTGCACCGATTACAGACAGGAGAAGCTCACTCCTCCAGTCTGGTCCAATATCGCGATCGTGTGGGGCTCGCTTGTGAGCCCACATGATCTGCAGGACGTACCCATTCGTCCATTTGTGGGAATGCATTTACCACCAGGACGTGCAAGTACGTTCATTGTCGGGAAGAGGTTAAAGTACTCAAAACAGCAGTTAGGAAACTTGTTAACCCTCTAAGTGTTTCACAGAAATTTAAGCAAATTGGAGGAGAGATTTCAAAATGTCACAATTTTTACAGGTTTTCGATTTTAATCCATTGTTCACTGGAACACAGTAGATGTTACCAAGGAAATGCAACTTAACATCAATTTCCCCGATTCTGCCGTTTTTAGAAATATTTCATAAGTGGCCCATGTGTGCTATTTGACGGGACCACAAGCCTCAGAAAAGGAGGAACGCCTAATGCATTTTGGGGTCTCATTTTCATTAGGGTATTTTTTAGACGGCATAACAGATGTGCGGACACCTCAACATGCTAAAACTTAATGAACACCCATAAAAAAGCCCATTTTGGAAACTATACCCCTTACGTCAGTGTTTCTCAACTCCAGTCCTCAGGACCCCACAACAGGTCATGTTTTCTGGCTTTCCTTAGCATTGCACAGGTGATTTCATTATGCTGCACAGGTGATTTAATTATTGTCAGTGCATTCTGTGGGAGATCCTGAAAACATGACCTGTTGGTGGGTCCTGAGGACAGGAGTTGAGAAGCACTGCCTTATGTAATATATCCAGGGGTGAAGTGAGTATATTGACCACACAGAGGTTTCACAGTTTTTTTTCTTTTTTTTAGCATTAGGCTGTGAACTTGGAAAATGAAATTTTGAACAAATTTTAGAAATGCTGGAGGAAAGAAAGAAAAAAAAAAAAAAAAAAAAAAAACCATCCCAAAATTAGTTATGCAATTATGTCCAAATTTGGCAATCCCTTACATGTGGGTGTTAATTGCTGTTGGGGCACGACAGGGCGTATGAGAGAGGACGTGCTATTTGGATTTTGGAATGCAGATTTTGGTAGGTGCCATATACCATTTGCAAAGCTCCTGAAGTTTAATACAGGTGAAACCTTCCACAAGTCACCCCCACTACCCCCATTATGGATTCAACACCCCTCAGGTAAATCATCCCATTCAGCAAGCTCTGGTCGCAACCAATAACACATGAAGCCAGCTATAGTATACAACTGGTTCCATTTGCTTATCATGCGGGCTCTGCTTGTGAGCCTGCACAATGTTTATGACTTACCCAACCACAACATACTGGTACGTCAAATGTCGGTAAGGAGTTAACTATATGGCTATGTAATGTCAAATAGTGGATTAGATTATTTGTATCATAAAAAAGAGCTCCAATCAATATAAACACATTACAGCAAGACATACACAGCATGTTTTCCATGATTTTGTAGAGGTTTTCTCCCACACTTCAAAACAAACGAATTAGTGGCCTCAGTGTGTGAGATTAAGGTGCTAAATCTATGTTCCCTAACAACAGAGATTGCAACCATTCATATCTTTTTCTAAGTGCTGCAGAAAAACTAGCATTATACAAGCAGAAAAGTAAAATATCAGCTCCTTAGCTGATCGCTGTCTTTTGATGGCGGACACTGCAGAACCTGTATCGGCAGCATCAGAACCTGAGCAGTAACTGACAGCTAAATTCCTGGAGCAGCCTCTGACCATGGCAGGGTTTGGAGAAAGCCTCTGAATCCTGCCATTTAACCAATTGATTGCCACGATTCAAGACTCCCCCATCTGACTGACTTACGGAGCTTTCACTGACCTAATCCGAGCCTGTGGTAACACCATTTAAGTCCAGACGGCCCTGAGGACCTAAAATGGCCCCAGACATTACTGTCTGAGCAGTAAGCCTGCTGTTAGGGCACAGTATGTGTTGTATTACCCCCACCATGTGTCATAACACAGTGTGTAATGTTATGTGTTTGCCTACATGTTTAAAACTAAACATGAAATGAAAATACCCCTATAAAACTTCTATTAACCCTTTAAAGACTCAGGCAGTTTTGGCTTTCCTGACACAGCCCTAGTTTTGAAATCTGACATGTGTCACTTTATGTGACAATAAGTTTTACCTATCCATGCGATTCAGAGTTTTCTCGTGACACATTGTGCTTTAAGTTAGTAAGAAATTTTGGTCCATAGAATCCTTGTTTGTGAAAAATACCAAAATTTTGTGAAAATTCTGAAAAATTTGTCATTTTCAAAGTTCTAAAATTTCTTCGTGCAAGATAGATAATTATTCCCCACAAAATAGTTTATAACTAGTATCTACCATATGTCCACTGTAGATTGGCATCAATTTTTAATTAAATTTTTCTATGACAGAGGGCTTAGAAATGTAGTAGTATTCACATTTTCAAGAAAATTTGCAACATATGTAATCGGTGCAATCACAGAATTGCACAAAAAGTTCTGATGTGGCGTTGAGGGGCCTGTATATTAGATACCACCATAAATGACTAAGAAACTAGACCCTTTAAAGTATTCAAAATTAGCATTTAGGAAATTAACCCATTAGGTGTTTCACAAAAATTATAGCAAAGTGGAGATTACATTTTTATCCATTATTCACTGGAACACGATAGATGTGACCAGATAAATGCTACTTAATATTGATTCCCCAAATTCTGCCATATCAGAGATATCCCATATGTGTCCCTAGTGCACTATTTAGCTCAACCATGAGCCTCAGAATAGGAGGAGGACCTACCGGACTCTGGGGTGTCATTTTCATTACAAGTTTATTTAGGCGCCATTTCAGATTTGCGGACCCCGTAAGGGGGAGAGGGAGAGAGAGAATGAATGAATGAATGAATGAATATGAATGCGTTCACATGAGCAGTCGACACATGCGGCGCTGGGGTTTGCTGCGTTCACCGACAGCAGTCGACGCGTTCGGTGCGGAGTTTGCTGCGTTCACCGACAGCGATCAGTGGTCCTGCAGCAGAGAGAGATCTTGTGCAGTCCCATGTAAACAAACAGATAAAGCATATAGTTTTGTTCTGCAGATCTGTAGAGGTCAGAGGTGTAATAATCTGCAGGATATATCACTGTGTGAGAGTAAAAAGAACTAAACAAAAAAAAAAAACACACCCATCTTTCCCAGAGTCCTGAATGTCAATGCCCATTCTAGTTACAAAGTATGTAGAGAGAGCGAGAAATGTAGATATACACTATCGAGTTACATTTAGCTTTTCGCTTCCAATGATTCCTTAGTCTCAGACAGCTGAGAATCTCTCCCCTCCCTCACCTCACACAGAATGAATTCTCATGTGCACATTTCGGAAGAGAAGATACTCCCTGCTGGGAGGAGAAACACGCCCCTCCATTTCATAAGCTCTCCTTAGCAACCAGTATAAACTGCTGCCAAATTATGAAATTATAAAACCCCTTTAAGGAATATATCCAGGGGTGCAGTGAGTATATTGACCCCACAGGTGTTTTACAAATTTTTTTTAGCGTTAGGCAAAAAATATTTTTTCCCCCCCAACACTTGGAATCTTGGAAAAAAAGCATCCCAAAATTTGTTACTCAATTTCTTCTAAATTCGGCAATACCCTACATGTGGATGTAAACTGTTGTTTGGGTGCATGGCAGGGCGTACAAGGGAGGGAGAGCTATTTGGAACGCAGATTTTGGTGGGTGCCATGTCGCATTTGAAGAGCCCCTAAAGTACCAAAACTCATCTAGGGGGTGTACTGTACATTTTGGGCGCAAAGGTTTTCCATAGTTTTTTTTTTTTTTGTTTTTTTTCCCCTTCGCACTAGGCCATGAAAATTGGGAGGGGAGGAGGGAAGCACATTTCTGCCACTGATTTTTGGGCTTCATTTTTATAGCGTTCGCCATGTGGCATAAATGACATAACTTTACTATGTGGGTTGGTACAATTACAAGAAAAATAAATTTTATATAGGTTTTTATATTTTATTAATTTTACACAAAAAAATGCGTTTTTATGTCGTCATAGTCTGAAAGCCATAACTTTTTTTTATTTTGCTGTGTACAGAGCTGTGTAGGGGCGGGATGAGTTGCCGTTTTCATTGGTATCATTATGGGGTTCATTTGACTCTTTGATCACTTTTTATTAAAGTTTTTGTAAAGGCGTTTTGAACAAAATACAGCAATCCTGGTAGTGTTTTTTATTTTTATTTTACAGCGGTAACCATGCGGTATAAATGACATGCTAGTTTTACTCAGCAGGTCGAAACGACTACAGCGATACCCAATTTGTTTTTTTTTTGGTTTTATGTTTTTACACAAAAACATTTTTATTCAAACCAGAAAACATGTTTTTGCTTCGCCATAGTCTGAAGCCTAACTTTTTTTTTGGAAAGGGTTGTTTTTTGAGGTTTGTCGACGTTGATATTTTTAGTGGGGACAAGGCTTTATCCTTTTTAATCGTTTTTTTGGAAGGGGGGGAAAGAAAATACTGCCCCCAGTAGTGTTTATTTTTTATTTTTTACAGAATATGTGCAGTTACAGACAATTTTGTTTTATTTTGGGGGTTAAACAATACAAAATTTATATAGTTTTTTTTTGTTGAAAAAATTGTTTTTTTGTGAAAAATTTTATGTACGCTATTTCTAAAAGCCATAACTTTTTCATTTTTTTGTATACAGAGCGGTGTAAAGGCTTTTTCTTTGAAAGATGAATTTTAATTGGCACCACTTTGGCGTTTATACGAGTTTTTGCCGTTCACTGTGTGGGCTAATGTGAGATTTATAGGGTAGGTCGTTAACACCAGGGACCAAAAATATGGTATTTATTCTCATCTTTTGGGGGCGATTGCCGCTGAAAAGAGGAAAAGGGGGTGTCCCTTTTTTTATTTTTTTTGTGTTTACTTTTAAATTTTTTTTTTTTTTTTTATTTTCCCTATAGGGATTTTGTGCAGTGTCTTCAAATCACTATACAATAAAAAACAATACGATCTGTGGGCTACACGAGAGGCAGAAGGAGCGCGCTCCTTCTGTGTCTCACTTACCTATTGTGATCGCTATATCGCGATAGCTAAGGGGTAAATTGCCCCCCTACAGCCCTGGAGTGATCTCCAGTCGGGGCCGATGGTGTGGTATGTCAGCTGTAATATACAACTGACATACTGCAGCATTCGTGCTAACGCAAACTTAATTCAGCTAGTCATTGAGGCCTTCTTCATTCTGTACTTATACAATAAAGAATTGGGTTGCCATACATAGAAAATATTCAGTACAGTAGAGCTATAGTAAACCTATAAACTATATAAAAAAAAAAAAAAGCCACAGAGCTGCTACCATACTGAACAAAAGGTAAATAGGAGACAGATTAATTTACTTCTAGGTTAAAGCAATTTTACTGTATGATTAAAATGAAATTTAAGGTCTTATTAAAAGAAAAAAAACATACCTTCTTATTTGATCGATTTGCGTAAGAACAGCATTTACTACACGAATAGCATCAGAAGGTTCAGTGCCTGCTTAGATGCCCCCGTGCGCGAAGGCTCTCCACCTAAATTTAAATAATGGATTTAGTTTTGGAAATATTAGAAATGTGCACAAATTATAATTGTTACTGAACATCAAATACCAGACCAAAACCGGCATCCTCCTTTACTTCATACAGGTCAATGATATTCACATGTACAATAGTTACATAGGATTACTAAAATGTGTTGTGTAAAAATAATTTAGCAGCACCCAATATTTTGCTTTTAAACACAAAAAATGTTAAATGTAAATTTAAATAAATGTTTGCTTTTTGTCAAAACCACTTGTATTCAGGTTGCAGTTTTAGAATAGCAAGCCACGCAGAACGTGTAATACAGCACTCAGTGAGTGCTATGACTTTACTGTTGGCCGTACATTGGGCGCATTGCAGCGTAATTACGACCCAAAGTACGGCCGGCAAATATGCAGTGTGAACATACCCAAATTGTCTGACAAATGCAGGAGAGGAAGAGGAGGTGGGAATAAGTGGCATTGCCCTCCAAGACCCTAAAAAGATCTACTAGTGAGATGTGAAGACCACAGCCAGCCTTTGCAAGAAATTTGTAAATCTGTGCAGACGTATGGGATAAGTTACCCCGATTCAAAAAATGCTAACATCTTTATATTATAAAAACCCCTGCCCTAAATGAAGGCTATATAATATTATATATTATATTAATATAAAATTTTAAAAATAATATATATATATATATATTATATATTAATATATAATGTATTTTTTTTTAACACAAACCAAGTAGCCCCGGCAAGTCCGAATGAATAGTTCCCCCAAGGGGGAAAGTCGTAAAGACAACTCCTTTAAGTAAACTTTATGAAAAGAGTTCTGCAACACCTTTTCTTGCATCTTCCTTGTGTGATTACCCTGTTATTCCTTTAAGAAATTCATTACCCCCGGTTTAACTTTTGGGGGTGTGTCTTTTAAAATTTCCAATTAGTCTGGGGAAAAGGGCTTTGTCCCGGGACGCCTCCCCTTTCCCAAACAGAAAGGGAATACTAGCTTAAGATTTTAAACACATTTCTAGAATGAACGACAGAGAAATAGCACAACACCAAGCTAAAAAGAGAAGATGTCCGAAAAATTTTATTTTACAGTAATTTACTAAAACAAACATGTAAGGAGAGGTCACGTGTCCTCTTTAGAAATTCCCAGCAAGCTTGTTTTTCTGTGCAGATTGCATTATGTTTTATATATTTGTGTATAACACACTGCTAAAAACAATAAAGAACAATGAAATACCACATCCTAGATCACAATGAATGAAATATACAGATGTGATAATTTGAACTTATTCATTACAGTAGTGGATCAAAAAGTATGAAATAAAAACATAATATATCAAAGAAAAAAACAAAATTAATTAAGTTCAGCCCTGATTCCAACTTCAGTATAAAAGCCTCAAGAAATAATTCAACACAAAAGGTGTGTGGCCACCGCGCATGCCTGTGTATGACCTTTCCCTACAAAGCTCGGCGCATGCGTCACTGATAGGTGACAGATGTTTTCCTGAGGGATCGTCTCGACCTGGTTTAAAGCATCAGTCACCTCTTGCACAGTCTGTGATGAAACGTGGTGTTGGTGGATGGAACGAGACATGATATCCCAGATGTGCTCGATTGGATTCACATCTGGGGAACAGGCAGGCCAGTGCATAGCATCAACACCTTCATCATGCAGGAACTACTGAGCCAATGGACCTAGTATTGCCATGCATCAGAAGGAACCCGGGGCCCACTGCACCTACGTAAGGTCTCACGATAAGTCTGAGGATCTCCTCCCAGTACCCAATGGCAGTCAGGGTACCTCTGGCTAGTACATGAAGGGCTGTGTCGACCTCCAAAGATATGCCCACATAAACCATTACAAACCCACTGCCAAAACAGTCATGCTGGAGAACGTTGCTGGCAGCAAAATGTTTTCCATGGCGTCTCTAGACTGTGTCACATGTGCTCCATTTGAACCTGCTTTCATCCGTGAAGAGCACAGGGGGCCAATCTCGAATCGTCCAATCTTTGAGTTCTCTGGCAAATGCCAATCGCCCTGCGCAGTGTTGGGCTGTAAGCACAACACTGACTTGTGGACGTTAAACTCCGATACCACCCTCATGGAGTCTGTTCCTGACAGTTTGGAAGCAACACCTAGAAGACACAGGCCCTTCTCCTCTATTGGCACAAAAATCAGAGGCAGCAGGCCGAGGCTGCTGGGTTGTCTGCCCTCGCAATGCCGCCTTCCACATCTACCTTGATGTAATAGCCTGATCTCCGTGGTTTTCCTGCTCCCTCTCTGACACTGTCTGACAGACACAGATAACAACCGAGAGCCCACAGCTCGAATTGATGTGGCCATCCTGAATTACTGCACTTATCTGACGCAACTTCTGTGGGTTTAGCGACACCGCATAATAAACAGAAAAAGGGGGGTGGCGGAAGAGTAACTCAAAGATAAAGCAGAAACATTGGCCCATACTCACTGCTAGTAAATGCTGAAATGAGACTGAACACAGCAAAAGCCACATGGGCCCCCACAGCTATTAAAGAAAGAATACCACGAAGTGCAGCTGATTTGTGACGGTAAACCATAAATCTCTCCACTAGATGGGACCAGAAAGCTGCACCATTAAATTTACATCTATTCACATAGCAATGACAAAAAGCAAAAAGCCACAAGAGTACCATACGTTGCGGGGAGACTAAACAGATGCACAATACCCGTAAGACAGCCGTTCGCACACCTTTCATGACAGAGGAGGGCCAGCTGCTGGTATTCTACTTGCAAATCCAATCCCCCAGTACTGTTTGGCAAAAAAAAACCTATTTCGCATACTGAAATATATATATTTTCCGTTAATAGCATGGGGCGCCATGTTTGCCTTTATGCATGTTCACGTCCCCCTCATATCTGCTTTACAAGCTTTGGTAGACACCGCCTCATGCTACCTCTCGGGGAGAGCATGACAAAAGTAAAAAGGACCCAAAAAAAAATAAAACCAGCCAAAAAGGACGGAAACTAGAGAAGCGCGCTGGCGTCTGTGATCACCACCTTCAGAACCACTCCTTTGTAGTGGTTGTCTATCTAATTGCCTATCACAGCTACCAGTTTCATTTGTACAACTGCAGGAGAACTTAATTCACAATCAGTGATGACACACTGACGGTGGATAGACACAAAACGAGTATTATTGACGGAGTAACCACTTGTGTAAGTCCCGAGCTGTTCCCTTTACGATGAGAGATTTTAAGGCAGTGTGTGAATGTAGAGAATATATATAGATATATATATATATAAATATATATATATATATATATAATAACTATATATAAACACATATATATATATATAATATTATATAGAGATATATATAATATATATATAGATATATATATATATATATATACACACACACATACACACAAATATGCATTGTCAACTGTGAATTGGCTTTGTGGTTGTGTGAAAGTCTGCAGCTTCCGGGGGGGGGGGATGAGTCGAATTTAGTCTAAATGTGCTTAACATGGTGCAGTTTTTCATTTGCAGTACTGCACAGCAATTAAACTAACTTTATTACCAGCAAGCTCCTTTCAGTTATCTACAAAGTTCAGAGAGGTGTTGGAATCGATTATCAATTACTGGGTTTTTATTCTGCACTTTAAAACACAATAATTGATTACTCATTTGTAGCCTGCTGAAAATAAGATTTAATTTAAGCGCAGTACTGTAAGAAAACACACACACTGTGAAAGGACCTTCAGAGTTCCAAAAGAAAACAGAACTTAAATAACTTACCTCATCTATTAACACAAATACTAGAGCATCCTTGTCATCTATGAGTTCATGAATCTTCTGAAACATCTTTGTGACTAACTTGCCACTCTAAAAACACAATATAAATACATGTATTCTTTATATAAATACAAGGTGCACAATAACGTGAGTTTTCAGGTCTACTTATAACAATTTGTTCAGGTTAAGCTAAAGTGACAATATTACAGCTACAAGTTAATACTCCCTCTATGTAACCAAACTTATAATTATAAGACCACTGTATTCTGTCCGCCATAAATTGTGTGTGATATTTTAGGTACTAGGACCTGAAGCTATAATATGCTGAACTGACAAAGCGCAGCATACCGAGCTGACAGAGCCACTTAAACCACTTGTGGACCAACCATTGACTATAAACAACCAGGCGGTCAGCATTTAACTTTGCAAGGATGTTCCAGAACATCCTTACAAAGACCCATATGAGCCAAGTAGCCAGTGCTTGGTGCTGTATTACTTCTGTAACAGGGCCAACATAGTATATCAGGGGAAATCTGAGAAGAGGTCTCTTCTGGCCTTACAGGTATGCAAAATTTGTAGATTAAAAAAACAAAAAAAATAAATCAAAAACGAAACAAAAAATTAATAAACACGACATCCAAAACCACCTATTTAAGCCCTACCACCGATGACCCTAAAACTAGATTTCACCTATATTAAAAAGGCTAATGGATAAGTGACATTATTACAAAACATTTTTAAAAAGTGTATGACAATTAAAAAAAAAAAATACTGTAAAAATTACATAAAAATAAAGCCTTGTGCATCACATAAAAAAAGGCAAAAGATTGCAAGAAAATATTATAGCGTTCAAATACATATGCACTAAAGAAAAAAAAACACAAAGGAAAGAATGCCAAAAAGCAGTCAGGAGTAGATACAACATCACCATGACTATTGCAATGAGGTCCACATTAAAAATAAACAATATATTTCCTAGGATTTGAGAGAAAGAGAGGTAAGATTATCTTAGCACTATAGTAAGTTTCTGAATTAGGAGCTAGAGATACAGTACAAACCAATAACTACACTTAACTTTTAGGGACTTGTGGATTTTTAATAAGCATTTGTAGGCTTAAAAACCTGTACACCAGCCCTACATTTAAGCTACCAATATATGCAAGTACCAATCTAATGTGTAAGGGTGGCTCCCATATTTCTTCACATGATGTTCTCAGGTATTGGCTAATATCTCTCCTCTAGTTACTATTTGCACATACCTTACTTTTTCCTTTGTGTAATAATACTTCCTTTGCTCTTTACAGCCTATACTTGTACTAGCAGCCTTACCTCATACCTTTGTGCCGCCCCTTATCAGGTATACTTCCTCCTTTTGCTCTATTTAATATCTTTTACTCATGTTTACCGTTACTCATTGTCATTTATCTTTATTTAGCGCTTATCTTGCTCTCATCCTGATACATTCATTATTATCTGATTTACCTTATGCCTCATATCTATTAAGGTAACTACACATTTGAGTGCTTTGCTTCATGTACTCTATCATACTACCTTTTCCTTACCCATGCTGACCTTTCCATTTATCTTTTTTACCTTTTCTTGCTGTATATTTGCTTTTACCTTTTGCTGTATATTTGCTTTATCCTGCTAACCTCCTTTTCCCCCATACTGTACCCCTCTGTTCCCCCTGCCCCTCCTCTCTGCATATTTCTTCTGGTCTGCTTACAATGGTCTACTAGTTGTGTACTCATCATTTCCCTTTATTCTTTCCAGATGTCTTTTGTGACAAAGGCTGCGGCCAAAACGTCTATGTTTATGGCATCTATTGTATCACTGTAACCTTTATACAGAATGTTCCTTGTAAGCAGCATCTGACTATCTATTTTGTGAAAAATAAAATACTCCATTGTTTGTATAATACCAGAATTGGTGTGCCATGGTTTTCTACTACTACTGGTAAACTAGTCAATTTTTTACCTTACCATTGAGCACCCACCACAGAGGTGTGTGTTACCCTGTATCTTGCTTGAGGATCAGCATGTGAACATACCCAATCATCTGTTCTGCCAGACTAAAAAGGTCTATAAACACCTTAAAGAGAACCTGTCACATAGGTTATGCCACCCTTGCTGAGGACAGCCCAAGCTAGTGACAGCAGGGCTGTGGAGTCCACAAGCCAAAGCCCCGACTCAGACTCCTCAATTTCCCAAACCTCCGACTCCTGACTCCATCATATATTTAAGTGTTTGTTTAAGTGATAACTTTACTGTAGTAAAATGGTAACAGGCTGTTTATCACCTTATGATACAATAATCAAGCTATTTAGGTAGAACAGACACTGACAAGCAAAAGAGTAACAATGTTTTGATCTTTTGAACACTTGTGGGTAGAGTTGAAGAAAAAGCTGTATTTGTATAAAAGTCCAGTCTGCACCAACATTGGGAATGTGTAGAAGAGACCTGGGATCAGATTTTGGTCAAGACATGCTTGAATCTGATCCAGAGCCCAGAAGGATTCAGGCAGTATTGAAAACCAAAATGGTGGATTTCCCAAGTACTAACAAAATACAAATTAACATTTAGATTTTTAGGAGCAAAACAGTAACAATGCAGTTACAGGAAAGAATCTGCAAAACTAAGCAGATGCTAAAAACTTGCAATCAAATTTATATATAAGATAGGCAAGATGACTATATAAAATTACAGTAGCCTCATGTACAAAGCTATAGTGGATGGTGAGATATGGAGCCTGAAAGTCACAAGTTCAAAACATTGTTACCATTTTGCTTTTCAGTGTAAAATATATTTATTGGATATGATTTTAGAACACAAAAAAAATTGTAAATATGCAAAACACTGCAGGAACATTTGTGGAATCTCTGAATTTGTTCTGAGAAATAGTATTGCCTCCATCAGATCCTGCATACATGACCTCACTTGAGGTCACTCCAGCCTCTCTACACTAACTTGGATTGGAGGCAAAGCGGTGACCGCAGCGCTTTACATGCTCCGTGTCATCAATTACACTCCTCATGTGACGAGGCTGAAGATATGGGAGCAGTAGCCGGACCCAATTCCTCTTGCTCTTTGCAATTCATCGAACTAACTGGACCAACTTATTATATATTTTGGGAGTCTGTCCATTTTATGACTCCGACTCCTGCAAAATAGGCACCGACTCCACAACTCCGATTCCACAGCCCTGATTGACAGACATGCTGTTTCCAGTGCTTTGTCCCTTATTCTGTAAGATACTGTAGCTTTAGAGTATTTAATGTTGAAATCTGCAGTTTTCTGCCAGAAAAGAATCAGTTTAATTCATGATTCGCTCAACTGAGGCTAGCCCCTTGGGTGGGCATGGCTAGCCCCTTTGGTAGGCAGGGCTAACACCTGCTCATGAATAAGCTGGACTCTTTTCTGGCTGCAAACTACAGAATAAGGGACACAGCGCTGGAAACAGCAGGTCTGTCACTAGCTTGTGCTGCCCTCAGCAAAGGGGGCATAATTTATGTGACAAGTTCCCTTTAACTCTGCTACTGAATAAACATGCACTGTATTTAGTTGGTCGCAAGGATAGTTATCAGACAATGTTATCATAATGTTAAAGAGGACTTAACACCTCTAGAGAAACCTCATGAAGTACAAAACACAGAAGAGCCAGCTCACTAGTCTACTAATCAGCAAGGTTGCATGGAACCACTTACAGAAAATGTAGTAAATGTAAAGCCCAATATAAAGCAATCCTCCAAATACACTTGATATGATAAAACGTCAATTTATTCTATAGTTTCTTAAAAGTGAAATATTTACAGAGACATGAGGAATCGGCGACACATTTTGGTCTATCTAGTTCTTAGTCATAGCGTAAATACTAGAATGACATACAACGCTTTATAATGTTATATAAACCGGTTATAATTCTAATGAAGCAACAGAAGACAAACACTTTCTCAAATATGTTTAGTTAGGAAAATGAAAGCATTTCACTTTTAAGTAAACAAAAACCATTGTCCAGTTAAAAAAGGAAGGCTAAAGTCAGCCAAATCGGGTTCTGTACAGTATGATGGATCACTGTTGACTGCTCTGTAAAACCACCTGCTTCTTGAGCTGGGAGAGTCTTCTGTGAAGGGTGCAGCCTGTAAGTCTGCAGCATGTGATCACACAGGAGGATCTGTGCTACCATTTTTAATACTGGACGTTACTTTATTAGCATCAATGCAAAATGGATTCCTGAGGTATTGTGGTGAAGAATAAAGCTGGAAGCAGCACCAGCAAAGGTAAACCATGCCATACCTTGGACCTCAGTGTGTCTGCTGCTGTGTGTAGTACAGTGTTACCTTGACATAAGAATTTTGAGATAAGAGCAGTCGCTTGGTCCGCTTTTTGCTTTAAGGCTATGTTCACACGGGGTAATTTCGGCGCGCATTTCGGCGCGTATTTGTGCTCTAATACAAGTGAAATGCGCGCCAAAATTATGGTAATCCAGAATTCTCATAGAGAACTATGGATTATGCCTCCTCTCTCCACTCGTACAATACGATCGTATTGCACGCGCGGGAATATAAGTGACAACAGACCCAAACAGGTGATACTTAAACTGGCCTGTAAAGGAACAGATTCTGAGGGCCTACAGTTGACAGATTGATTTGCGTACAGAAGGTCATAGAATTTTTATTTTTCAAGATTTTTTTGCAAGTGTGATCCATTTACTCTGTAAATACCTGCATGACAATGCAATCCGTTTTCAGTTAGTTTACCCAGCTAAACTACGGGTTCAGGTTGATGGAAGACCAATGGTATTTGAGGACTCGACCACTGCTAAGTGCCACTTAGACAAGGGATGAACCCGAGAATGGATAAATAGGGAGACAAAGGGGTCTAGTCTACTTAAAAGGGCTGCAACTGGCAGAAGAGCCAGAAAGTGGAAACCCTACCTAAGTTTGTTGTATATTTCAACTGTTTATGTTGTTTGCTTACTTCTTACGGCCTTCTTATAGGCTAATGTTTGTATTAAGCTTTTGTGGCCACTCACATCTCTCTATTTTCTACTTAAAGGGGCTGTCTCGCTACCATGATTGGGTTTTAATTAAAAGATCTTTAAAAAACAAGTAGCTTTGCAATATATGTTCATTACAAATGTCCTACTGATTTTGAGTTATCCCTGTTGTAGTAGTGCATCAGCTCCTGAAATCACTATAGCAGCTGACCTGTTGATCTTTATTTCACTGGCTGCCAGTCCTGTTGACTCATCTGTTTCTGAACACAGGTCAGAGCACAGAGCCCCTCACGCGCAGTATGCTTCTGTAGGGAAGGGAGGGCTCTGGCTTCTGTGTCTGTGTAGCTGGATTAACCGTGTGTGCCTGCTCCCTCCACATATTGAGGAGAGCAGAGGTGAGGCTGATCTGTGGTCAGTACGATGTGACAGCAGTGAAGTGTGTTAGTATAATCATGATGTATCTGTGGAGCTTTGACTATAATAATAGAACAGATCAGGGTAGCATGTGAACGGTTCATACCCCTCCCTGCTCTGCTGTATTAGTGACACATTGTGATTATAGTAACTCACTTCACAGCTGCCCTGTGTCCGTTCTGACAGGGTTTGTTTGTTGTTGCTTGAGATGTGGAGATTTGTATGCTAAGCAGGAGGTATAGGAACACTTGCATACCCAACTGCTCTGCTATTAGCATACACAGCTTCACAGACCTCTCCACACTCATAGATCAGCCCTCTCCCTGTTGTCTCCTGACTCTGTGGAGCTGACAGTGCAGCTGATTCAGCAGTGAGTAGCAGATCTAGGCAGGCACACACAGGGTTAACTCTGGCAGCAAACCCCCTCGCCCTCCCCCTGCTGTATAGAAGGAGAGCTGTCTGTGTGCTGAGGGGAAGGGGGAGGAGAAGAGGCAGACAATAAGCACGCCCCTGAAATCAAAAATCCTTTGCTGCCAGACACATTGAAGTAGGCTGAAAGCCTGTAGTGAGACCACTCCTTTAAGGAGGACACAAAGGTGGCATTGCCGCCCCCCCAGGAGACACTCACAACCTTCTTTCTTCTTGGATTCTCCTGCTGCAGGCTGGGACCACCGGAGTTCAACCATTGCAAGTTCATTGTGAAATTGGTATCCAGGTAGATTACTACACATGACGCACACTAATCACCAATCCCCACGGGATCATGCACCTTTAAAACTTCTCATATGGAATGTGTCCGGCTTGAACACTCCGGTAAAAAGGAAAAAAGTAGTCACACATCAAGAAATTTAGGCCGGACAGTCTACTTGCAGGACACACACTGGAAGAGGGGCTCAAATTCCACCCTGAGGGCACCTTGATAGACAAGCGTTATGCGGCCAGCTACTCTTCAAAATCCAAGGGAGTGGCAATACTGTTCAGGAGGGGTCTGAACTACACAGTGGAGAAGGAGGAAGATACATTTTTTTGAGGGTCATTGTGATGGGTACTACTTACACTCTACTTAATGTCTATGCCCCCAACGAACGGCTTGTAGAGTTATGTTTTGCCTTTTCGCCCTCTACTAAGCATCTGCATATCACAAGGCATTATGGGAAAGGGGCTGAAAAGCCCAAAGCGCCCTCTGTTGGATGTAACAAATCCTCAGTTTGCTTTTGACCCACCGAGTCTTGAGAAAGAAAAAAGGATTTTTTAGCCAAGCCAGTATCTCTCACCTGCCGACAACGCTTTCAGGATTTTTGTCCCTCATCAGTGCAGAGCAGAGAAGATACTGGCTGGCTGTGTGGGAGGCATTGAGTGGCTCAGAAAAGGGAAGATCTCTCCTTGAGGAGAGCACCGAACGAACGGCTTTTTGCTTTCTCAAGACTCGGTTGGTCAAAAGCAAATTGAGGATTTGTTACATCCAACAGAGGGCGCTTTGGGCTTCTCAGCCCCTTTACCATAATACCTTGTGATATGCAGATGCTTAGTAGAGGGCGAAAAGGCAAAACATAACTCTACAAGCCATTCGTTCGGTGCGCTCTTCAAGGAGAGATCTTCCCTTTTCTGAGCCACTCAATGCCTCCCACACAGCCAGCTCTGCACTGATGAGGGACAAAACTCGTGAAAAAACGTTGTCTGCAGATGAGAGATACTGGCTTGGCTAAAATATCCTTTTTTTGTTTCTTCAAGGGCTCGGTGGGGTTTTAAAAGCAAATTGAGGATTTGTTACATCCAACAGAGGCCGCTTTGGGCTTCTCAGCCCCTTTCCCATAATGCCTTGTGATATGCCCCCAACTCAGATAACTCAAATTTTTTTGCTATTCTTAATACTCCGCTTCTTGGGAGGGGAAAGACAAATCTTATAGTGGGGGGGCGATTTTAATGGCACATTTAGCGCCACTCTAGACAGAACGACCCATCGCACTACTCAATCTCTAGTCACTAGAGACATCCTACATAGGATGTAAGCAATTTCCTGTATGACCCATGGAGAGCACTCAATGCGGATTCTAGAGAAGACACTTACTACTCACCTGTATATGATAGTTAGGCGAGACTCCCCACCCACAAAAGGCCCTCTAAGGCTCGTTTCACAAGGCTTATTTCGCCGCGTATTTGCCGACGGATTGACGATCGTCAATCCGTCGGCAAATCCGTCCGAAATAAGTCACAGCCTATTTTCTATTGATTTCAATAGAAAATACGGCTCGTCGTTCACACGACGCGGAGTTCCGTTCCGGATTGCCGCCGCGGATTGACGGCAATCCGGACGGAAAAACAATTCAGATGTCAATTATTTACGGACGGATTCACCCCCTACAATGAGGGAAAGGATGGTGAACCCGTCGGGAAATCAGTTACAAATACGTGCCACACTTAGTGACACTTATTTGCAACTGATTTTCAACTGATTTCAGAACGTATTTAACGATCGGCAATCGTTGTAAATACGTTCTGAAATAAGCCGTGTGAACGAGGCCTAATAGTCTGTGGAATGCGGTCTCAGATAAAGCATTGCATGCAATCACAATTTCTGACCATGCCCCTATTACAGTCTGTGTGCAGGGCCCTGGGGAGGCAACGGAGGCAAAATTTTGGTGCTTCCCTGCATATTTGGTTACTTTAGATGACCAAGTAATTTCTTGAGACTTCGTGGACTAATTTCTTAAGTGACAATCTAGCTTACAGCGCCGATTTTCCATTGTTCTGGGCAACAGCAGTCTTGAGGGGTCAAATTAGTAGTTCTGTTTCACGCAGACGTAGAGAGGCCCAGAGCAAAGTTCGGAACCTACACTCTGCCTTATTGCTTACACAGTGGGAACATGCTTCCCGCCACTCGCCCACCACGGATCTAAATTTATAGGGAATCCAAAAGTACACTAGATGCCTTCATTCAGAGTCAAGCATGTTGGTTGGTGTGTATTGCTCAAAACAGGTATTTTAGAGGGGCAAACAGGTCTAGTCAGCTGTTGGCCCAACTTATTAGATCCAATAAATCCCGCAAGCCTATAGTGGCACTCATGAATCCCATCACTCAGGGGATGCACACAGATCCAATTGAAATGGCAGACTTTTTTTGTGTGATTTTTATGAGAATTTATATAGGGCACCCCCGACCATAACAGCCCCACGTTGGGGATTACACCATTTAATAGTGACAATCCCTTGTCTAGGGATAAAAGGCAGCAGTAGGTGCCGTTTCGGCACCATCATTGAAAGTTACAATGTCGCTCAGTCTAGATGCAGATAAAAGCGTTCGATACGGTGTCTTTTTGGCCCTGTCGTCCACGCTGCGGATTCATGGATTGGGGGGCTGTTTTATCATTCATCAGTTACATTCAAGAGGATTCACAGACTTCCTTCTTGGTGAATGGACAAAACACACACGATAGATATGTTTCAGGGAACACGTCAGGGGTGCCCACTATCACCCCTTCTCTTTTATATTACCTATTTCCTCCAGAGTCATCTGAGATTTCCCCAAGACTTCATGAATTAATGTGTCTTGTGGCCTTCGCAGATGATGTTGTGTTGAGGATCAAGCTAGTATAGGCCCAATTTCCCTGGTTAATTTCCTCCATCTTCCGTAACAGAGGACACCAAATCAAACCCACTTCTAACTTCTACATGTAAAACTTGGCTGAAGGGGCATCTGGGGAAGAGTGCACATCCTAACGCCTCCCTGTTCTTGACACTACTTGCCAACCCAGACTTCCAAATAATCCCCCAAAAATTTGTAAACCAAACCAGAAAGACCTGTAACCCAATTGGGGGCTCAATCAAAAGAACATACAGGGGTTTCCCTTTCAATTAAACCCAAACTAATAACATAATCCCATCCAGAAATAATGGCTATCACCAAGTGAAGACAGGATGACCCCAGGTTGGATGTATCCACTCTGCTGTCTGCCTTCATTAATAGCAGTAAATTCTTGCCATCGAGCAAGCATCTTGAAATGACCCTACAAATTTACCACAAGGCATACATTATATCTATAAGGGGTTTCAAAATGGGCATACTTGAAAATAGTATATGTTTTAAATGCAAGGAATCGGAGGCAGACCTGTTTCACTGTCTGTGGGGGTGCCCTGTCATCAAAAAGTTCTGGAAACAAGCCGCCCTTTTTACTACTAACAACTTAAATGATGTGTCCCTCCTGGGCAGTGTTTGGCTACATTGACATGGATGAAGTCCCTTGTAACCCAGGTAGTAGGAAGTTACTCCATATATCCCAAGCAGGAATTAAGTCCATCCTACATACATGATTCTGCCACTCCATTTAAATTGTTAGAGAAGCTCTCATTTATCATGAAGATGGACTGGGTGGAGGCATCTTTGAGGAAGGAGGCTGTTACATAAATTTTTTTTGACACTTGGGGGAGCTTTATTGCCCTTTTGCCTCAGAGTATCCAACATTTCATTAGAGTGCTTCGTAATCACGTCATGGTATCAGAAGCGTATTTTGGTGGGTGATGATCCTATCTGAGGTATACGAACTCCTACGGTTGTGTCCCAGGGTGCCCAAGGCTTTGCCTGCCCTCCAATTATTATATATTATTTATATATATTATTATACACAATAATTAGAGGAGTGACCAATTTGTTAAGTTGTGATTATTACTGTTAGGGCATGTCCCCACTGCATGGTTTTTCGGCCGATTGTTCAGCCGGTTTGCGGTTTTTCAGACTGCCTGAAAAACCGGCCGAAAATTAGCACAATTGTGCTGTATGGAAAACGCGTGCAGCAGTCCCCACTGCACGGGTTTTCTGTTGGGGGGTTTTTTCCGCCGGCGTCCGGCGCAAAACATTATAGAAGCACAATCTTCCCCTCCGGTTTTCGGACGGAAACTGTGCTCTCAATGTGAAGGGGAGGGCTTTTCTCCGCTCATCGGAGAAAAAAACCCCCCCCGGCCGTGGGGAGGGCCGCAAAACAGGACAAATCCCGGGCCCGGGGTATTTGTCCTATGCCGTGGGATGCCCCTAGGTAGTTGACATACCCGGCATTTTGGGTCCGATTTTTGGACCCAAAAAACGCACCCAAACCCCCCCCAATCAAACCCAAAACGCACCCGCCCTTTTTGCGAGCGACAGCCCCATGGCGCCTTTCGATAAATAAGACAAAAATTTCCAACCCAAAAAAAAAAACCAAGTAAAACCCCAAATTTTCTCATCCACATTTTTCATTAAAGTATTAAACAAACTGCTTTTTTAAGACTTTTGGGGCTTTTAGGGTAAAACAATCCAAACACCATCTATAAACATAGAAAAACCCACAATCAACACCGGTACATACCCTTATAAGTTAGCAAACGTTTGCCAATTGTGATTTTTAAAAAGAAAAGATTAATGGAAAGAGAGTGCTTTTGTCCCTTAAGGGTTTTATGTTTTATAAAAAAAAAATTTATAAAAGTATGGATTTTTTTGGGGTTAAATTTTTTTTTTTTTGAGGAAAGTTTAGAAAAATATGTAAAATTTAAAAAAGATGGTTTTGTTTGTAATTTTAATGTTTTTGGGAAAAAATTTTTAGAAAAGGTAAAATTTTTTTAATAAAAGATGGGATTTAGGGTTCTTGGCGGGGTTTTTTGGGGGAAATAACCCCAAAATTTACCAGGGCTTAAAAATGGGGTTTTAAATTTTGGAAACGCCAAATTCGGGAAAAAGGCCCTTTCTTCGGAAAACACTTTTAAAATTTTAACAAGGGGATACCCCTTCCCCGCCCCGCTTGGCCCCCCGGGAGGGTAATTCATTAAAATTAGCGGGATACCCCGCAAGTGAAAGCCAAGGGCCCGGGAAGTCCCGCCCCCTGCTTACTCCCCCGCCCCGCCCCCCCCCGTCCCACGGTAATTGGGCGAAATTTTTTCCCCTTGGGGGAACTTGTTAGTAAAAACCAAACCCAAAGGCCCTTTTTTTTTGGTTAAATCCCGATTTTTTTTTAGGAAGGCAATTAGAAAAGGTTCTTTAGGAACCAATTCTAATAAGATCTTTGCAATTTAAATTTTGCCCTGTCAAATTGGGAAAAAATGTATTTACCCAACCACAGCAAAAATAACCAATTGTTATGTGGGCCCTCCTCCAAGGAATTCTGGCGGGGTTGTTCCCTAAGGGAACTACCTAACTGTAACCAATTATCCTGACGGGCTGAGATAAAATGGCGAAGATACTTCTCCAGAATTTGGATGACCCATACCACTTGTCCATTGGTCTGTGGGTGAAATGCAGAGGAGAAATCCAACTGAAAATTCAGAAGCTTGCAGAGAGCACTGCAAAATTTAAATGTAAAAAGTGGACGCAATGATCGGAGACAATGTGGAGAGGTAGAACCGATTCACCAAGACCCAGATGGCATTGTGGCCTTCAGAGGAGCGTGATGAAGTTCATGGCAATGTATTGCCAGGGAATGGACAGAACCAGCAGAGTTTGAAGACGGCCAGCAGGCTTGATCCTGGAGGACTTGTTTTTAGCGCACCGTGGATAGGCGGCTACAAAGTACTCAACATCTTTGGGAAGGGCCACCAGAAGCAGCAGAACACCAGTTCAGTAGATTTCTGTAGGTCCCCACGGCTATTCAATTTGGATTTGTGTCCTCAAGACAGATTTTTTTTTTCTCCTCCTAGTAGCAGGAACATCAGGGATGTCTTTCAAAAGAACTGAAGCTGCTTCAACAATCCTAGCTGGATCAATGATATGTTGTGGTTCTTCCTCAGAGTCCGCTACATCAAAGAATCGAGGCAAGGCGTCTACTTTAACATTCTTTTCCGCAGGTTGAAACAGGTTAAGAAGAATGCCTACTGGGCTTGACGAGGATATCGTTATTGAGTGGACTGCATGTAAATTACCTTCGAAGAGGTGTCGCTCTTCTTTGACCACCATCTTTATGGAAATTTCCAAAATTTCCCAACTATCCTGGGATAACAAATGCTACTATCCCACAAAATAATAATTCCTAATAAAACATAACTTTTATTTTACTTTCTATTCTTAAAACATAATTTTCCAAAAATATAATTAAAGACTATACAAAAAATATCGCCCCATTACTGTTTTCTCCCCTTTCCCTAAAACCCAGGAAAAATTCCTATAGGGAAACCCCCGCCCCGAAAAGGGGACCCCGTAGCCGTTGACAACTCCTGAATAGTCACTTAAAAACCCAATATATAATCCCACTAGCCCTAAAATATGTACAATATGCATTTTTTTTTTACAGTCACCGTTTTTAACTTTAAAATTAAATAAGTCCTATACTAGGTGGAAACAATTATCCCACCCCCTGTGCAAAAAGAGTAATGCAAAAAAAAAAAAAGCTTTATGTGATTATATCGCCGTTACCCCCAAAATGCTTTTAACCCTCATTGGGACTATCAGTGGGGCCCAAAAAAAACACTTATTTTTACATATCTCCCAAACCGGGATAATTTCTACCACAAGCATCCAATGGGTTTTAAAAGTTCAGTATCCAGGGGAAGGGGTTTCCCCACAAAAAAAATTACAGACACCCAATTACCAAAAACCCTTAACCTTTCTTTACCCCTCTTTCATAGCAAATAACTACTGGAAAAAAGCCCGGAAAAAGGGTTCCTATCGGGGTAGTCTGACTCCATCCTACAGGTGGTGTTGTCCCATTTCAGTAGTCTCTAGGGGTATATATTTATATATATTTTATATAAATTAAAATCCCCAAAAAATCCCCCCCTCTTTTTTCCCACCTATAGGGGCGGCCCATCACGAAAAAAACCCCACCACTTGTCTCACCTGCAGGTAAAAAAACCCCAAAATGACAATCATGCCACTAAATCAACTCCCAACTATCTAAGCTGAAAAAATTTTACCCCCCCTGTTCGGCGTCCAAAAAGTACAATGCACATGCGGGGATTATCAAATATGGCGCCGCTAGTCTATTTTATATCATTGCGGCTGCGCCGGACTCAAAACGGCGCCTGTGGCCAGAAAGTATAGTGCGCATGCGCGGATATACAAAGATGGCGCCGTTGAGCTCTCATAAGTTATCGCGCATGTGCGGACTGCTCGAACTAGCGCCGCAGCTTTTTCTACTAGCAGGCTATTTGAACAATCAAATACAGCAGTATTTAAACTTAGTTACTCTCCAGGCTTACTTCAATATATAATCAGACTCTGGGGATCGCCACATGCACATGCGAAAGGCCCTCCAATGCCACAATGTTTACATCTTATTCTTACATCTATCCCCACAGACAACATTGAAGTTTCCAATCATTTTACTTTTTATCATTATCATGGCTGTCTTATTTTTATATTGTGTATGAAGTTAGCTCCATCCCTCCATATAATTCATTTTGAGTGCATTCAGTGTTTTAGGTTATGACATATTGGCCCTTTTTAGACTAGGGAATTTGTCATGTTTTTCCTGACCGAGTTTGATATACATATGTTCAATAAAGTACTACAGGAAGCATGCAAAAGAACATTGTTCATTTAACCCCAATGGTTGAACTGTATCTAATCTATAAATCCATTGACTCTCTCGTTGTAAAATCATATTGTCCCAATCTCCTCCTTGTACTGGGGGTCTTACCAAGTCTATACCTCTAAAATGTAGACATTCCATCTTCCCTCCATGTTTCTCATTTATGTGTCTTGCAATGGGTGTGCCCATCTTTCTCCTAATATCTCCAATGTGATCTCCAATCCTTCTCCGAAATTCACATTTCGTTTTCCCAATGTATTTCAGTGGTCAGGGGCATGTAGCCATATAGATTACCCCCACTGATTGGCAATTGATAAAGTGACGAATCACAAAAGAGCGATCTACCTTGTTTCCCGTGAACTCTTTACAGTTTATTACAAATTGGCAAAATTTACAGTTGCCACATTTGAAACACCCAAGCGGCTGTCGTCTCAGCCAGCTTTCTCTTGGTGCTGGTCGACTAAAATGACTTCTCACTAGTCTATCACGGAGACTTTTACCTTTCCGATATGTAATTTGTGGGACATCGGGAAGGATGACTTTCAAATCATCATCCTGCAACAAAAGTTTCCAATATTTTTGGATAATTTTTCTAATTTGATATGCATTTTCATTATACTCCCCAATGATCCTCAGATCAGTCCTCTCTTCCCCTCCAGAAGTGTCTCGCTTGTTTCTAGGAACAAGGAGACTCACCCTCTCCTCTCTCAGGGATTTCCTGTAAGCCTCTTTTAGGGGGGGATCCGGATATCTTCTCGCACGAAACCTATCCCTCAAATCCTTTGCCTGTGTCTTAAATGTCTGTAACTCAGAGCAATTCTGTCTAAGGCAGAGATATTGTCCCCTAGGTATTCCTCTAATTAGGGACTTGGGATGACAGCTGTCCCATCTTAGAAGACTATTTGTATACGTACTTTTCCTAAATACCTTTGTGTTTAAAGAACAGTCTGGATTTTTTTGAAATCAACAGATCCAAAAATGGAAGTACAAATTCATTCCATTCACAAGTGAAATTCAGACCCACCTCATTCTGATTTAGCCTCTTCACAAATTCTTCAAAAAATAGACCTTCCCGCTTCCAAAGGATCAGAATGTCGTCTATATACCGTATCCAAAGTAAAAAAAATTTCAGTAAACATCTGTAATTCATCACAGAAAACAAACATCCTCCCACCAGCCCAGGAACACATTTGCATATGTGGGAGCACTTGGGCTCCCCATTGCTGTGCCCGTGAGCTGGTGGTAGGTCTTGCCATCAAAAATAAAGATGTTGTTTTCAAGGGAAAACCTTAGGAGCTCTAAGATGAATTGGTTATGTTTACCATATTGGATACCCCTGGTTTCCAAGAAATAACTTACTGCCCCTATTCCCTTCTCATGGGGGATGGATGAGTACAGTGCCTCTACATCAATACTGCACAAAATGACATCCTGATCATGGCCCCCCTCCGTTTTAACGTGACCCGACGGACCCTTAACATATAGGGCAAAGCACTGACAAACTCTAATTTTTTTGTCTACTTATTCCGATTTTTTGGTCAGGCTATCTATGCCAGCGCCTATTGGTCTACCTTTTAGGGGAGAAATCCCTTTATGAATTTTGGGCAACCCATAAAAGGTTGCTCGCCTCGGAAATTTTGGAAGGAGAAATTCATACTCTCTTTTATTAATGAGGTGGTCTGATAAAGCTTGATCCAGAATCCCTTTGCTCAGTAGTAAAGTGGTTGGGTCTTTTTAAGGCCCTGGTGCCTCCCTATCTGTGTAATTTTTTTAAAAACCATGGATGGATACTGGTCAACTTCAAAATTTACAATGTTACCCCCTTTTCAGGGGTTTTATTATAAGGTTTAATCCCCTTTAAGGGCCATTAGTGATTGCCATTCACATTTAGAAGTTTTTTCTACCTTGCCCTTTTTATTTTAAGGTTTCTTAATTCGTAGAACCAAACCCGGAATGCATAAATAATGAATAAGGTTGTAATGGTGGCATATTCTTATTTTATTCCCTAGGTTAAAAATTTTCCCTTCCCCTACCATTTCCGTTCTTCGACAATAAGCTACAAAAAGTCCTCATTCCTTCCAAACTCCTGGCTAAATTTCCCAGATGTTTTTTTTTTGTGAAAATTTTTTGCCCATTTGTTTTTTACAGACAAAGTTGATATCCTTCACCCAGTCAAAGCCCCCTTTGGGTTAGTGGGGACGAAGAGAGGCCTACTCAGTATCCTATTTTTGTTTCTGTGGGGTATGTTAAATAAGTTAATAAACTGCAGTCATTTTTAGTTGTTAAGTGTGTTCGCTTCCCTGTTTCCAGAGTTTTATCCCGGCAAAAGGATTTTAAAAAATACATTTGATTAGAGCCAAAAAAGGGACGACCATTCCCATCTCCCTTGGACCCCTCCCTTTGTCCTCTCCCCGGTTCCCCCTTTCCCCCTTTTCCCGTCTGCCCCTTTTCCTGCACTCCCCCCCTCTTTCCTCCTCCCTGGTCAGATAACTTTTCTCCCTTTGGAGAAAATCGCCTCAGACGGGAGATGTCAGTTTCTCCTTGTATCTTTTTTCTTTTTTTAGGATTCAGAAAGGAATATACTCTCCCTCCTTTAAATCTGCCAATCCGTAAAACGATTAGGGTTTCCCCTTTAACAAAATTTTGATGTCTAACACTTTTTTTTGGAGTTCAGTTTCTCTAGTTTCCCAAGTCCAGTTCATTTTTTAAAAATTTTAGAGTCAAATCTATGACCCTTTAAGGTTCCTTTAATTTTTCAAAACTAATTTTTTTCGTTTAATAAGATCTGCATTTGAAAGAACCCCTATTGAGGGCTCCCCTCCCCTCCTTTTCCCCCCCTGTCAGGACTACCCCTTTTTAATCTCTCTGCAGGGCTCGATTTATTCTTTAAACCCCCTTTGGGGATAATCTTTGTTTTTGTAATTTTCGGGGTTGTATTTCCCACCAAGACGTGGTGTACTCTTTATACATTTTGTAAGATCCCTAAATGCTGTCTTAATAGTAGGGGAATATGTCAATGGGGTTAGATTTTGATCCGAAAAACACTTCCTTTGCTTCCTGAGCCCAAATTTTGGGTTTATACTTTTAGACACAAACCCAGCCAGAACATGAATCCAATAGACAAATTATTTCCAAAATTTCCCAACTATCCTGGAATTATAACAAATGCTACTATCCCACAAAATAATAATTCCTAATAAAACATAACTTTTATTTTACTTTCTATTCTTAAAACATAATTTTCCAAATGTGGCAACTGGAAATTTTGCCAATTTGTAATAAACTGAAAATAGTTCAATTGAAACAAGGTATATAGCTCTTTTGAGATTAGTCACTTTATCAATTGCCAATCAGAGGGTATAATCTATATGGCTACATGCCCCTGTCCACTGAAATACATTGTGAAAACGAAACGTGAATTTTGGAGAAGGATTGGAGATCACATTGGAGATATTAGGAGAAAGATGGACACACCCATTGCAAGACACATAAAAGAGAAACATGGAGGGAAGATGGAATGTCTACATTTTTGAGGTATAGACTTGGTAAGACCCCCAGTAAGAGGAGATTGGGACAAGATGATTTTACAACAACTAGAGAGTCAGTGGATTTATAGATTAGATACAGTTCAACCATTGGGGTTAAATGAACAATGTTCTTTTGCATGCTTCCTGTAGTACTTTATTGAACAATGTTTCAACTCGTCATAAAACTGACAATTTCCCTAGTCAAAAAAGGGGCCCAATATGTCATAACCTAAAACAGGAATCCCATCAAAATGAATTATATGGAGGGATGGAGCTATCTTCATACACAATATAAACATAAGACAGCCATGATAATGATAAAAAGTAAAATGATTGGAAACTTCAATGTTGTCTGTGGGGATAGATGTAAGAATAAGATGTAAACATTGTGGCATTGGAGGGCCTTTCGCATGTGCATGTGGCGATCAAGAGTCTGAATATATATTGAAGAAGCCCCTGGAGAGTAACTAAGTTTAAATACTGCTGTATTTGATTGTTCAAACAGCCTGCTAGTAGAAAAAGCTGCGGCGCTAGATCGAGCAGTCCGCGCATGCGCGATAACTTATGAGAGATCAACGGCGCCATCTTTGTATATCCGCGCATGCGCACTATACTTTCTGGCCACAGGCGCCGTTTTAGTTTCCCGGGGAGCCACAAAGATTTTAAAAAGTAGCGGCGCCATATTTGATAATCCCCGCATGCACATTGTACTTTTTTGGACACCGAACATCGCGGATGAACTATATACAGCTTTAGATAGTTGAGGAGTATGATTTAGTGGCAGTGATTGGCATGTGTGGATATTTTATCCCTGCAGGTGAGACAAGTGGTGCTGGTATTTCAGTGATGGGCCCCCTCATATATGGTTGGGAAAAATGGGGGAGGGTCTTTTTGGATATTATATCCCTGCCTCTATGACTTTTTGAATTGGACAACCATCCTATAGGATTGGAGTCACTTGATTGAAACCTTTCTGTCATTTCAGTAAGTATATTTGCTACTGATAGAGTGGTTAAGTTTGAGTTAAAGGTTGGTTAATATGGTGTTGATTTTTTTGTAGGAGACCTTGCCTGGATACATTAACTTTTGAAAAACCCTTTTTTAAAGCTTGTGTATGTAAAATTTTCCCGGTTTGGAGATTATGTTACAAGATAAAAGCGTTTTTATTTGTCCCACTGATGAGTCCAATGGGATGAAAAGCGTTTGGGGATGGTAACAAGTATATCCATAAAGATTTTTTCTTTTGCTATTTTCTCTTTTTGCACAGTGGTGGCATAATTGTTTCACTATGTATGGTATTATATTAAAATTTTGTGTAAAGCAGAGTGATGGTAAAAAAACACGCATATATGTGCATATTTTGAGACTAGTGGGATTATGTATTGGTCTCTTTAAGTGACTATTCAGGACCTGTTGACAATCTCTATGGGGTCGCCTTTTGGGCGGGTCTCCGTATAGGACATTCTCCTGGTTGATAGGAAGGTGAGAATAGGGCCGATATCTTACTGTAGGTAGTCTTTAATTATATTTTTGGAAAATTATGTTTTAAGAATAGAAAGTAAAATAAAAGTTTTATTAGGAATTATTATTTTGTGGGATAGCACCATCTTTATGGTCAGCAGTTCCCGATCCCAAGTGGCATTGTTTCATTCTGCCACTGCGGCTTGGAGAAAAACCCAAAAGGTGGGCTTCCCGAGGAAGTCCTTTGCAGGATGACTGCCTGAGCACCGATAGAATAAGCATCAACTTCCAGAAGAAACGGCTTGTTAGGATCCAGGTGGTGTAGCACAGGAGCTCTAGTTAAGGCCTTTTTCAACCGCTGAAAAGCCAAAACAGCCGATTCGGTCCAGCACTTGGTGTCCCTTCTTAGTTAGGGCAGAGATGGATGCCATGCGGCAGGAGAAGTGCATAATAATTTGTCTCTAGAAGTTGACGAATCTCATTATCCGCTGGATGGGACGCAGAACTTCAGGACAAGGCCAGGAGAGGATAGCAGAAACTTTCTCCGTATTCATTTTGAGAAGATGGCTGTAAACAATATAGCCGAAGGAAAGGCAAAGAAGATTTTCCAAACACACATTTGGATAATTTAGGAAATAAACGGTTTCCACAAGAGGTGCTGCAGGACCTGAAAGACGTGTCTGCTATGGGTTGGTAAATCAGGAGAGAATATCAGAATATTATCCACATGACTACAGAGACATAGATAAGGTCCCGGAAGATGTTGTTGACTAATTCTTAAAACACGGCCAGAGCATAACATAGCCAAAAGGGCATAACAAGATACTTGTAGTGACCATCACGAGCATTGAAGACGATCTTCCACTTGTCACCCTTGTGGATCAAGTTGTAGGCCCCTCTTAAATCCAATTTTGTGAAAATTTTTGCCCCATAGACTCTGTCAAACAGATCAGTATCAAAGGCAGAAGTTACTTGTTCTTTATGGTGATCTTGTTAAGTCCCTGATTACACTGGGGATCACTTATTTTGGTGTCTTGAAAGTTGGAACCATTTTTTTTTTATTATGTTTGGAGCAACGATTCTGAGAATTACACCTGTTTGCCCCTACCAGTTCTAGTTTTGGCATTACCACCTTACCAAGTATATGTTGCTGAAAGTTTTGGTTACTCAATATTGTACTAAAGAAATGTTAGAAATTCATGCGAGACAGAAAAATATTTTTTTACAACATTTAAAAAACACATGCAAACAAAAACATGAATGTGCATGAGCAAATTTAATTATATTCATCTGCACTACATATTTAAACAAATTAATCACAAGAATCATGTAATGAACATCTCAAATTAGATCTGTTAGAACAAAATTGATTGTACTCAGTAGCACTCCAATAACCAGAATAAGATAAAAGTTTCTAGGCACCAAAAAAATTTAATTATATATATATATACACACACATACATACACACATATACAGTATATAGTTAATACGGGGGTGTTGGGCGCAATCCTTTTTTGACACAAAGAAGCCAGCATTGAATCCCTTGGCTAAATTTTCCTGGATGTACTCAGATGTGGCACAAGTCTCTGGCAGTGACAAGTGAAACACCCCACCCCAGGGTGGAGAGGTGCCAGGCTGGAGCTCGATGGAATTATTGCAGGGCCTTTGTGGAGGTAACGCCATTGCATTTTTCTCACAGAAGACATCTACATAGGCATGATCATGAGGTATCGAGGAGAGGATCGAAAGTAGAGGGGATAAAGATTTGGGTGTGATTTGGGCAATACAATACGAATATCACTGCAGCACCTGGCCAGTGGACCAATCAATTTTTGGTACATGCAGACGCAACCATGGAAGGCCCAGAGACAGAGTTAACGGATTTAGACAGCACGCAGAAGGAAATTCTTACAGAATGCAGGGGTCCAATCTGCAGCATGACGAGCTGCATGATGTACTGGATGGGTTTTGCCAAGAGTTGTCAGTCAATGGAGGCTACCACCAGGGTACGATCTAGCTGCCGACTGGGAAGCTGAAGCCCGAGAACTAGGACTTGGCGGATGAAGTTGGCAGAGGACACACTCTAAACGTGCCACCATGGAGAAAAACTTCTCCCCACATACCAGGGTAACTTTAGACACTAGCTTTGCAGAGCAATTTTTCTCATCTAAGGTTGTCTCTCCTGCCAATCCTAGGCGTTAGAGTTTCCTGGCATCATGTAACACTGGCAAAAAATGTTCCTTGCTTGCGCAGTACATACATACATTCTAAGTACACTTTTACTGTCACGCTAGTACAGAAAGTTTAGCTTGCTCGACTTGCATCTGCTCAATAGCTGGAAATACGGCTTGCAGCAGCAGGTGGCACTGGAAGAATGGGCGCTGGCTTGGGAGGTCTTTGGTCATAAGAAGGGACTTGGGCTTGTTCCAGAGCTTGCTCTCAGAAACAGAGATCAATCCTAGTTGCAAGGTGTACAAGGCCACCCAGGGTGGAAGGTAGATATTTGCTAATTGGTCCTTAATACAACCAGTTAAGCCAGAATATGGCGAAGACAACTTCTGAAGTTGAGTTGCCACCACGATTACCCAAATACGCTGGTTTTGACGCTCTCGATGAAAGAAAACCTATTCGTACAAGATCTGTACATCAGACTTAGAAAAGCTGGGTCCTGATTTGTCAGCAGAGTTCATGGCCTGAACTTACTGATGAGCATGTGGGCCACCAGCATGACATAGAATCAGCGCCTTCCGCACAGTTGGCATCTCTCAGCGAAGAAATCTCACCCAACAGTGATCTCTCTCTAACAACACTCTAGTAAAACCTTTGTCTCTAATACTGTAGAAAATAACCTGATTTGCTAACATTATGTATTTGATAAAAGCATTATAACTGTCAAGTTTTGTGTTTTTCCCACACAGGTAGTAGTGGTAATAGGTCCTCTTTAACTACATTAACAGCTTTAGAGATTATTTTCACACTTTTTAAAAATGCTTGTGCAACATTTTCAAGCCTCACTTGTAATGCTCCCTGACAAATCATTTTTCTACCTATTGGTTACATGCACACAAAACTCACTGTATCAATAAAACAATTCATGCATAACTATACAGAGGTTACCGGGTTTTATCCCCCTCCCCCCCATTATGTAATATGCTTACCTCTGAAAACCATTTTGAGAAGAGACTGTGGCTATTAATTTCTATGAGTTGACCATATCTATATCTAGAAAAGAACAGGTAACATGGTAAATAATTTATATTGTCCTATATGCATAAAAAACATTACACTGTCACTAGGGTTGCTTACATGCCTATTATAATGGAATAATACTGGTCACCAGGTTAAGCTCTGGGGAAGATTTTTATCCCCTTAAAGGGGAAGTCTCACTACGAAGATTACCTTTCAAGATATAAGGAACAGTAATTCAAGTCTTTATCCAAATAAGTCTCTTAATTTTTCCCTGGTCGGGAGGTAAAAGTTTGTATCTGCTCTGAGTATACACAGGTTTCTCTGGTTACCGACCTGCTCTGTATGCTCTTTGTCCTACCTGATAACAGGGCGTGAAGTCACCACAGGATTGTAGGCAACTTGAGAACAGAATGTTTATCATGAGTTCAGAAGTTCTCTGCACTATAGATAACATCTCTTGCTCTCATGTCAGTGCAATTATAAGAGCTGTGAAAACATAGCTGATATCTTAATCACTGTTATAGAACCCCCCACAGTATAACCAGGAAGAGACAGGTTGCTGTCTGTTTGGCGGCTCCGTGAAACAGCATGGCGAGACAACCTTTTATAGGACTACAATCCGTCTTGTCAGCACGGCAAAAATGAGTTGGCATCAGTGTCCTGTGCTGAATGAAGCATGGGCTAAGATGTCTGATAAAAGCCAGGACCCTGCTCTAATGACGAAGAGTGGACATACCTGAGATTCAAGCTATTTAACCCTTTAGAAGCCACAGTAAATAGTGACCTTTACATGTGATTTTAGAGCAACATGCCCCAACCCCCCCATTTGAGAATGACATAAGAGAAAAAATCCCAAGGAAAAAAAAAAAAGGTCCAGTTTATTCATAACAAAAGCCCTGTCTATGAAAGAAAATGTAAAACCTAGTCATAATTGGTAGGGCTGAAACCATAATGATCCATACTTTAAAAATATCACATTTATCTCACATGGTAAACAGCATAAAAACAATGCTGAAATTAAAATTTTGCACCAATTTTCTTCTAAAAAAGTACACAATAGAAAATTATCAAAAAGTTTTATGTACTCAGGAGTGGTACGAATAAGAACTAAAAGTCATCCTGCAAAAAAACAAGCCCTCATACAATTCTGTCAACAAACAGAAAAAATTAAAATGTTATAGGTCTTGGAATACGGAAAAACACAAATAAATTTTTTTCCCACAAAAATACTTTAAAAATAATTAAAACAGACTATATAACTTTTTGTGTAGCGATCATTGTACTGACCCTTAGAATAAAGTTATCACGTGCTTACCATGTGGTGATTGGCTTTCATCTAAAAAGGGAACACACGTTTTTGCATCGCCATAGTCAGAGAGCTAAAGCGTTCTTATTTTTCTGTGTACAGAGTTGTGTAGTGGCTTTTTTGAAGGATGAGTTAATGTTAATAGGTTTTTTTTTTTGGAGGGGGGGGGGGTGAGGTTTTTTGATTGCTTTAAATTCTGTTTTTGGAACGCAGGGTAAAGAAAATACTGCAATTTTTTTTTTTTTTTTTTTACCGGGGCTCACCGTGCAGTATAGGGGAACAAGTTCGTTTTACTCTGTGCGTCGATAGGATTCCTGCAATACTCAATTTACAGTGTTTATTGTGTAAAAGCAGTAAAACATATAAAAAAAACAAAAAAACTACATGTTGGGTATGGCTGTGATTGCATCGACCTGATGTGTCTAGCATATAAATTTAACCCGCACGGTGACCGCTGTAAAAAATAAAAACCACTGCCAGGATTGCTGTATTTTGTTCAGAACCTTTTGTTCACAGAAACCTTGATACCAATAAAAAAGGCAATTCATCCTGCAAAAAAACAAGCCATTAGTCAGCTCTATATACAGAAAAATAAAGTTATGGCTATCAGACTGATAACAAAAACGCAGGTTTGTTTTTTTTAACAAAACTTAAAAAATTACTTTTACTTTGTGCAAAAATAATAAAGCATAAAAAAAAAAACTATATAAAATTTATATAATTGTACTGACCCGCATAGTAAAGTTATGTAATTTATTTCGAACGGCGAACGCTGGAAAAATTAAATCCAAAAGACAAAATGGCGGAAAAGTGTTCCCTCACCCGCCATTTTCATGGCCCAGTGCTAAAAAAAACCAAAACAAATAAAAAAATTGTAGAACACCTGTGATCCCAAAATGCACAATATACCCCTGGAAGAGATCATGAGGGGTGTTTAATCCAAGATGGGGTGACTTCTGAAAGGTTTCACCTGTTCTGATACTGTAGGGGCTTTGCCCTGGCACCCATCAAAATCTGCATTCCAAAAGCCAAATAGCGCTCCCTCCCTTTTACACCCTAACAGCAGTTTCCACCCACATTTAGGGTATTGCTGAACTTGGAAGAAATTGCATATCAAATTTTGGGGCACTTTTTTCCTTTGTTCCTTGAAACATCATCAGCTAAAATTTTTCACCTGTGGGGTAAATATACGCAAAACATCCCTGGCTATATGCCTCACAGGGTGTAGTTTCCAATATGGGGTCTTTTTAGGGGTGTTTATTAAGTTTTAGCACCTTAGAGTGTCCACAAACCTGCAATGGTGCCTAAAGAAAATTCTAATGTAAATGAGACCCCAAAGTCCAGTAGGTGCTTCTCCTATTCTGAGGCTTGTGGTGAGTCAAATAGCACACTAGGGCCACATATAGGATCTCTCTAAAAATGGTAGAAATGGGGAAAAAAAAATAAAAAATAAAAAAATCGATGAGTTGGATTTCCCTGGCTACATCTACCGTGTCCCAGTGAATAATGGATAAAGATTGAAAATCTGCAAAAAACACCAAAAAAAAACCCCCTTCCACTTAGCTTTCATTTCTGTGCAAAACCTAATAAACTTAATAAAACCTAATTGTGTAATAAACATCCTTTATGGGGGGGATATCAAACACATACAAGTCTCTCCCACATCAGAACTGGACTGGTCCCTAAAAAGTCCCCCAATTTTATAAATAAAAAAAATAAAAAAAAAGTACATGTAAAAAATGATGCTAACCTACAGTAGACATAAGGTAGTTGCTAGTTATAAATTATTGTGTGAAATAACTTTCACACAGAAATAGTTGAAATTTGAAAATGGCAAATTTTTCTAAATTTTCACTAAATTTTTCACACATTAACAAGGGTTAAACCATTCCTCCTCTCCTGGAGTCTATACTATGAACGCAAATACTTGACAATACCAGCGGATCTACAGAAAAATCCATAATGGCAGTCTATTTGCGGTTTTGCTTTGGAACGTTACTGCACCAAAACTTAATTGGTCTTATCCTAATATTTAATAAGGAACTTTAAAGTAAAGTAAGGCCTGGTTTATATCTGTGTTGAAGTTTTCATTTGGAACCTGCCGCAAGCTCCGTATCTCTGCCGCCAGCCAGTCAAAAATGGCGAAAAAATAGCTCAACATTCTGTGCTATTTTTTACAGTAAAATAACAAACATCACTGGAGAAACCAGACAGAAACCATTGCAGTTAATGTGGTCTGCTGGGCGCTGTTGGTTTCTGTTGCAAGACAGATCTGATTCCAGCTTTACAATGGACGTTCCCAAAAACATCTGACACAGATGTGAACCAGGCCTAAATGTTTAGTTATTCTTCAGTGCTACCAAACTAAATAAGTAAATGAAGCATCACTCAGTGACCACTGACTTGTGGTCCATATGCATACCATGTCATTTAGGAGAGGAACCTGTATTGGGGGACAAAATGGCCAGGAAGTTGGAGGAACATTTAAACTAGGGATGGGGGGTGGAGGAGGGGGAACTACACATATAGCGTGCAAGATAGTGAAGATAGAGAGCTGGGAATTTGTAATAAATCAGTGGGTGGAGTGGAGGAGGGGGAGTAGCAATAGTTAAAAAGAATAGGGAGGGGGGGGGGGCATGGCCTGCCATGCTGTGAGTGGGACGTGTTTAGGAGAGCTCCGTGCGGCATCTGGCTAAAGAGGGGTTAAAACCCAAAACACTGGGGTCCAAACGTGGCAAACGCCGGAGCAGAACCGCATCCAACCCACCTGAGGACGAGGTGCCGATTTCGGACTTCTTTGAGACCCTGGCGAGCTTGCAGACCGGCTCCAGGGATCACTCAGCAGAGCGGGCACCATCTTTGGAGAGAGCGAGGAGGCGGGGAGGAGACTTCCGCCTGCGAGTGA
Organism: Phyllomedusa bahiana; assembly: GCA_025379985.1. Lineage (NCBI taxonomy): Eukaryota > Metazoa > Chordata > Amphibia > Anura > Hylidae > Phyllomedusa > Phyllomedusa bahiana. Next base: position 50,102 of record JAODAL010000455.1, on the reverse strand, counting down.
GGAGAGGCGCGAACAGCGGTCAGCGCGGCAGACGGAGGCGCAGCAGCATCCAGCACAGAGCTTCCTGGGCACCGTGGTGAAGACGCAGCGGGGAGAACAGTGCCGGCACCTAGCAGCGCCCATAGACAGGAGCGAGGTGAGCGCCGGTACCTGCGGCGGCACCCGAAGCAACGCAGTCTCCCTCTCCATGTGCGCCTTGAGCCCCGCAGCTCCTCAGGTCAGCGGCGCAGCGGCAGGCAGTGCGACCCCGGTCCCTGGACCTCAAGGTAATCAGAGCCGGGCGTCAGGGGTCGAGACTGCTGAGATTATGCAGGCCTCAGTGACTTTTGGAGGTGGGGGCTGGAGGGAGTCCTCCGCACGGCACCCTGCTGATAATGGCTGCGGCCTCTTCACCAGTGAGAGGTCTTGTGGGGGGGGGGGGGGGGGGAGGGAGCACTACAGGCATTATTGCAGAGCCCGTTAGGAGCCCACTGATGGACAATGCCACAAGCCCACCATTATTCCGCTCCCAGAGCCCTGAGGGTACTCCTTCTCTGCTGCCCGGGGTACAGTCTCCCTCACAGGAATGGTCACTCCCTATGGGCCCCAGCCCGAGCTCTCCACAGCAGTTCACTTCTCTGGAAAATCTATGCAGACTGCCACACCAGTCTCAAGATCTCACTGATACACGTATTCCAGCCACAGAAGCCTTGCTGGCCCTCAAGGGTCACCCAGAACTGCAGGCCCTTCTGTTATTATTACCGGCCAAAAGCGATCTTGCCGCACTAGCTCAGGATCTCAAATCAGCCTGGCGTAGCAACCTTCAACCTGTTAGGCCGTGTTCACACGGCTTATTCCCGACGGATTTGTGCGCCGTATTGAGCGCACAAATCCGCCGTGAATAAGGGGCGGGATGGGGGCGGGTCGGGAGCGCGGCGGGGGCGCCGCTCCCGGCCCCATAGACAATGCATGTTTACGCGCGCCGTGCCGGAAATAAAGTGCATGTCACATTATACCCCCGCGGCGGATTTGCCGACTGGGAGGAACGACATGAATCCACTTTCTCTATGAGAGCAGTGGATTACCGTTTAAAGACTCCGACTGATTGGCGCCGTATTGAAGCGCAAATCCGGCGCCAATCCGTCGGCAAATAAGCCGTGTGAACGGGGCATTAAGCAGGACGTTTCTTTGCTGCAACAGAAAGTCAAAATGCTTGAGGAGCAGCAGGAGAGAGTTGATCATAAATTGGCGGACATGCAGGCCTCTATGGACACGCAGAAAAACTTGCGCCAACATTTTATTGAGCACATGGATGATCTTGAAAATAGAAGCAGGAGGAACAACATTCGCATCCGGGGCCTCCCTGAATCCATAAAAACACAGGACCTGCCGTTGACCCTCACTAAGCTATTCAACGATCTATTAGGCAAAGAAGCTTCAGAGCCTATTGAAGTTAACAGAGCACACCGCGCCTTGCGCCCACCTAGCCTTGATGAAGCCAAACCACGAGACGTTATTTGCAGAATTCATCATTTTTCCCTTAAAGAAAAGATAATGCAAAGAGCGAGACGGGCCGCGTCTATCACCTTTGAGGGTGGCGGGATCGCCCTCTTTCCGGACTTGTCCAGGCGCACTCTTCGGTTCTGATCGACGCTGAAGCCATTGCTGGTGGTGCTGCAGTCTCACGGTATCCCCTACAGATGGGGCTTTCCATTTGCTTTACAGGTCCGTAGGGGGGAGGAGCTACTTACAATTCGGTCCCCGACTGACTTGCCACCCTTTCTGGCGGCCCTGGACCCGCCTCCCATTCCACTGCCAGATTGGTTAGCAATGTTTGTCTCTCCCACTTCCAGCTACAATGGTGGCTCACAATCATCTTCCCGCCGGCAGGGCTCTCAGAGGTCACTACTGCCGCAGAGGGATCGCAGACCCCCGAGGAGAGCGACAAGTCGTGAGGACATAAGGGGCATGTTGCAGTCTAGCCTACCTGACAAATGATTTTAAGGGTACTCTCATTTGCTTCCACCCTAACTGCTCAATGGTTATGTGAAATCATTTATTTGGACCCGCGTTGACCCCATAGCATAATGGTGCCCGACTTTATTTATGTTTTCTCTCCCCTCTTCCCTCCTCTCATTCTGCTCCCCACCCCCCGCCCTTGTTGTCCCCGTCTTCCTTCCCCTCTCTCCTGTTTCTTTTTCCCTGTGTTTTTTTCAAGAGACGGGCACCTGCTTTATAGTTTTTCAGAAACTTTTCACCCCCATCAGCTTCTGTTCGTCATAGTTCTCATGACTACAGTAATGTCTGATGCCCAGGGACACAGACTAGCGGTAGTTGATATTGTATAATATGAAAGCTTTCCTAGGTTATGATAGGATGTTTTTTCTGATGTGTGTTGTACTTTCTATGCATGTGATCAGCCATGACCCCCCAATAGGTTTGGGTTACAGTGCCCGGAGCTGGCCCTCCGCAGCTTGGATGCTGCAAAATTTAGAAGTAATGCTGTTGGAGTTAAAGGGAGACTCTGGTTTAAGTTCTTTCCAAGTTCTACATGTTACATGGTTTGGTTATAGTCGACCGAGAGAGGGCCAGAAAATGATGTGGTCCCCTTCAGAGATCTCGCAATGTTTCCTGTTTGATGTACCATGATATTGATAAAGGTCACCTCCTTCAATGTGAAGGGGTTTAATGTCCCGGAAAAACGGTCTCGGATACTGTACGAAATGCACAAAAACAGGTCACACATTCTATGCCTGCAGGAGACACATTTTAGCCTGAATCATCTGCCCGCCCTAAAGAACAAGTATTTCCCTGTCTGGTGCCATTGCAGTAGTGCAGATGCTAAAATAAAAGGGGTAGCGGTTCTTTCATAAATCCCTCCCACATCAAATTATAGATATTAAGACAGATCCTGATGCGAGATACATATTTATAAGATGTATCTTACAAGGTGTCTCCTATACAATTGCGAACCTGTATGTACCAAATCAGGGCCAGTTATCTTTTCTAAATAGGGTCTTGGATGAGTTAACACTTTTTGCACAGGGGTAAATAATTCTCTGCGGAGACTTTAATATAGCGCTACATCCTGTGCTAGATACTTCCTCTGGCCATTCCACAGTTCCATTAAATAAGCTTAATAAGATTAAAAGATTGTTACATGAGATGCAGCTGTGTGACGCTTGGCGTCTCATGAACCCCGAGGTTAGAGACTACACGTATTACTCCCCGCCACAAAGTATATAGTCGTATAGACTAAATATTTCTACAACATTCCCTCCTCCCCAGGGTTAAGAGGTCGTCTATTGATGATATTTTACATTCAGACCACGCTGCAGTACATTTTTTTACTACATATGCCTAATGCCACAAGGAAATCCTTTTCTTGGAGACTGAATGAGACGCTGCTCAATGATTCTCTGTACATCTCTGATCTTAAGCAATCTGTTCAGCACTTCGTGGAAGATCATGCGAACGATGATACCCTCCCGCACTTTAAATGGGAATCCCTAAAGTGTGTGCTCCCAGGTGTGCTCATAAAACATGGATCGCGATTGAAAAAAGGGCAGCGGCCCGCCGAAATACACTATTAGACCGGCTGCACCCGCTGGAATCGGAGCTTAAGCGAGCCGGGAATGAGGAGGTTTATAGAGAGCTGCTTCAGGTTAAACATGAAGTCCGCAGAGTGCTTGAACAGAAAAAAACAAACGATACAAATATGTGCCCATTCTTTCTACGAATGGAGCAACAAACCAAGCCGGATGCTGGCCAGGGCACACAGGGAAAAGAGGGCGTCTTTGTTCGTCTCCTCGATTAAAGACAAAAAAGGGAAGGTGTCACACCTAACCTCGGATATCCTGGAGGCATTCCGCGCATATTACCACAACCTGTATAATCTGCCCAAACCATCCTTGTTATCAAGCCCAAATAAATTAGAGGACTATTTGAAAAAAAAACGGCGATCCCCATGTTAGGTCCGGAGAGATTGGCCCTGTTGGAAGCTCCATTCTCGATGGAGGAATTGCAAGCAGCCATTGCATCCCTTCCATCTGGAAAGAGCCCGGGTCCAGACGGTTACACCGCAAAATTCTATCAATCACTTTGAGATGAACTAGTGGGCCCCATATTGGACTCATTTAACTCTTCTTCCTTCTATAATAATCCTTTGCCGCATTTTCTTTTAGCGTATATTACAGTAATTCCAAAAGAAGGGAAAGACCCCCTCTCTTGTACTAGCTACAGACCCATCTCCTTGCTTAATGTAGATGCGAAATTGCTGGCCAAGCTCTTAGCAATGAGATTGAACACTATATTACAGGACCTCATTGGTCTAGATCAGGTGGGTTTTGTTCCCATGCGCGAAGCGCGCGACAACACGCTAAAAACATTCTCAACTGTGCAGCATATGAAGGAAAAGGGGATATCTGGGATGATGCTTTCTCTCGACGCTGAGAAAGCGTTCGACAGAATTGATTGGTCTTTTCTGCAAGCGGTCTTGAGACAAGTGGGTTTGGGACCCTAGATGTTACAACGGATCGCGGCCTTATATCAAAACCCCTGTACCCAAATCCGAATCAACGGCACCTTGTCTGCTCCTGTTCCGATACGCAATGGCACCAGGCAGGGATGCCCCCTTTCACCCATATTATTTGTTTTAGTGATAGAACATCTGCTGCAGGAAATAAGGCTTAACCCAGACATCAAGGGTATCCAAGTAGGGGGCTCACAGTTTAAGTGTGCTGCTTACGCAGATGATCTCTTATTATACATCACCCAGCCGCTTATCTCCCTGCGTCTCTGAAGTTGTTTGGCGCATTGTCTAATTTTAAAATTAATTTTGCCAAATGTACTGCACTGGGCACAAATATGGAAAAACCACTAGTGGCCAGGCTGAAAGAGAGCTTTCCCTTTACATGGTCCAATCGTGCCTTTAAATATTTGGGCGTCCTTATTCTTTCTGATCCCCAGGAGGTGTTTGAGCTTAATTTTATGCACTTGTTGAACCTTATATCCGCAGATCTGGCGCGATGGAATGTTAAAGATTTCTCCTGGTTACGAAGGATAAGCGTAGTTAAAAATGAACGTCCTGCCCAGTCTCTTGTACCTCCTCCAGACCGTACCATACTTCCTGCCTCAATCGTTCGTCAAATCGGTGGACAAGCAACTAAGTCAGTTTATATGGGCGAGTAGAAAAGCAAGAATTGCCAAACAAATTCTTATAAGGGGTAGACAAGACGGTGGGCTTGCTTTGCCGGACATAAAAGCTTACTATCTGGCAACTGTCGCGGTGTGGCTAGTAGACTTCCATAAGCATCACGCCACTAAATTGTGGGTGCGCTTGGAGGAAAGTATGCAGAAAGCGCCACTCTCGGGTCTTCCTTAGCTACCAGCATCCTCGCTCCCATTAGCATCAGTACTCAAGCTTCCCTGGGTGGCCAGACACACTATACAAGCCTGGCGCATCTATGGTACTGCTCGTGGCCTCTTCCCGACAGGTGGTCCTTTGACCCCGGTGACAGATAACCCGAACCTGGGTTTGGTTTGTCGTCTGACTATTGCCCCAGATGAGTCCTATAAGAGACCGGTGTTGTTTGCTGATGTGCTTACCACTCAGGGACTGAAGACCAGGACGGAAATTAACGATACCTCAGCATCCCGGTTTTTAACCTGGTTTGGCTACATGCAGATCTCTCATTATTACGCCACTCAGAAGAGCGCTCTATATTTTCACAGACCGCTGACTCCCTTCGAGAAGGTTTGCATGGCCAATCCCCCTTGGGGACATCTAGTCTCTAAAATATACGACCTGATCATTTTATCCTTATCAGATTTTAAGCCCACATATCAATCAAGTTGGGAAATGGAATTGGGGATATCAATTTCAGAAGCTGACTGGCAGAAATCAAGCACCCTGACCTACAAATCCATTGTGGCTTGTAGACTACAGGAGTTGAACTTGACAGGAGTATCGCGCTGGTAGAGGGTAGCGGCGCTGCTGTCTGCCATTTACCCTCAAGCGTCTAGTGTCTGTTGGAGATGCGGGAAGGCTGAAGGGACAAAGTCTCACATTTGGTGGGGATGCCCAACGGTGCGGGCCTTCTGGTCCGAGGTATTACGGGTCATAGATTTGGTCACAGGGATCAGGTTGCGAAATGAGCCTTCAGTGGTGCTTCTGCAAATAATCCCTTTACCCTTGCATGTTCTTAGGGGCCACATTCTCATCTTTATGCTCAGTGCAGCTAGGGCTTTGATTCCACGCTTGTGGAGGTCGGAGACTCCCTCCATATGTGCTTGGTTTACCGAGCTCTCCTCTATTCAGCGTATGGAAGTGATACGTGACGATCATAATCAGTCCCACGATAAATTTGGGGCTACTTGGTCGAGCTGGCTGATGTTTAGCAGCTCGGCGGATTACGCACAGGCCCTAACCACATAGAGGCATGAACCTCTCCGCTGCAGGGCTTGCTCTGGGCAGAAAGACGTTGGCAGTGGGCAGTGTCAGGTGACCGTTTCTGATCCTATGTCATTTAGGGAATCCCCTATACTTCCTGGATTGAAGACACTCTTCAAGCATTTTAACTCTCTCTATGTTATGGTCGACGGTAGTTTTTCTATTCTCTTCACTTATTACTTATTTCTTTTGTACTCCACAAAGGTTAGCTTTTGTGCCTCCAATGGCAATATCCACCCATAATAGACCAGAAATCATCTAATCCCTCAATTGTGGGGGCATTATCTGATAGCCCGATATCGTACCGTATACCCCGGATCTGGGGATTGACATGTATGCTTATGATCAAAGGAGGTGATGTCTCTTGGTGAGGGAACAGGTGACTATGGAGTTGGATGTATTGCTACTTTTTGTGTATGTGACATTGTTGTAGAAGTGTAGAAGTTATCTGATGATATGTTGCGGAAAATTGTACTACATGTTTGTTTTTTTCAATAAAGCCTTTTTTAATATGTAAAAAGAATAGGGAGAAAGGAATAAAAGCTGAAAAATCTCTAAATTGCATGCGGACCAATGCCAGGAGTCTGACCAACAAAATAAATGAACTAGAATTATGTTATTATGGGCGACTAACTACCCAGACAAATTGGGAATCTGAAACCTGCAGCTCTCACAAAGGAAACATGTTTTTGTCTACAACTAAAAGATAATTACCTTCCCCAAATGGTGCAGGAACTGACTAGAGGAAAGGCCCTTCTAGACTTAATATTGACTAATAGACCTGACAGAGTAACAAAGGTTCAGGTTGAGGGGCACCTAGGGAATAGGGACAATAATATAATAAACTTCCATTTATCCTTAAATAGAGCTTTTTGTCATGGAGCCACAAAACACTGAATTTGAGGAAGGCTAATTTTATCCTGCTTAGAGAGGCCCTAAACCGTATTGACTGGGAGAAGGTGTTTAAAAATAGCAGAGCAAAAAATAAATGGGAGATCTTTAAAAACATCTTAGGCGCCCACTGTGAGAGGTACATACCTTATGTTAAAAAAAATAATTAGAAACAAGAAAAACCCAATGTGGATCAACAGAGATGTAAAGGAGGCACTAAAAAACAAAAAGCGTTTCAGCTACTAAAACAGGAGGGCAGTGAAGAGGCACAAAAAAGCAATAAAATATGTAAAAAATGATTATGGCAGCAAAGCTGGAGACAGAAAGACGTATTGCCATAGAAAGTAAAAGTAACCCCAAAATATTTTTTTTTAACTATATAAATAGTAAAAAGATTAAAAAAAAAAAATGTTGGCCCTATAAAAAGTACTGAGGGAGATACTGTGGAGGGTGATGAGAAAAAAGCAAACCTATTAAACAATTTCTTCTCCACTGTATTTACCGAGGAGGATGATCTCCCTGTTGATGAGCAAAGGGAGGAGGTAAATTCCAACTTAAATGTTTCTTGTCTAACCCAGGAAGAAGTGCAGCTCCGCCTTAGGAAGCTTAAAATAGAGAAATCCCCAGGCCCTGACGGTATACACCCGCGTGTCCTAAGGGAGTTAAGTAATGTGATAGATAGGCCCCTATTTTTAATATTTATGGACTGTATAATAACGGGGTATGTCCCAAAGGATTGGCACATAGCATATGTGGTGCCAATATTCAAAAAGGGGTCAAAAAGTGATCCAGGAAACTATAGGCCGGAAAGCTTAACCTCTGTTGTAGGTAAAATGTTTGAAGGTTTTCTAAGTGATGCTATCCTCGAGTAGCTCACTGAAAATAAATGTATAACACCGTTCCAGCATGGGTTTATGAAGGATCGGTCCTGTCAAACTAATCTCATCAGCTTCCATGAGGAAGTTAGTTCCAGATTGGATCGGGGTGAGGCACTGGATGTCATATATTTGGATTTTTCTAAAGCATTTGATACTGTTCCACATAAAAGGTTGTTAAGTAAAATGAGAATGCTTGGACTGGGGGAAAATGTGTGCGTGGGTAAGCAACTGACTCACTGATCAGACTGGATCCCTGATACTCGTGGGGTACCACAGGGCTCAGTATTGGGCCCTATCCTCTTTAATATTTTCATAAATGATTGCAATCACAAATTCTTTGGTATTATTATCTTCATTTAATTTGTCTTCAATGGAAAACCACAAAAAGAATAGTCATAAAGCCAAATTGGATATAATTCCACACCAAACATAAAAAAGGGGGTGGACAGAAGTATTGGCACTGTTTGAAAAATCATGTGATGCTTCTCCAATTTGTGTAATTAACAGCCCCTGTAACTTACCTGTGGCACCTAACAGGTGTTGGCAATAACTAAATCACACTTGCAGCCAGTTGACATGGATTAAAGTTGACTCAACCTCTGTCCTGTGTCCTTGTGTGTACCACATTGAGCATGGAGAAAAGAAAGAAGACCAAACTACTGTCTGAGGACTTGAGAATCCAAATTGTGAGGAAGCATGAGCAATCTCAAGACTACAAGTCCATCTCCAAAGACCTGAATGTTCCTGCGTCTACCGTGCGCAGTGTCATCAAGAAGTTTAAAGCCCATGGCACTGTGGCTAACCTCCCTAGATGTGGACGGAAAAGAAAAATTGACGAGAGATTTCAACGCAAGATTGTGCGAATGGTGGATAAAGAACCTTGACTAACATCCAAACAAGTTCAAGCTGCCCTGCAGTCCGAGGGTATAACAGTGTCAGCCCGTCGGCATCTGAATGAAAAGGGACTGTATGGTAGGATACCCAGGAAGACCCCACTTCTTACCCCGAGACATAAAAAAGCCAGTCTGGAATTTGCCCAAACTTACCTGAGAAAGCCTAAAACGTTTTGGAAGAATGTTCTCTGGTCAGATGAGACAAAAGTAGAGCTTTTTGGGAAAAGGCATCAACATAGAGTTTACAGAAAAAAAAAAAAAAAAAAAGAGAGGCATTAAAAGAAAAGAACACGGACCCTACAGTCAAACATGGCGGAGGTTCCCTGATGTTTTGGGGTTGCTTTGCTGCCTCTGGCACTGGACTGCTTGACCGTGTGCATGGCATTATGAAGTCTGAAGACTACCAACAAATTTTGCAGCATAATGTAGGGCCCAGTGTGAGAAAGCTGGGTCTCCCTCAGAGGTCATGGGTCTTCCAGCAGGACAATGACCCAAAACACACTTCAAAAAGCACTAGAAAATGGTTTGAGAGAAAGCACTGGAGACTTCTAAAGTGGCCAGCAATGAGTCCAGACCTGAATCCCATAGAACACCTGTGGAGAAATCTCAAAATGGCAGTTTGGAGAAGGCACCCTTCAAATCTCAGGGTCATGGAGCAGTTTGCCAAAGAAGAATGGGCTAAAATTCCAGCAGAGCATTGTAAGAAACTCATTGATGGTTACCAGAAGTGGTTGTTCGCAGTTATTTTGGTTAAAGGTTGTGCTACCAAGTATTAGGCTGAGGTTGCCAATACTTTTGTCCGGCCCGTTTATGAAGTTTTGGGTGAATTGATCAATGATTTGATTTTTGTCTCATTCCGTTTTGTGTTTTTTCATTGCAAGCAAAATAAATGAAGATAATACCAAAGATTTTGTGATTGCAATCATTTTCAGGAAGAAACTGAGTAATATCTGAAAGAATTGCAGGGGTGCCAATATTTTTGGCCAGCACTGTAATATAAACAAGTTATAGTGACTAGGATTCTGGAGAGGGGTCATTGATCCAGGGATTGCCAGATTGGAGTCAGGAAGGAATTTTTTCCCTAACATGAGGACAATTGGCTTCTATCTCATGGAGGTTTTAGCCTTCCTCTGGATCAACACTAACACTTTAGTAACATTTTAGCACAATAGGCTGAACTGGATGGAGGTATTTCTTTTTTCGGCCTGACAAACTATGTAACCTGCTTTGTAACCTCTTTCTACTTCAGCTAATTTATAGGACCCAGTATGAATTACATTTTGGATTATTAATTTAAAAAGTCCTAATAGTGTATTTGCCAACTTTTTTTTTTTTTTTTATTAAAACACCAAAAATACATTTAGGCATTAATTTTATTTTAAAGGTGTGTTTCCATCATGCACTTTGATGGCATATCAATAGGATATGTCATTGAAGTGTTATAGGTGTGGATCCTACCTCTGTGACCTGCACCTATTTTAGCAATGGAACCCCAAAAATCTAAGTGCAGTGTGCCGAGCCAGTCGCAGTTGCACACGATTCTCCATTCTGTTCTTTCGAATTTCCGAGTGCAGACGAACACCCCACTCCGTTTTAAAAAATTATTTCCCACTGCTAAGCTCCATTAATTGACTGCCAACCCCATTAACAATAACTTTTAAGAGTGGGCCTTCAGGTAGTTACAAACACTTCTAATTTATGTTTTAAAATTGCCAAGCAACAAACATTTCATTTGTAGCAGTAAACATTTCATCACTTACATCAAGTAACAATAGTATTCTGAACATCAATTTTAAAACCGTAAGGAGACCCTTGAGTCATTGGGTAAGTCTGAGAAGCCCTGCCTTATATTACAAATAGCAATACCTGCTTGACAATCTGATGGACAGCTTCTGAGCCAATGCTTTGCAAAGTGATGTTTTCCCAGTACCAGGTGGGCCTAATAGATGGCACATAAAAAGGACATGTGACAAAATGGCAAAGTATACTTTTACATGTTCTATTTTTAATTATTACATAAGAACTGTAACTAGAAGCTGAAAACTTACACAGCCTAATAAAAACTTACCATGCAAAAGGACAACTCTGTTCCATGCAATCAAATTGCTATCTACATTTTTGTCAGAAAACAGCAGCGTTGTTGTAACATAATCTAAAAGCTTCGGAAAAAAATAAAGAAAAAGATAATTTGCATACCACCACCAACAGGAACCAAGCTAATTTAAAATTAAATGTCAATCATGTCACATAGGAATTCTAGAACTCCCTATAGGGTATTATAAATAACTTCCAAATTTCCAAGGTTTTTTTTTATTTTCACTTTAAATAACATACATTAAATGTGAATTGCACTTTTAGGTCAGTTTAGCATTAACTTTTAATTGACTGAGCATACTTACATTTGACTTGATTTTGCTGTCATAAATCAGACTTTCCCACAACCTATGAAAGCCAGCTGAAAAAAAAAATAATAAATTTATGTTTTGGGCCTTAACGGCACTACATTTATTTTTCACATACTTTCATTCAGAAGATTGGCCTTCATATGTTATTGCCCAAGTGTGTCATGTGGTAGTATTTCTGTTACTGACACAGAACACACTAGAGCACCTATAAATTCATTCATTCATGTGTGCGGGTATTGATCTCTCTCTCGGCAGCTGATTGACACTGCATGCTATTCACAGGAACGCCCAGATCCTTCTCAACAGGGCTGTGGAGTCGGCAAGCCAAAGCCCCGACTCAGACTCCTCAATTTCCTAAACCTCCGACTCCCTCATACATGACGCATGTTTAAGTGATAACTTTACTGTAGTAAAATGGTAACATTAGGCTGTTTATCACCTTATGATACAATAATCAAGCTATTTAGGTAGAACAGACACTGACAAGCAAAAGAGTAACAATGTTTTGAACACTTGTGGGTAGAGTTGAAGAAAAAGCTGTATTTGTATCCAAGTCCAGTCTGCACCAACATTGGGAATGTGTAGAAGAGACCTGGGATCAGATTTTGGTTAAGACATGCTTGAATCTGATTCAGAGTCCAGAAGGATTCAGGCAGTATTGAAAACCAAAAGGTGAATTTACCAAATACTAATAAAATAATACAAATTAACATTTTGATTTTTAGGAGCAGAACAGTAACAATGCAGTTACAGGAAAGAATCTGAGAACTAAGCAGATGCTAAATACTTGCAAGTCACATTTATGTAGATAGGTAAGATGACTGTATATAAAATTACAGTAGCCTCGTGTGCAAAGCTGTAGTGGATGGAGAGAGATGGAGCCTGAAAGTCTCAAAAGTTTAAAACATTGTTACCATTTTGCTTGTCAGTGTACAATATATTTATTGGATATGACTTTAGAACACCAAAAAAATTGTAAATATGCAAAACACTGCAGGAACATTTGTGGAGTGTCTGAATTTGTTCTGAGAAATAGTATTGCCTCTATCAGATCCTGCATAGATGACCTCACATCTGATCTCATTATTTCCAGGCTAGAGAACGGCCTCTCTACACTAACTTGGGGGCAAAGCGGTGACCACAGGGGCAACATCTCTAACAATGTCAGGGTATAAAGGAATTGCCTCAGGCACAGTCAGTTTTGATGACTGGTTGATCTCTGCTACTTCTTTGAAAGCAGGTGAAAAATTTTACTGAAATCTGTTTGCCCTGGGGTCGGGATCTACTCCCCTGGGGGCAGCGCTTTGCCTGCTCCATGTCATCAATTACACTCCTCATGTGATGAGGCTGAAGATATGGGAGCAGTAGCAATGGCCGGACCAAATTCCTCTTGCTCTTTGCACTGCATCGAACTGGACCAACTTATATATTTTGGGAGTCGGTCCCTTTTATGACGACTCCCGACTCCACAGCCCTGCTTCTCAAGCGATTCTCCCAGTTTTCCCCCCACCAGAATATATGATGCCTGCAGATTATTACAGTGTGTGCAGAATTATTAGGCAAGTTGTATTTGAGAGGATTCTTTTTATTATTTAACAACAACTATGTTCTCAATCAACCTAAAAAACCTAAATATTAAAGCTTAATATTTCTGGAAGTTGGAGTGGTTTTTTTTAGATTTGGCTATCTTAGGAGGATATCTGTTTGTGCAGGTAACTATTACTGTGCAGAATTATTAGGCAATGTAATAAAAACCAAATCTATACCCATCTCACTTGTTTATTTTCACCAGGTAACTCAATATAACCGAAAATTTAGAAATAAGCATTTCTGACATTCAAAAACAAAACATTGACCAATATAGCCACCTTTCTTTTACGATGACACTCAAAAGCCTTCCATCCAAAAATTGTCAGCTGCTTGATCTGTTTACGATCAACATTGCATGCAGCAGCCACTACAGCCTCCCAGACACTGTTCAGAGAGGTGGACTGTTTTCCCTCCCTGTAGATCTCACATTTTAGGAGGGACCACAGGTTCTCTATGGGGTTCAGATCAGGTGAACAAGGGGGCCATGTCATTTTTTCTTCTTTTAGACCTTTACTGGCCAACCACGCTGTGGAGTATTTGGATACATGTCATGGAGCATTGTCCTGCATGAAAATCATGGTTTTCTTGAACGATACGGACTTCTTCCTATACCACTGCTTGAAGAAGGTGTCTTCCAGAAATTGGCAGTAGGTCAGGGAGTTGAGCTTCACTCCATTCTCAACCCGAAAAGGTCCCACAAGTTTATTTTTGATGATACCAGCCCATAACAGTACCCCACCTCCACCTTGCTGGCGTCTGAGTCGGAGTGGAGCTCTCTGCCCTTTACTGATCCAGCCTCGGGCCCATCCATCTGGCTTATGAAGAGTCACTCATTTCATCTGGCCATAAAACCTTAGAAAAATCAGTCTTAAGATATTTCTTGGCCCAGTCTTGACGTTTTATCTTATGTTTCTTGTTCAAAGGTGGTCGTTTTTTCAGCCTTCATTACCTTGGCCATGTCCCTGAGTATCGCACACCTTGTGCTTTTTGATACTCCAGTAACGTTGCAGCTCTGAAATATGGCAAAACTGGTGGCTAATGGCATCTTGATTTTCCTCAATTCATGGGCAGTTATTTTGCACCTTTTTTTTTTAATCAACATGCTTCTTGCGAACCTGTTGGCTATTTGCCATGAAACGCTTGGTTGTTCGGTGATCATGCTTCAAAAGTTTGGCAATTTCAAGACTGCTGCATCCCTCTGCAAGACATCTCACAATTCTTGACTTTTCAGAGTCTGTCAAATCTCTCTTCTGACCCATTTTGCCAAAGGAAAGGAAGTTGCCTAATAATTAAGCACAGCTTATATAGGGTGTTGATGTCATTAGACCACACCCCTTCTCATTACAGACATGCACATCACCTGATTTACTTAGTTGGTAGTTGGCTTTCAAGCCTATACAGCTTGGAGTAAGACAACATGTATCAAAAGGATGATGTGATCAAAATACTCTTTTGCCTAATAATTCTGCACACAGTGTAGTTCCAAGATAGAGAACTTTACATTTATCCACATTGAACCTCATTTGCCAAGTGGATGCCCAAACACTCAGTGTGTCCAGGTTTGCTTGCAATTTATGAGCATCTTCCATTGATTGCACTACCCTACATAGCTTGGTATCATCTGCAAAAATAGAAAAATGTCCTATTAACCCCTTAACCCACGGTGACGTATGGGTACGTCATTATGGTGTTAAGGAAATGTGTAACAGGATCGCAGTTCTTCACTCCGATTAGGACATCAGCGATCAGATCGCTGCGTCCCGATGTGCTAACATGGCAGCTGGGAGCCTTGTGAAGGCCTCCATCGCTGCCATGTTCTCGTTTGCCCCAATCCGGCCCCAGGCAGGAAGTGGGAAAAACTCCATCTTGGTACAGCCTTATGCATTGTCTATGCAATGCATTAGGCTGTATTAACGATCGCGCCCCTTAGAGGTAAAGTGCACTAGGGGGACTCTATGTTAAAGTATAAAAAAAGAAAAAAAAAAAGTTGAAATCACCCCCCTTTCTCAATTTTACAAATAAAAAAAAAGTTACACATATTTGGTATCGCCGATCTATAAAAATATAACATTTATCCCATACACTGAACACCGTAGAAGAAAATGAATTCCAAACGCCAAAATTGCCTTTTTTGGTCATTTCATGTCCTATAAAAATTGGAATAAAAGAGATCAAAAAAAAGTTGCATGCATTCCAAATTGCTAGCAATAAAAAGTACACTTCAGCCCGCAAAAAATGCCGCCTCACTGACGTCCGTAGGTGTTCGTACAAAAAAAAAAAAAAGTTATTGGCCGCACAAAATCGCGCCGCAGCGCAAATTTCAAATATAGAAAATGTTTGGAATTTTTTTTCTACGCCACCAAAACATAATGGAAACCCTACATGTTTGGTATTGCCGGATGCATAACAACCTGGAAAATACAGAGAACACATCATTTTTACTGAAGATTGAACGCCGCAAAAACAAAGCTCCCGCAAACATGGCGCAAGTAAATTTTTTTCACATTTTACCCCACTTGGAATTTTTTTTGCCGTTACCCAGTATATTCTATAGTAATATGAATTACACCTCTGGAAAGTACATCTTGTCCCGCAAAAAAAAAAAAAAAGCCCTCATATCTATGTAGGTGGAAAAATAAAAACTTTATGGCTTTTGGAAGGCAAGGAGGAAAAAAAATGAAAATAAAAAATGAATAAATACATTAAATAAAAGAGGACCCAGTACTGAGCCCTCGGGCACACCACTCATAACCGGGGACCACTCCTTTACCACCACTCTCTGAGTATGATCCAATAATTTCTAAGCCAGTTTTTTAAACCAATTACAGAGTTATTTCTTACCCAATGGATTCTAATTTACCCAACAAACGCCTATGAGGGACAGCGTGAAACGCCTTTGCAAAGTCTAAAAACACAATATCCACAGCTGCCCCGCTATCCAGACTTCTACTCACCTCTTCATAAAAACAGATCAGGTTGGTCTGACAACTTCTGTCCTTAGTAAAACCATGCTGGCAAATCACTTACAATATTATATTCAGCCACATATTCCTGTATATAGTGCCTTATGAGTGCCTCAAACCGTTTTCCCACAATGGATGTTAAACTTACTGGTCTATAATTACCTGGGCAAGAACTAGAGCCCTTTTTGAAGATGGGAACCACATTTGCTTTGCAACAGTCTCTGGGCACTACACCAGTCACCAGAGAATCTCTAAATATCATATACAGGGGCACATAAGGCAGACATAAGGGTTTGCGGCTCCCAGAGCCGCAAAAGCAGGGGAAACTTCCACTCCTCGGCGCTTAACCCTTTGACTACTGAGGTCAGTTACCGCGGCATGATCAAAGGGCTTTCCCCTATTCCGTCAGGTGATTGGGACTCCCAGTGCCGACAGAGCCTGGGGAATGTCTTCACAGTCGGCCCTGGGGACCTTTAATAGCCCTAGGGCTGTTTGAGTAACAAGTCAGTGATCAGGGAACAATGTGAGCTGCCCTGATCGCTGCCTTTGTCAAACTGATACAGATTATGATGTATTAGCATATGAAGCTAATACATTACTAAGTAAAAAAAAAATATGTAGAACAGTTATCCCTGCATGGGATTTAAAAAAAAAATAAATAAATAAAAACCATTTAAAAAATAATTGTGCATACATTACACAAAAAAAACCTACACATATTAGGAATACACACGACCATAATAACCTGTAGAATTAATATAACAAGTTAAGTGTTAAAAGTAAATGGTGTGGGGAAAAAAAAAAATTAAAAAACAAAACCATGAAAAAAAAAATCTGCAATAATTTATAAGTGAACTTAAACTATTCCCCCAAAAAGTACAACTTATCCCGAATAAAACAAGGCCTCATCAAACAGCATCACTGAAAAAATAAAAAAGTTCAGAGTGTTGAAACGCAAGGAAGCGAAAATGAAAAAAATAAATAAATGTGCCGTCATTAAGTACTTTTCAGGCGTTCGGCTTCAGGGGTTAAGAACTCTTGGGTGTAAGCCATCTGGGCCTTAAGCCTTGTTCACATTAAGTTTATTTAACTTGGTTTGGACCATTTCTGCACACAGCCAATTTATTATATCAGTTGATATATTAACAGTAATAGCACCGACATCGCTCCATCAGCAGTGACCCTGCCCCCATCAGCTACTCTCCCCTCTTTAGTATATACAAAGCTGAAGAACTTATTTAGTAGCTCCGCCTTCTCATGATCCCCAGTGACCAGCTCCAGGTACGGTTATTTAAGGGTCCTTCATGCTCCGACTGTTTTTTTTTGGCATTTATATGTTTAATCCCTCCCCAACATTGGACGTACTGGTACTACCTAGTGGAAGTGACTTCCCGACATTGGATGTACCGATACGTCCTGGACATTGTGCGGCTCCAGTCACGAGTGATTAACTTCTTAGCTGCAGCAATCTATCATGATCGCTGCAGCTAAGGGAAAGACAGAAGGAGGGAGCTCTACCCTGCTTACCTGACAGCCAGGAAGCTTTCCAACAGCGCATGGCACAGGCAGTATTCCAGAGACCACCGCCTTGGAGGTCCTTCCCTTCAGCTTGGAGCCTAGTTCTTTAACCCCTTACCGACATTTAACGTACCCATACGGTAGGGGTTCCTGCATATTGACGTATGGGTATGTCATGGCGAACGTGCGAGCTCACAAGATAGCGGCATGGGACCAGCTGTATAGTACCGCGGGCATCATGCCTCAGCCCCCGAGGCCGGTGTGAGCTCTGGCCTCGGGGGATTAACCCTTCATTATCGCGACCGATCATGGTCGCAATAATGAAGTAGCAGGCAGGAGGAGTGAGAACGACCTGCTTGCAATCGGCTCAGTGTGGTCTCCTACTTGACAGCCTGGATGCTTTACGAAAGCGTCCGATCTGTCGGGTGACGTCACCATGCCCGCAATGCATTGTGGGCATGGTGATTGACAGTCACCATGGAGACCCGTACACAGCAGTAATGCTGTGTGCAGGTCTCCTTTGTAAAAGTGACTGAGATCGCCGATACAAGTCCCCTATAGGGAAAAGTTGAAAAAAAAAAAAAGTTAACGTAAAACAAGCAATAGAAAAAAAAACCCAAAAACACGTGCACCGCCCTTTTCCCCTTCACAAACACCAATCGCCCCAAAAAAGATCAGAAATGCAAAGTACTCATATTTGGTATCGCCGTGTGCATGAACGACCCACCCTATAAATATGTCATGTTAATTAACCCGCATAGTGAGCACCATTTAAAAAAAAAAAAAAAAAAGTCAAAGAATTGCAATTCTTATTCATCCTGCAGCACATAAAATGGAATAAAAAGCGATCAAAAACTCAAATGCCAAAGTGGTGTCAATTAAAATGTCAGTTCATCCCGCAAAAAGTCCTTACTCAGCTCTGTATACGTAAAAATATAAAAAGTTATGTCTATTAGAAGATAGCGATGCATAAATATTGTTTTACACAATAAAACCACTTTAGAAAAAAAAAGTTCTTCCACATAATTTGGGTATCACCGTAATCGTACTGACCCACAGAGTAAAACTAACATGTTACGGATACTACATGGTGAGCGCTGTTAAAAATAAAAAACATAATAGGATTGCAGTATTTTCTTCACCCTGCATTCCAAAAAAAACTATTTAAAAAAGTGATCAAGAAGCCATGTCCAACCAAAAATAATACTAATAAAAACATCACATCATCCCGCAAAAAACAAGCTGCTATACAGCTCAGTATACAGAAAAATAAAAGTTATGGCTCTCAGACTATGGCGATGCAAAAATGTGCTTTCCTTTTTGCATAAAAATGTTTATATTGTGTAAAAGCAGTAAAACCTAAAAAAAAAAAAATACAAATTTGTTATCGCTGTAATCGTATCGACCTTCTGAGTACAGCTAGCTTGTCATTTATACCGCACGGTGACCGCTGTAAAAATAAAAAACACTACCAGAATTGCCGTATTTTGTTCAAAATGCCTCACAAAAACCTTAATAAAAAGTGATCAAAGCGTCATTCACCCCATAATGGTACCAATAAAAACATCACTTCATCCCGCAAAAAACAAGCCCATAGTCAGCTCCGTATACAGAAAAATAAAAAAAGTTATGGGTGTCAAGACTATGATAACATAAAAATGCAATTTTTTATAAACGCATTTCTATTGTGTAAAAGTAATGAAACATAAAAAAACTGTATAAAATTGATATAATTGTACCGACCCCCATACTAAAGTTATCCTATCATTTATCCCGTATGGTGAACACTGTAAAAATGAAGCCCAAAAAACAAAATGGCGGAACTGCGTTTTCCCCCCAACATTTTCATAGCCCAATGCTAAGAAAAAAAAACATGGAACACCTGTGCACCCAAAATGCAAAATACACCCCTAGATGAGACCAATGAGGGGTGTTGAATCCAAAACTGGGCGACTTATGGAAGGTTTCACCTGTACTGGTACTTTGCAGAAGCGACATGGCCCCACTAAAATCTGCCTTCCAAAAGCCAAAAAGCGCTTCCTCCCTTGTACGCCCTGCCATGCGCCCAAAAAGCAGTTTACACACAACCACATGTAGGGTATTGCCGAACTTGGAAGAAATTGCTTAACACATTTTTAGGGGCTTTTTTTTCCCAGGATTCAATGTAGAAATTAAACATTTTCAGCTAAAATTGAAGACTGTTAGAAATTTTCACGCTAAAAAATTTTGTGAAACACCTGTGAGGTCGATATACTCACTGCACCCCTTGATATATTCCTTAAGGGGTGTCATTTCCAATATGGGGTGTTCACTACATTTTAGCACCTTAGGGTGTCCGCAAACCCGGAATGGCGTCTTCATAAAATCATAAAGAAAATGAGACCCCACAGTCTGGTAGGTGCTTGTGGTTGAGCCAAATAGCGCACTAAGGTCACATATGGGATATCTCTGAAAATGGCAGAATCTGGGGAAATGATGTTGAGTTGCATTTACTTGGTGCTTTAATATCGGTGAAATACCTAAAGGGGTAATAAACTTCCTAAATGTTTTTTTAAATACTTTAAGGGGTCTAGTTTCTTAGATGGGGTCATTTATGGGGGTAATATACAGGCCACTCAAAGCCACGTCAGAATTGGACTGGTCCTTAAAAAAAAAAAAAAAAAACTGTTTTGCAAATTTTCTTGAAAATGTGAAAAATGACTACTAAATTTCTAATCCCCCTAACGTGGGGTAAAAAAACAAAAAAGACATTTAAAAAGTGATGCGAACCTACAGTAGACATATGCTAGATGCTAGTTAGAAACTAGATTGAGTGGAATAACTGCCTGACAGAGAAATTTTTTAACTTTGAAAATTTCAATTTTTTCCAAATTTTCATATTTTGATATTTTTCACAAACAAACAATGATTGTATGGACCAAAATTTCTTACTAACTTAAAGCACAATGTGCCATGTTAAAACAATCTCTGAATCACTTGGATAGGTAAAAGTGTCAAAAAGTTATTCTCACATAAAGTGACACGTCAGATTTTAAAAACGGGGCTCTGTCAGGAAGGCCAAAACTGGCTCTGGCGGTAACGGGTTAAAATGATTCTTTAGAATCCACCACCTACCATGTATTCTGCCATTGGTTCCAACATGAACCCCAACAACTGGGTCATCGCCAGCCTCTCCCAGTAATTTATCCACCCGGTCCACCACATGCCAAACCCTGGCAACAGGGAGTCAGCAAACCACTCTGAGGGGTTGTCCTGGGGACCAAATATTTGGTCTGGCTGTCTCTTCCTACCTGCATTACCATCCCCCCCAACGACTAGTTGGGCTGCTGTCCCGGGTGCAAGGAATAGCAGTATCCACTAGGGCTGCCATTTCTGAGACTGATGCCCTAGCATTATTACACAACTTGGCAATTTTGCTAGAAAGCTCATGAACAGAAGTTGTCTTCCTTTATCTGGTTCCCCTAGTACTCCCCCTAACTTCATTAACCCAGCTACATGGATCTTCTTCCTCATCCATTACTCCATCCCCAACATTTAACCCACTAACTGCTTACTCAGCGAGATGTAAACTCCTTTAATCAAGTTTCAATCACCCTTAGTGTTGCATTCTGCTCCTCCAGATCTCTAATGTGAGTTTCTAGATAAGCTACATGATCACGTTTGTCACAGTGGTATTCAGCCTGGACCTGCTGCTCCAGCAGTGCATAGATGGCAGACTGCGCACTGAAGAAAATTGCCAGTCATGATGTCCCTTTTCCGGTGACAACAGCAATGAAGATTAAAAAATAAAGGTTGTTTACTTACCGTTTACCTGTTTTTTTTTGTTTTTGTTTTAACTTCACTCCATGGAGCACTTAGCAAAAGTGGCTCAGACCAAGCGCACAAAATATATATATATATTTTTATATATATATATATATTATATATATATATTTTTATATATATATATATATATTATTATATTATTATATATATTTATATACACACACACTCGGCAAACTAGGGCACACACGTAGATATACACATATATATGTTTCATAGTTAGTAAGGCCGAAAAAAGACAAGACGTCCATCCAGTTCAGCCTGTTGTGCTAAGTGTTGATCCAGAGGAAGGCAAAAACCCCAATGAGGTAGAAGCCATTGTCCTCATTGTAGGAAAAAATTCCTTCCCGACTCCAATCTGGCAATCGGAAAAATATCCTGGATCAATGACCCTCTCCTGAATCCTAGACACTATAACTTGTTATGTTATTACGCTCCAGAAATGCATCCAAACCATTTTTGAACTCCGTTATTGAATTCACCATGACAAGTCCCTCTGGCAGAGAATTCCATAGTCTCACTGCTCTTACAGTAAAGAATCCCTTTCTATGTTTATGTAGAAACTTTTGTTCCTCAAGACGATCTGTGTCGGTTAGTAACAGAAATGCTGCCATATGACACGCTTAGGCAATTACATAGTGGAGAAATCCCCTAGGGGATAGGTGGACCTGGCGCCCTTTGTTCAAGAGACTTGTCAGGACTGAATTAGTGTTTAAAAGGATTATCTATATTTCAAAGCTGTAGGAGACAATGACACTATAGACAAGCAAATTAAAGGAACAGCTATGGGGACAAGAGTCGCGCCGGCGTTTGCAAATATTTTTATGGGTCATTTTGAAGATAAATACATTTACCAGTATCCACAATATTCAGAATATATCATTATGTACAAGCGTTACATTGACGACTTGTTCATTATTTGGTCAGGACCGGAAGATGCTATAGATCATTATTTTTAATATATCCACCATAATACATGGGGAATAAGTCCCACAGCTAATGTTAATACGCAAAAAATAGAATTTTTAGACTTAATTTCAGTGAAAAAAAACAATTTTAACACGGAAACAGTTTTTAAAAAGGTTGACAACAACACCTACATTGTTTTTCTAGGCTCATTAAAAACCAGGGCTAATTAATGTTCCCTAGGGGCAATTTTAAAAGATCGGGAAAAAATTTGTTGAGGATTTGGATTTCAATGGACAAGCTCCTTTTTAAAAAATTTTTGTGGAAAAACACGCCCCAAATTCTTCTAATTGATGCAATGACAAAACCAAAATCACTTACTCGGATGTTTTGTCTAATTACAAAAAGCCCCAAAACCAGAAAAGCCCCAAGTCAGTTTGGTAAGATTCTCTTTAATTATGGTTACAACTCATTTTTTCCCAAAAATTTAAGCAAAATATTAAACAAAAGGCACTTTTTAAACAAGCCCCCAATTTGGGTCCTTCTTCCCAATAAACCCAATATAATTTTCAAAAGACCCCCTTTTTTAAAAAAGGGCTTGATGCCCAAGGGATAAAAAAATTTTCAAAATTTTTCGCCCCCCGAGTTCCCCGGGGGAGTTCCCAATGTGGTACCCAACTGAGGGGTTGTATTAAGTCAACCGTTTACATCATATCCATTTTTTCAAAAAAAGTTTACCCAAAAAACCCGCCCAAAAACTGAAAAAGTGATATGTATTACTCATTGAATGTATATTCCCTTCAAATTGGGCCGAACAAAGTCCGCTATAAGCCCCGTTTTAAACGGACAAAGGGCTTGCTTTTAGGGGGAACCTATTGAAAAAGGTAGCCCGACACTGCACTGAACCTAACCAGGACTTCCCCCGTTTTAAAAATCCCCCACAAGATACTTCGGGGAAAAAATTCACTCAAGACGCATTCTCCAACTTATAAGTGTCAGATTGCAAATGGGTCAAGCTCCCAGGAAAGCCTAATTAACCCCAGCCAGACCATTGTAAATGCTCTTCCATGGAAGCTAGCACAGCAGGAGGGTTGACCCTCAAAGGGCCCCCTTTTCAAATTTAAACCTGAGACACAAGCGGGGCTCAAACCCCAACTTTAAAGACTGAATAAACCAACCCAGCGCTGGCCCGATATTTATAAAAAATTTATGAGAGAAAACGGGATACGAGATATACCCAATTTCATGGTTTAAAAAATGGATCTCCCCACACATAGCCCCCACTCCCCATTTTGAAAGAGGGAGGGGACTGAGAAATCGAGAACGGATTTGGGGCAATAGGAAGGGGGGGTTTCTAACCGGGGTTGCTTTGGTCCAGCCGGGCTGTGAGCCCCGGCTCGGGTTTTGCCAAAGCCCTGCAGTGTTATGGTCCCCTTTTGAGCAAGGGCCTCCCCTGTGGGGTGGGGAGTTAAATGGGGTTCCCCATTAAGATATAACGGGGGCTCAGCGGTTTTCACGAGGAGGGGGGGGACCACATCATTCCGAAGCACCAGGGCGCAGGGCCACATCTGCCCCCCCATGTGAGCCCCCCCGCAAACCAAGCCAAACCCCAGGTAAATGGACCATTTTCTCCCTGAATTGTAAACCTTTTCTTAATTTGACCTCTGCTCTTTCCTTTTTTAAAATTTTTTATAAAATTTGTCTAGTGTGCCCTCAAAGGCCCAATTAAATCTTTTAAACTTTAATCTGAGTTAATCTTGTCTTGAATCACGGCCTCCAACACGCCTAGTACTCTGTCTATAAAATATAGCTACCCCAAGGCTGGTTCCTGGCCTTGTTATAAGTCGGTAACGGACCGGTCTTACAACTAAACGAGAAACTGGTGGCAGCAGAGTCGTTGGTGAGGAGTGTGTTCTCTCGCCCTCCCGGAGTCTCCCTGTGCCCGTGTGGACAGGGGTCAACGGTGAAACAGTATCTGGCTGATCTTGTGTACCCTTAGGGGGCAGTGCAACGTCACGATACACCCCAAGTCAGGCCGTCGACCTTCGAGTGGGCCGGCGGGGCCGGCTTTTTCCTGACACTGTCTCTATAGAACAGATAAATAGATTTCAGACTCTCCAGAAGAGGGAGATGTACTGGATCTTTTCATTGCAGACCCTACATCCAAAGGGCATCAATGAGACAGTTGAACTCATCTAGTTTTTTATAAAAAATATCTTTCTGCTATTGTCTATATTTTAGTAACAACCCAAAAGGGAGTATGTGTATGTATGTATGTAAAAAAAGGTATTATTTAAATATATATATATATATATATATAATATATTATATATATATACACACCACATACCCTACATACGTTTAGCAAGTAGATATATGCTACTACACAATGGTGTCATTTTCCTTTTTTCTATTTAATTTCTTTTTTTTCTTTCCCAACAGTACTTATAAGGGTATGCCACATTTAAAAAAGTGTTTTTAGGTATTCTTCACTCAGGTTCATTATTCACTTTTTTGCAGCTATTTAAATATTCCGTTTTGTACTTCAGATTTTATTACACAGTGATCTCCTTTCTTTTCTGAGAGATCACACACTCCTTTGCTTTTTTTTTTTTTGCACAACATAAGTCTTTTCAGGTGGTATGGCACTTTAATAGTATCCATTTACTATATTATGTAGTTTTCTTCTCAATTTCAGTTTGCAACAGTTTTATATAAGTACAATGTAGCAAAACCTTTTCTACTACTAGTACATTTAGCGTGTGTTTTTTATATGTTTATTCGTTTACAGTTCACTCAATAAGGGTTATTCATTTAATATTTAAAATTCAAATTTTTAGAGATAAATTAAGACATGTGCAGCACTATTGTATTCTCCTGAGGAAGTGTGGGTATTCCACAAGAAACGCAATGAGCTTGTGCACATTGTCTTTTGTTTTAACCCTGTGAGAGCCTGTGTCTCCTACAGCTTTGGAATAAAGATAATCCTTTTAAACACTAATTTAGTCCTGACAAGTCTTCTGAGCAAAGGGCGCCGGGTCCACCTATCCCCTAGGGGATTTCTCCATTTCCATAGCCAGGGATTCATCTGGACTTCACTTTGTGACCAAAGCTGCCATGACAAGGGCGACGGAGACATCTGCCCCTCAAACGATTTAGAGTGTTGTGCCTCAGACTGTAGCACAACCAACTCAGGTGAGCTGGCAATCCTCTCTACATTTTTCTACCATTGTATGGTTTTACACTATTGTGCGCCCACTCCCGTTTTTTTCTTTTTCTCTAGGCAATTACATATGTAGGCCAATCTTCTGAATGCAGACATAGTTGAGAAGTGGCGTTGGGGTGCAGTAAGGGACTGGAAGAACTGGGACAGCAATCATTATGTAAGAGGAGGGACAATAAGTTGCCGTCTACATGTGAAAGAGCAAGGGATGTAAGCAGCAGTCTATATGTGAGAGGAGGCGGCTGAAGCAACAGCCTATATGTGAAAAAAGAAGTGGGGCAATTGTACATCTGTAGGAGTGAAGAGTCCGTTTTTAGACTCTGCTCTGCATTCAAAAATGGGGGCTGTATTGTCCTAGTAACTGGGGCTCATATCAGCTACAGGGGAAAATCCGCAGTAAAAAAAAATAAATAAAAAAAAAATTTGTTGAAAAATGCACAAAAAGTTTTATTGCCGTTTACTTTATTCCTATGGATCCACAGGAATACTGTTAAAGATATTCCATCGGCTACCTGTGACTGAGCCAGAAAACGTTATATAAATGCAGCCGTGTTTGAAAACACCTCTTTACAAATCCTTTACAAAATTAAAAAGGAGAATGCTGCCACTCTACCCATTCACCAGTAAAGCAGAAAGCTGCTCTCACTATGCTAATATGAGCATTTGACTTACCTGCTCATCCTTCAGCAACCTGTGGCTGGCCACTTTTTCTGCATTTTATGCCCACATCAAAATGTCATACTGCGAGCATGGAAGCGCTCGCAGTACATCGTTTCCATGTGGGCACTAAAGGTGCAAACTTGGCCAGCAACAGGGTGGTGAAGCAGCAGCATTTAGAGATGTTGGCTAATTTTCTGGATGCATACACAGTTGAGGTGTGGGGACAGCGAGTGATAAGTGGAGTGAAGGGGGACTGCAGACATTACTCTGCATTTTGCACAAATGGCGGCAAAACAGAGCCCAACATCCCTGCCTGTAATTGGTCACTAGGTCATCACCTATAGGTAACTTTACACTAAACAATACCAAAGAAAAAGAGGAATCACTTAAAGGGAATCTGTCAAAAAAAATAAAAACAATTTTTGATGAAATATTGTGCGTTCATTTTTGTCTAAATTTTTAGTATATTTTTTTCTTTCATTCAATTTGTGATAAATATCAAAAAATGCATAATAATTTTCAATATTTCCCAATCTTAGCCACCAGAGGGAGCACATCCCCCCCAAAAAAAGTCTTCTCCTCAAGGACAAACACAAGGAAATACAGCCTGCTATAAATGTGGGCTGGTCTGGTGGTGACCTCACATGCCTCCCCCCTCCCCTGTGTGCAAAAGGAGGGGGATGTGGATTGTAGACTCTGAATTACCATTTTGTTGGTGACTGAGGACACCATACAGAGCTGCTTTGTATCCAGAGCTGAAAAAGGAATAACTTTTGGATATGTGTTTGGGTCCGTCTGTTAGTCCCCAAACAAACCCAAGCACGTATCTAATAAATAGCAGTGTGATTGTACATTGTAGAGGTGCGATCCTGCTGCATCCCACACGGATCCAAACACTCAGCTGCGTTTTGCATCCGAAAGATGCTGCATTTTTGAATGCACTTTTTTCGGACTCAACACGGATCCAAAAGTGGATTCAAAGACGCCGTGTGCACATACCCTACTCTATTTCACTATGGATATGCGGAAGGAACGCCACAGTACATATCTGCATCCCTGCTCACAGGTATCCACAGGTGGCCAACGTCCATAGACCCTAAAAACTAATATTCATTTAGTTCACATGTGAACATTAGGCTCTGTCTCTCCTGCAGTGGACAAAAAAACACCCACCTGAAATCCAAATTCTAAAAACCTTCATAAAACTCAGTTTTGTCCCCCGACAGTCAAAAGCTGTTGAAAAAAACTGCCATTTTTTGGTTGTCTTCAAGTCTGGTTTTTAATGTCTGCATAAATAAAGCCATTGGGTGTGACTCAGCCCTACAAAAGGGGATGTACAGCACAT
Organism: Phyllomedusa bahiana; assembly: GCA_025379985.1. Taxonomy (NCBI): domain Eukaryota; kingdom Metazoa; phylum Chordata; class Amphibia; order Anura; family Hylidae; genus Phyllomedusa; species Phyllomedusa bahiana. The sequence continues at coordinate 22,578 of JAODAL010000455.1, read as the reverse complement.
TATTGCATTTATTTTGGATCAGAAAATCGGATCCAAAAACACTACAGCAATCGGATCTAAAACAGATCCAACATACAGCTGTGTTTTTGTTTTGGATACAGCAGGATCACTCCCTATAGTTTTAAATAGATTCATGTGCGTCCAGATCCAAAGAAATTGATGTCAATTCGTTGGAAACGGATTTACTCAAAAATTCCGAAAGAAATGGATACCCATTAGAGATTCGAGAAACGGTTTTAGCGACAAAATCCATAAAGAAAAGGATTTTAGCGGCAAAAAAAATCAGTAAAAAAAAAATGTTTTTGCGTCAGAAGCGAGAGACTTATTAGTGTCAAAATCTGTAAAAAGAATTTTAGCACAAAAATCCGTTAAAAAAAAAAAAACACGGATTCTTGCACCAAAATACATTAAAATACATTTTTTATCAGAAGCAAAAGAACTTTATTAGCAGAATTGCGTAAAAATCGTTAGCGACAAAAGTACGATCACTTTATTAGGAACGAGGACACGTCGGACACTTGTCTGCTGCTTCTCTGGCAGCCTTGCTGGAGCACAGAGCGGCTAAGCAGACATTCAGTAGCTGCTCCTCTGGGCTCCACAATCATGGCTGCCTGCTCCCTGCAGACGATAGAGCAGAGCTGAGCTCACAGCAGGGAGAGGCTGAGAGTGATCTCACTGAAGCTAATGAGAGGAATTAAATCCTCTCAAGTCTCTTATCTACATTGTTTACTATATGGCAGCTTCCTGTGTGTCCTGCAATTCACACAGCACAGGGCTGTCTCTGAAAAGGGCAGTGTTCTTACACACAGGAATCTGTATAACTCTTTTTACAGGCTCACAATGAAAATTACAGCAACTGAGAATAAAAACATAATAGAAAACACACATTACTGCAAAAAAAAAAAAAAAAAAAATTGCGACACAATCCCTTTAATATAGTAACCAGGATGAATAAAGGGTTTTGTGAGAACAGGAGCATAAGAGTCAGTGAGAGGCCAAAGCAGCAGTGTTTATGTGAAATACATGCAGCAGTCAGTATGAGAGAGAGGAAACCATCAGCAGCAGTCTAATATGCAACAGACGAGGGGGCTGAAGCAGCGGTCTATGTGTAACTAAAAACGGGAGCTGGAGCACAAAGAAACAAATTCTCACCAGCAGGTAGAAGCCAGTGATTAGCTGCCACAAGCTCCTCATTCTCTTCTTCCAAATTCTCTGCACTTGGTCCTTCTTCATTAAGTTGAAATACATGAACACATATGTTACATGTTCCAAGGTCAATAGGCTTTAATACAAAAAAAAGAAAATAAGTTAGGTATAACTTGACCTACACAGGAGAAACAGCAGAAGCAAACAAACTATAACTGCATCAAAAATGCACAACTGCAAAAGTTCTAATTATAAATATTGCAAACCCTAAAATAAAAACAAAGCCTTGATGTACAATGCAGTACTATGGCTAATCATATTAACCATGTTAAGGTAGTCATTGCTACTTGTAAGAAACACAAAAGGCAATACAAAAAAAAAAAAAAAAGTGATCTGCAGAGGACTGATGTTACTTTCTAAAAAATATTATTCACATGTTAAACTAAAGGAATTGTGCAAAATTAGCAAAACATGGCTGCTTTTCTTCACAAATAGCACCACCTCTGTCACAGGATGTTTCTGGTATTGCAGCTCAGCCCCATTTACTTCAATGGAGCTTTGCTGCAACATCAGATATACTGTGACAGCAGTGGTGCTATTTTCCAAAGAGCAGCCATGTTCTTCTAATCCAGGACGATCCCTAAAACACAGTAGGCACAGGCAACCATAGCTATGGAGTCGGTGTTGATTTTGGTGGAGTCCTAGTCATAAAATGGACCGACTCCAAAAATATATACATTGGTAAAGATAGTTAAAGGGGTGTTATCGTTTGAGCTGCTCGTGCTGTCCAGCTAATTTTCTCAGATTGAGTTTGAACAGACGTGTCTCCTGAGCAGGCGTGTCTCTCCTCCCAGGAGGCGTGTCTCCCCTCACTGAAGAACTGTGACATTTGTTTTTAAAGCAGGGGATGCAGAAGGTTGTACTGGATATAACAGCTCTGTAGCCTCCTGCCTGCTTATGTCTGCAGCCTTGAGGCTCCAAACTCCAGCAAGCAACTGTCATATGTCTTAGTTTACATACAACTGAAAGCCAGCAGCTGTTAAGATCTCTGCTTCCTGTCAGTGACATGAGAGTGAAAACGATGGGTGGAGAAGCAAATCTTGTAACTGACTTGGGCTGGTGGTGCAGGGGTTAGAGCAGTGATAGACTTATTGTTTTTACAACGAAGGGTTTGGAGTTCTAGTCCCTCACAGGGTATATATTTTTTCCCCCCCCTAAATTCTACACATATGTAGAGAGACCTAAAATATATATGTTAATCTCTATAATGAGATATATATATATATACACACACACACACACACACACACACATACATGGCTCCCCTATATCATTTCTCATCCCTGAGAATATATGCATTGTATCACGTATGTTGGAAGTGCTTGGTGTGACTGCAAGGATGGGACACTACATAGGGGAGCTTTGTGTGTGTATATGAATAAAATTATAGATGTTCACACATATATTTTCATATCTTTACATATGTGTACAAATTTTAAATAAAAAAAAAACAAAACACCACTGATGGGATTGAACTCCCAACCTCTATCTTGTAGGGCTGATCACATAAGCACTACTCTATACAAAGCAGCTCATGCAGACCACGTGTTGAATCCTTATGTTATACAATACAGGTGATGACATCATAAAGAGGCGGGCTTGCATTCGATCTGAGGAACAGAACGCCTTCTTTTCCAAGTAGCAGATAATGGATGGATCTGTGAGGAGGTGAATCAACCTCTTGGCAAAAGCCCCTTAAACAGCAGTAATTGCCCAGAACATTGACCCTAAAGCTGGGAGATGTACATAGAGGCAGCAGACTTTGGTTTCCCTATCGATTTTAACAGCTCAGAGGAGAGTAAACACAGAGTGTGCAGGTAGCCAATCACAGCGCAGGGGCTGGCGGGGTTTCCTGTTAGGCGTATCCCAACAGGTGAATGAAATGTAGCCAGCCAATCACAGGCAGGGGTGTGTCTAGGGTGCCAAATCGACCCAGGGGTTCTGACCCAGCAACAGCAGAAATAAGACAGTTTTACAGAGATGCTTATATCTGCTAAACCAAGTGACAGAGGTAATTCAACCCAATTACAAAAGTGCTTATTTTTACTGTCCCCATAATCTGAGACATGATCTTTGTAACGATAAAACCCCTTTAAATGCAGTGCCAAGAGTAAGAGAAATTTGGTCTTGCAAGTGCTACTGCTACCATATCTTCAGCCTCATCAGATGAGGAGTTTAATTTTGAAAAGTATTTGGATGACATGGAGCAGGCACAGCGTTTCCACAGGGAAAAGTTTCCGCTCCAATAGCAAACAGATTGACCAGATTACAGAAAAACTTTTCACCTACTCTCAAAGAAATAGAAGACTTCCACCGTTCATCAGAACCGACTGTGCATGAGGCAATTCCTTTGTACCCTGAAATTGTTAGAGATGTTGCCTATGTGGTCAGCCATTAGACCAGATTTGAGGTCATCTGGAGGATCTGATTAAGATACTATTACTCAGAACAAATTCATAGACTCCACAAATGTTATTGAGGACGTTTTTCCCACTTACTGCAGCGTTGTGCATATTTACAATTTATGCAAGTTTTTGTGTTCTAAAGTCATATCCAATAAACATTTCATGCTCTACCTAAATAGCTTGATTGTTGTACCATAAGGGTGATAAAAAGCCTGACTTGACCACTTTACTACAGTAACCTTAACATGCACCATGTATGAAAGAGTGGGAGTTAGGGAAATTGAGGAGTCAGAGCTTTGGCTTACCGACTCCAAAGATCTGCAGACAAATACACATTCTGATGAATAGAGAAGTAATGTGAAGTTCTTTAGCTCCAGTGTAAAGTCTAACATGGCTTCCACCTACCATATGTTATTAAAGGGGTTTTGCCACGATGTAATGTTGACGTTGGACCCTCCAAAATGGGTATTTAATCACTTTTCTAAATATATGAGATTCCAAAAAGTGAAGCCTGCGAGAGCTACAGCTTTCTTTACATGCCCTTAGTTACTTAAAGGTTTACATTAGACACGACCAGGAGCTGATCTGGCCGCGCTTGCGTGTTTGCACTTCTTATCTGATGACAAGGAACATGAAGGAGCTTGCAAGGGGCTGGGGAGGAAGTGCAGTGTATGAGGCTTTCTGCTATATAGAGAATCCACTAGTTGTAATGTAATTATTTTAGTAAACATTGCAGACGCTCCCTTGCTTACTCGCTCTGCTCGGGCCACCCCTCTCTCCCCCCTGCAGCCGTTCATGACACAGCATGATTTGTTTATTTTCTGTCCTGAGCAGATAACAGGTAAGGAAGTCACCGTGGCAAAACCCCTTTAATGCTGGTATCTTTATGTGGAAGAGGGAACTTTGGGCCTGTAAGACATAAGGGCTTTGGTAAAACGGTTACATGCGTGACCTTGCAAACCACATCTTTGCTGCAAAATGTATCTCATTGCCTATTCACTTGAACACATGCAGTCATGTAACACAGGTTTGTAAAGGGTTCTCCAGAGTAGGAGTCCGTGTTTTCTAACAAGGCACATAGAGTAATTGTCCCGATAGAACAACCTTTTCAATACTTGAAACACACACAGATCCCTCACAGAGCTATATCAACTATGGGGGGGTGGGGGAGGGGTAAGGCTCTTGGAAAGTGGGATAGGGAAAAATAAAAAGAAATAAAATGTTCTCTCATATTGACAGTTACGTCCAGTGGATAGCACAGGCTAAGGCTCAAGATCTAGGCCTTAATGGAAAAACTAAAAGGCACTCTAGGGAATTTAGGAGGTGGATGCGTAGGTTTGTAAGGAAGTACACACAGAGTCGGGGTTTAGTTAATAGGTAGTTTAAGGGGAGATAATTAAAAACTGAAACAGAAGCATTTGTACTATTGAATACTTTTATTATCTGCATGTATGCTTACAAGTTATGTATTTAATCATCTGAGCAAATGTAAGACCTTTATTCCTTATGGTAATTCATGACTGTATGTATCTTATATTTATGTGCTTCTGTTAATAAAATAGATTTAAAAAACAAAAACAGAAAAAAGATCTGAGGCTTTGCCATCCACAGCAGGAGATGGCTTTAACACACAGCTAAGCTCCTATTGCAGCAGCCTGAAAACAACTGAAAAGATATGGCTCTTTGAATATATGAGGATACACATTAAAAAAAAAAAACACAAAGAAATAAAACAAAAAAAATTTGGTACTGCCACAATCCTACTGACTTGTTAGAGTTTAAATATTTTTCTACAAAGACTTTGAAATTCCCAATTATGCCACATAGACTGTAGGAATTCCATAATAAGCACTGAATTTTGTGCTCTCTGCTTCCCAGAAAGAAGAAAAAAAAAACCTCTAGATCCCTAGGGGAGATTGTGATATAACTGTCCTGTTATTTAATTCTCTTTCCAACCAAGTCCCTCAATCAAGCTCAGCTAGGAATAGCAGAGCTGATCTACCATATCACAGCCTGAACAAGAAAGGGGAGCCTGAAGCTGCCTGTGAATAGCGGGTTCTGTGATAGGGACTGACAAGTCTTTAATATGTCAAATGGTAAACCTAAAAAAAAAAAAAGCGTTACCAGACTTCGTATATTATGTGAGAGCGGCCAAATAACCAATGTGCCACTATACCTCGCTAATGAGGGAAACCGTGGTAGAAGTTTGGAAAACCTTTGTGTCACTATATGAGGGAAAGGACATCTTAATTTTTATACATTCCATAATGGAGAAAATATAAGTTAGCTGAACTAGTGGATCTGTTCGATTACGAATATTGGCTATAAAGGGGGCTAAATACCTTACCCAGCTATAAGTGGATGGAACTTACCAAACCCAGATTGACCTGCAGTTTCAATATAACCAAAAGAGGCTATCTACAACGGAGACATACATGTTAAAACTATAGATTGCTTCATTAAAATAAATCACATAAAAAAAAAAAATAAATAAATAAAAAAAAAGTCCCTCACACAGATGTCGGTGGGAGAATTAAAAAAAAGAAAATGTCTGAGTACATGTGTGGTGTGGTATATTATATTAAATATATATATAAATATGATTAATTATATATATATATATATATATATATATATATATAAATATCTTTCAGAATATGGCTGAAATAATGATGAATGGTGAAAGATGTGGACTTTAAGACTAAAGGACTTTTCTCAGCATGCAGTTTCGCACTCACTCTGGATGGTTCTACAGCAGTGATTAGCATACAACATCAAGCTGTTACTCTGACAGAGCAGGAGATTGTCATCTCTAACAAGATTACAGATAAAGGGATGCTTTTCTCTGCTCACAGCACATGTACCCATTGTTTACTGCATCTAATCTTGTTAAAAGGGAACCTGTCACATAGGTTATGCCCCCCTTTCTAAGGGCAGCACAAGCCAGTGTCAGACCTGCTGTTTCCAGCGCTGTGCCTTATTCTGTAAGATGCAGCAGTTTTAGAGCATTTACCCTTGAGAAAGCACTGGTATACAGCGCAAAACGCATTGGGTTTTAAGTTATGTGTTTTTAAAGCTGCGAAGGTATAACCACCTTTGCATCTTTTAAAAATAAAAGACAATCTTATACTATAAGCCGTAACCCCTGGCTACCTTTTGAACTTCACACGTGCGCCTGGTCTGCTGTTTTTCCTCTGCCTTCTACTGTTTACTCAGCGTTCGTTCCGGGCGCTGAAGTTATCCCGACCATCGGCTGCTGTGTAATGGGCTACGGACTACAAAAAACCCTGTAAACACATATGAGAGTTGTGCCTCTAGACTAGGAGCACAACCTCAGGAGGTGAGCAAACCTAATTTTATTATTTTGCCTACACTCTTTTGGACCTACTTCACTATTGTGCGACCCTTTTTGTTTTTTCTTTTGCTTCCATATTCAAAGTAATAGGTTTATCAGTTGAGGTGGGCAGGGCTAGCCTCAGATGGGCAGGGTTTGACAAAAAACTGACTCTGAATGACTTCTGGCTGAAAACTGCAGATTTGAGCATTAAATCCACGAAAACTACAGCATCTAACAGACTAAGGGACAGCGCTGGAAACAGCATGTCTGACACTACCTTGTTCTGTCCTCAGCCAGTTGGGCATAAACTATGTGATAGGTTCTCTTTAAATCTAATTAGTTCACTTAGAGCTCAGTCCCATCAGTGCCTTCATCCAAGGGGGTAACATCACTCTGCTCTGTCAGCGAATCAGATAACAGATGCCCTTCTCGTATGCAGGTCACTCAGAGCTGATAAAATGTCTCTTATCTCCTGACTAAATTAAAATCTATTGACCAATGTATTTAGAAAAAAGCCTTCATTTAACTGTCCCTTTATGTTGAAAGCTAATCTTTGTAGTGAGAAAACCCTTTTAATAAAGATTTAAAAAAATTAAATAAATAAATCAGTCACTGCAGCCAAAACTGTAGTGTATAAATGTATGAAGTAGGCCTAACTCATACAAGGCGAGTGCCAGTTGGTAATTACAGTTGACACCAATTGTCACCAGCCTGGATTGGCTACAAGGCTAGGTTCATACATGGCAAAGGTATGGCCACAATGCAGCCAATACCGATCTAACTCTAAATCTAAGTCTTTTTCTTAAATATGGCTTCAGCTTAAAGTTATTTGCTTGTTAACAGTTACACCTCCGGGATTGGCTTCACCATATATACTTAGGGATTGACTTTTGAATAGGCTGTGATGACCTGTTGATATTTCTAGGTTCGGCATTGGCACAGACACCTATGTATCTTCCCTTTTGGGGAATGTTCTTTTGATTCTATCATATTGATATGTGTTCAGGCTAACATGATAGAGAGGCTGTTGCTTGGGTTAACTTTGCAGGTTTTTTTTGTTTTTTTTAAATGGGGGTGGGTGGGGGAGAGAAAGCGGAAAATAAGCAGTGCTTTCACCTGTAATATGTTTCTTTATATAATGTCATTGCTTTTCTTTTGGTGAAATAAAAATTACTTAATTTAAAAAAAAAAAAAAAAAAAAAAAAGTTACACCTTTACCACGTTCAAACAAGCAAGTGGCCATTAACAAGCAAACTGCCCAAAGCCTTAACTTTGAAGAAAGCACGGACCTGCGATTTAGTGCAATTTTGGCAAAAATGTCCATGTCCAGTTTCCAAAGATACCAGAAATATAAAAGATCATTCTTTAAATATTAAAAAAAAAACACCCTTTTCATACAAACGCTGCTTTTTGTCATCCTCAATAAATTTATAAAAAAATTATAAAAAGTAAAAATCAGTCATAAATAACAATATAAGAAATAGTAATAAAAAAATACTGTTCATTGCACACTAGAAACATAAAATTACATTCGTTGCTCAGTCATGAGCAATCTCAAAATAATGGTTTGCTAGTACTTATACAGATCACAAACAATACTATCTTATGGAGGCATACTACTGTGCTACAGAATATTACTGCCATATGAGGAAAAACTATAGCAAACTCAACTGAATACCATATGCTGCACTGTATTTTTCTCCTTGACAACCCCTTTAAAGCATACCTGTACTTTCAGTTAACTTTTCAAGTTATTGTGTGTGTATATATAGATAGGAGTAGCAGCATATAGTATAAAACTTGTGCACAGCCTTTTTTTTTTTTTTTTTTTTTTTTTATCACCGCTGCCGGATCTCCAATTTTCAGTTGTCCCTGAGCGAGTTTGTAGGGACCAGCTGTGGTGACGTACCCAATACACTATGCACGCACAGGTAAAAGATTCTTTTAAAGCCATACTGGGATAGAACATTTAATAGATGTTTCAGCCACTTCTGTCTCACAATGTCAGCATTTATCTTTGTTCAGTCCCACTCTCGACCTCTTTTCATAGACTTCTAGGCAGCACATATACATGAGTGAATATATGTGGTGTCAGTGAAAAAGGAGGAAGCATTTTCTTTGACAAAGATATTTTACAAGGTTTATTATATTCACTTTTTCTAATTTATGCAAGCTTTGTTGAAAACATGGTATTAGGGTCGTATTTTGATTAAGCAAATACCAATAAAATGGATATTTTTTTTTAAACACGTCCAAATTAAAATTGGAGTACAAATTAAATTCCTGGCCACACACGCAGATGGGCCCCATGGATAAAAAAAAAAAAAAAAAAAAAGAAAAAAACCCGATTTGGTTATTACAGACAACGGCTTCATTTATACTTTGCATCAGTTTTAATAAATCTTGCAAGGAAAATTAAACATGTGCCAAATAACACTGTCCAACAAGCTTCACCTGCAGAAGCCTTAAGGGTGGTTTCACATAGTGCGTTTTTTTGGATGCATTTTTTGTGCAGCAATGTACAGCATTAACCCCTTAACGACCCTGGACATATGAGTACGTCCCAGGGACGCTAAGAGGCTTTGTGGCGGGATCGCTCCATGACCCCACCACACAACCGCCGGGTGTTAGCGGCTGATCGCAACCCCTTGAATGAATGAAAAACGGTGCCGAACACCGTTCTTCCCGGCGATCGGAGTCCCCGAGTAACTGCGGGGATCCGATGCCTGGACATGGCAGCGGGAAGTCTTGTGAAGGCTTCCATCGCTGCCATGTTCTCATTTGCCCCACTTCCGGCCCCAGGCAGAAAGTGGGGAAACCGCCATCTTGGTACAGCCTAATGCATTGTCCTAACAATGCATTAGGCTGTATTAACAATCGCGACCCCTAGTGGTGAAGCACTCTAGGGGGACTCGATGCTAAAGTAAAAAAATTAAATACAGTTTTAAAGGACAAAAAAAAAAGTATTAAAAGTGCAAATCACCCCACTTTCCCCATTTTTACAAATAAAAACAATAAAATAAAAAAGTTACACATATTTGGTATTGGCAAGTCAGATCTAGAAAAATATAACCTAGGAAGGGAGATACATGGACGGCACATCCTCACACTATACTTTGATCTAATGCTTCTCAGCAAAACTTTCCAAAAATGAACAGGAGGTTCTTAGTATACTTTTTGATCAGAACGTATAGGCCCACTTGCCACTTCACGGCGACCCACTTTATAGAGGTCATTGTGAAGTGGCAAGTGGGTCTATAAGTTTTGATCAAAAAGCATACTAAGAACCTCCTGTGCATTTTTTGTAAAGTTTTGCTGAGAAGCATTAGATAAAAATATAGTGTGAGGATGTGTGGTTCATGCCTCTCTCTTCCAAGTTTGTGTGTGTATATATATATATATATATATATATATATATACACACACACACACACATACACACACACACACACCAGCACTCCTCCCCATTTGGCCCAGGTGTTTTTAATTACAGTAGTCTGTATAAGGGTTAATGCCCCGTTTCTTTCAGTCTGCTTGCAGGGAGCCCTGGTAAGGTGAGCAGTGTCTACCTTTCCTTTTGTGGTGGTGGTGCTGTGTGGCGGCGGTGCTGTGTGGCGGCCATTGCTACTGTTATGCTGTGCTGGTGGGGTGGTGCAGCCCAGAGCCAGGGGGCTAGGTCAGGCAGCAGTGGTTCTGTTCGGCCACTGGACTGTGCCCCTCATCTGTGTGGTGTCTGCTGCGGTGGTGGCTGCCATGCAGTGTTACCCCCATTTAGAGTAGGGACCCACTTTATAGAGGTCGCCGTGAAGTGGCAACTGGGCCTATACTTTTTGATCAAAAAGTATACTAAGAATCTCCTGTGCATTTTTTGTAAAGTTTTGCTGAGAAGCATTAGATAAACGTATAGTGTGAGGATGTGCGGTTCATGCCTCTCTCTTCCAAGTTTGTATAAAAATATAACATTTATCCCGTGCGCTGAACGCCATAGAAGAAAAAAAAAATCCAAACGGCAAAATTGCGGTTTTTGGTCATTTCACGTCGCATAAAAATTGGAATAAAAGTGATCAAAAAAGTTGCATGCATTCCAAACTGCTAGCAATAAAAAGTACGCTTCAGCCTGCAAAAAATGCACTCACTGACGTCCATAGGTGTTAGCAAAAAAAAAAAAAAAAAAAGTTATTGGTCGCACAAAATGGCGCCGTGGCGCAAATTTCAAAAATAGAAAAACCCGCAAGCATGGCGAAAGTAAGTTTTTTTCCTCAATTTATCACACTTGGAATTTTTTTGCGTTTTCCCAGTAGATTCTATAGTACAGTGAATAACGCCATTAGAAAGTACATCTTGTCCCGCAAAATAAAAGCCCCATATGTCTATGTAGGTGGAAAAATAAAGTTATGGCTCTGGGAAGGCAAGGAGGGAAAAACGAACATGTCCAAAAAAAAAAAAAAAAATTGCAAGGTCATTAAGGGGTTAATTGCTGTGCCTTTCTGCACAAATAAAAACGCATGTGCGTTTTTGTGCAGAAAGGCACAGCAATTTATGCTGTACATTGCTGCGCAAAAAACGCATCCAGAAACGCATCTGTGTGTAGAAGCACCCTAAGAACAAAAATCTCATTGTAAAACCGCCTTGGTTAAATTGCACATGGTTTTGTCTTCCTGTAAATCTCCATGTAGCAAAAAGATTATACCAAAAGTACTCTTATTTCTTAGGCCATTGAGTATTTTCTTACCTTCCTCTCTTTTAGCACTAGCTCCGTGTCTACAACAGCTATGGAGTTCACATTTTTTACCAGATAAGGGTCATCGAATTCTGTCCAGGTGTAATCTCCAAATACAACGCAGTGTCTGTTTAATAACTGCATCACATGAGCTGTTATATCTTCTGTTTTTGCTGTGCTGAAGCATGAAAACTTAAAATTAGTACATTGATAGTCATATCAACCAAGAAATGCATTTTAACCTAATACAATAATGAGAGCTAGTGCAATGTCAAATGAAACAATATCAAAGGAACTGTATTGTCAGAAAATGACCTATTGTTTAAAGGGGTGTTCTGACCATGCTGTATCGATGCGCATGCTCTTCACAGCCAGTTTTAGGCTCCCACTTTCAGTTCAGGCTGTGGATGATTCTACAGCAGTGATTGGTTTATCAGCTTTGCTATTCCTAGCTGGGACTTTTAGAGGGACATAAGTGATGGAGGGCTCTAAACAGCAAAGCAGAAGGGTTAAGAGTTTGTCAGTAAAAAACATAAACAAGCTCCTATGGTGCTTATAAGAAACAGCAGGGAGTGACCTCACCATTCAGGCCAGGGCTTTATATTCTGTTAGAGCACAGAAGTGGTCACTAACTTAGGAAAGCTTGTATACACAAGCAGGAGATAAGACCTCCTCTAACTCTGAAGAGCAAAATCTGAAGTATTTTGTGATAGTTTTCATTTGCCTTTGCCTACATGTTTAAAGCTAATCAATAAAATGGAAATCTTTTAAATCATGTTTGTTTCCATGCTATTATCTGAATCAAAATAATCTTGAAATCTTGCAGTTTTCATACCGGTCACCGTTGTCCTACCAAAGACCGACTTTCTGTTGTGTAGATATGGCTTCTCAGCAGTCATTCCATCACACTCACAGGCAGGAAGAGGCAAAATCTCTATTATAAAGCTGGGTGTAGGTAACACAGGATCTTCCACTAACAATAGGTGACAGACACAGCTCACCATTTCTTCTGAACGCCTTTAAAACGACCTCTAGACTGGTCACAGAACATGCCTAGAACACTCTCCCTTAGTAGTCTGCTCCAGCCAACATATTCTTAGGACCACATGGCTGCTGTAAAGCATATATTTGATCTGCTGTAAATAAGCATATGTACTTGGGTAACATTGTCAACCTACTATAATCATGAGAAAATAAATCTATAATCAGAACCAGTTAATAAAAAGAACGATTCTGTCAAAACCGTAGCACAACCAGCAGCACTAACCTCTTAAGCCCCAAGCCTGAAAAGTACTTAAAGGAGTTGTCTCACTGCAAGGATTGCTTTTTATGTTAAAGATCTTGCAAAAATAAGTCACTTCACAATATGTCTACTAACCCCTTAAGGACCCAGCCAGTTTTGGCCTTCCTGACACGCAGCCATATTTTTGAAATCTGACATGTGTCACTTTATGCGAGAATAACTTTTTGACACTTTTACCTATCCACCTGATTCAGAGATTGTTTTCTCGTAAAACATTGTACTTTAAGATAGTAAGAAATTTTGGCCCAAACAATCTTTGTTTGTGAAAAATATCAAAATTTCATGAAAATTTGGAAAAATTTGTCATTTTCAAAGTTCTAAAATTTCTGCGCGCAAGACAGATAATTCACCACCACAAAATAGTTTAACTAGCATCTACCATATGTCTACTGTAGGTTGCCATCCTTTTTTAAATGTCTATTTTTTTACGACATAAGGGGGCTTAGAAATGTAGTAGTCATTTCTCACATTTTCAAGAAAATTTGCAATATACATTTTTTTAGGGATCAGTCCAGTTCTCACGTGGCTTTGAAGTGCCTGTATGGTAGATACCTCTGTAAATGACTTCATCTAAGAAACGACACCCCTACACAGTGTTTAGGAAGTTTGTTAACCCTTTAGATATTTCACAGAAATTAAAGGGGTTGTATCATTACATTAAATGGTCTTCAGAATAAGGGGACCGTGAAAACAAGCAACTTTGCAATTGGATGTCATTTGCAAAGTGGTCTTGTTTTCACAGTCTGCCTTATGTTTGTTTTCTGTAAACATTGTTCCCCAGTGCTGATCGGATTCCACCTCCTTTCATTTCATTGGCTGACGGCTCTAATTTACATTCTGTCTGGCCCCCGGTCACATTCCTGCCTTCCTCACTCAGAATAAGGGGCCATCAGCATTTCACTCTGCACAGCCAGCAGCTGCACAGTAACCCTGTAGCTGCTTCTACAATCAGAAAACAGCAGAATTGTGCACGGTGCCTAATGCTGCTGCGTGTAAACATAGGAAGGAGACAGAACTGTGCTGCTCTGGATGAGTTCATAGAAGACTGGATTCAACTGTAACAAACCTCCAGCTGGGAGAGAAGAGATCAGTGCTCTGTGTTCATAGACTGTCTAGACTGACTGCTGGGCTGTGTTATTTAAACAGCTCTTACAAATTAAGACTGCATCGGTAGAGAACCCTGTTACAGTGGGACTCAGTGGGTGTGGGGGGGGGAGGGAGCGAGCATCAACAGTGAAGAGGGGGATGATGTCATCCCCCTTCAGTTAAGAAACACCCAGCTGGAGGGGAAGAAACGCCCCTGGATTTGAAGAGCTGAAACGCAGAGAGTACAATGAAAACACACAAACTGATGAAGCAATACATCCCCTTTAAAGCAAAGTAGATGTGAAGTTTCAAAATTTCACTTTTTTTTTTGCAGATTTTCACATTTTATCCATTATTCACTGGAACACGGCAGATGTGACCAGGAGAATACAACTTAATATCGATTCCCCAGATCCTGCTGTTTTCAGAGATATTCCATATGTGGCCATAGTGCGCTATTTGGCTCAACCACAAGCCTCAGAATAGGAGGAGCACCTACCGGACTCTGGGGTCTCATTTTCATTACAATTTTATTTAGACGCCATTACATGTTTGCTGACACCTTAAGGTGCTAAAACTTAACAGCTCTAAAAAGTTCCCATATAGAAAACGACACCCCTTAAGGAATATATCAAGCGGTGTAGTGAGCATATCGGCCCCACAGGTGTTTCACAAATTTTTTTTAGCATTAGGCTATGAAAATTAAACATTTATTTTTTTCCAACAATCTGCAATTTTAGCTTAAAATGTTTCATTTTTACAAGGAATCCTGGAAAAAAGAACCCCAAAATTTTGCTAGCAATTTCTTCCAAGTTCAGCAATACCTTACATGTGGGTGTAAACTGCTGTTTGGGCGCATGTCAGGGCGTACAAGGGAGGGAGTGCTATTTGGCTTTTGGAACGCAGATTTTGGTAGGTGCCAGGTCTCATTTACAAAGTACCAGAAAAGTGAAACCATTCAGAAGTTGCCCCATTTTGGATTCAACACCCCCTCTTGGATCTCTTCTAGGGGTGTATTGTGCATTTTGGGCGCACGGGTGTTCCATAGTTTTTTTTTAGCATTGGGGCCCTGAAATGGGGAAGGGAATTCTGTCCCTTTTTTTTTTGGGCTTTAATTTTACAGCCTTCGCCGAATGGTATAAATTACAGCATAATATTACTATGGGGGTTGGTACAATTGCAATAATATAAATTTTATATAGCTTTTTATGTTTAATTTCTTTTACACAATAGAAATGTGCTTATAAAAAAAACTGCGCTTTTATGTTGTCATAGTCTGAGAGCCATAACTTTTTATTTTGCTGTGTACAGAGCTGATTATGGCCTTGTTTTTTGCGGGATGGGTTAACTGTTTTATTGGTACCATTAAGGGTTTATAAACTCTAATCATTTTTTTATTGAGGGTTTTTGTAAGCTTTTGAAAAAACCCAGAAATTTTTGTTTTTTTTACGCGGTACCGTGGGGTTTTTAAAACAACTAGCTTTATCAGTGGGTCGATACATTAAAAGGAAAACCCAATTTGTAAATTTTTTTGTTTTATGCTTTTACACAATAAAAAACCCTTTTTTTTCAAAACGGGGAAAAACATTTTTTTTGCATCGCCTAGTCAGAGCCATAATTTTTTATTTTTGTGTTTGGGAGGATTTTGGGTTTTTTTTTTTGAGAAGGTTGGATGTTTTTTTTGGGTTTGGTTTGAGGGGACAGGTTTTTTTTTTCACTTTTAAACCATTTTTTGGAAGGGGCAGGGTAAAAAAAAAAAATCCCTGCAACCCTAGTAGTTTTTTTTTTTTTTTTTTTAATAGGCTCACCTGCAGTATCCTGACAAGTTTTTTTTAATCTTGGGCGATACGATTAGACGTACCCATTTTATAAGTTTTTTTTTTTATGTTGAAGTGCATAAAAAAAAAAAAAATTTTTTGTGTAAAACAAAATTTATGCATCCTATCTTCTATAGCCATAGTTTTTTTTTTTTTTCCGTATAGGGGCGTGAAGGGCTTTTTTTTGGCGGGATGGACCGACACTTTAATTGGCATCATTGGTGTTCATATGAGCTTTTGGTCACTTTTTATTCCATTGTATGTGCTGCAAGATAAACAAAAATCGCAATTCTGGACTTTTTTTTTTTTTTTTTTTTTTACGGTTAACCGGTGGGTTAATTAACATGCAGACTTATAGGGGAGGGGTTTCGCATGCGGGGGATACCAAAAAATTTGGGACTTTATTTTTGTGTTTTTATTTTTCATGTTTGTGTTTTACGGTTTCACTTTTTTTCTTCTTCTACTTTTTCATTTTTTTTCTACTTTCACAGCCGGGCATGGCGACGTCACAGAGTTCACTCAATTCCCAGGACAAAATAGCTAAGGTGTTAAGGGGGTTTAACAGTGCCTACCTATTCCTAGTTCCCCTCTTGTATGTGCTGCAACAGTCCCAGGTCGCTTTAGCTACGACCGTTCACTCTTCATGACAGGTGCCCGCATGGTTGCAAAAAAACTCAGACTGGCTTCTACTGCAGCCAGAGAAACCCGTAAAACGCCCCCCGAAATCAAAAAGAAACCAAGAAAAACAGGAGGGTAAAATAATAAAAGTAATGAGACAACACCTTTAATGACCAGCAAAATTTTGTAGATTTGCCTCCTTGTGTTTCAACAGTCTTAACTTTATTATTTTTTAAGTGACGCAGTTAAAATATACAAATAAATGACTGCAAATTTTTATTTGGTTTAATTATTTTTTTTTTTTTTTTTTACACCACCAACAGTAAACTAATAACCTTTTGGGATGACTTCTACAGGTTATTACATTAAGTAGATCAGGGGGCAAACTGGGGCCTTTCCCAGTTGGGGAAAACTACAACTCCATCATGCCACTGTTATAGAAATAAATGATGATGGGAGTTTGGGGGGCCCGTTTGCACCCTTGATTAGAAACTTGTAGGTTATTTTGTGTGTGTAATGTATGCACAATAACTCTTTATAAAAAAATTTTTGTTTTGTTATTTATATTACTGCACTAAGTTTTTTTTTTTACATTTTTTTAAATCCCATTAAGGGATAACAATTTAACACTTTTTTTTTTTTTTTTAACACTTTAAGTATAGATACAGAAAAAGCCAATACATTTTCAAGCTCACTTACCCGACAGCCATGGGGATTGGGTCCAGTCCCTGCCCCAAAGAGACTCCTAAAATGAAACTGGCAAATTTAAAACCCCCGTTCCAGTTGATGCAGAGAGAGGGGATTTGTTGCTCCCAGCTCCGCAAATCCCCTCTCTCTGCAGCGACGCAAACAAGATATGCAGACATGCACTGCCCGCCACAAGTCAGTGGGCGGTCATTAAAGTGCTAAACCCCTGTACAGAAAAAATGAATGCAGATGCACAGCTCCCAACCCCCGGAATCCACAGGGTAAAAATGTATCCAAAATAAAGCTTTTCTATTTTGATTTTCTAGGGTATGTTCACAACGTGAACTGCGGCACGTACCGTACGTGCTGCAATACGCCAGGTGCTTTAGAAATATACACGCTGGTCAGGGCGTACTTCTAAAGCGCGGAGGTGGGCGCCCCATTCACCGCCACCATAAAAAGCATGTCACTTTCTTCCCTGGTACAAAAACGCAGTTTTGTAACTGGGGGGGGAAGGGGTTAATTCATAGTTCTCTATGAGAGCTATGAATTACTCTAATTGCGGGGCATATTGGTGGGCATATTGAAACGCAAATACAGGGCGAAATGCGCACCGCAATTACACCATGTGAACATACCCTGAATGTAATTCAGTATGTGGTTTTTTGGAGAGAAAGAAAAAAGTGAACAAAAACAAGTAATAAACCAGCAAAATAAACTCCTCCGGTCCTCCCTGCTGACCTGCTTGCTTGGCTGCATTGGTAATGTATCCATATACCCATGCGACTGCTTCAGCCGTTTTGGTATCACGGTTTTCCGCAAGATATAAAGCCAATGATTGGCTGCAGTGGTCACTTTGGTATCCAGGCACGACATTACTGCAGCTATGCAAGTATAGACTGGGGGATGTTAAGTGAATAATGCTTCTTTTATTAATTTACCCTCTTGCTTTTTAACACTTCAGAAACCCCCCAAAACACAAATTACACACTGTATCACACAGGTTACTTGTGGGCAAAAGCACAGTGATACATTTGGGTTTTAGAAGGGCCTGCTGAATCAGAAGGGGACTTCAATCTCCCCAGTTAGTAGTGACTGGTTAAATAAATCTTACACGTCTTGTACCATACAATCAAGTTTGCAGAAATGCTGTTTAGTCACCATTCCACAACCCTCGCCCCAGAAAAAGCTTTAATAAATTGTACGTGTATTAAAAAGCTAATAAAAGATTAAAAGTGCAATATTTTGAATCCCTTAAAACATTCACTTTAAAAATTTTTTATTTTGTATTATTTTTTTAAATATACGTCAAGAAATTAAAATTCAGTTTCTACCCCCCTTTAACCATAAGTAGGTCCGAGCAAGAGAAAAAAAGAATTCTGCAATTTTTTGGGGGGGGTTTTTTTTTTCCTTTTACTCTTTGGTTTAAAATGAGGTATTATCTTTTTTGAATTGCAGATTCGTGTAAAAATTAAAGGGGTTTTTACTTTAAAAAACTTTCTAAAGTTTCTGTGCTAACAACTTTTGGGTTTTTCCACCTATTGACCTAAGTGAGGGTTAATTTTTTGCAGACTGAATTTAGTTTTTATTGGGACCATTTTGGGATACATGCAACACTGATCATGTTTTATTCCAATTTTTTGGGGATGTGAAATGACCCACAATTTTGGAGTTTGGATTTTTCTTCTATGGGGTGGCCTATGGGTTTAAAAGTTATTTTAAAAAATGGACCTTTACGACGTGGTCTTGAAATTTTGTTTAAAATTTTTTTTTCTTTATTTTCAAAACGGCTAAATGGGGGAATCACAATCGTAATTTTATTATTTTTTGGGGAAATACTTTTTTAAAAAAAAAAATTCCCTTTTTTACTACAGGGGACAATCGTTTTAAAAATTTTTTCATTTTTTGATAATGCAGAAGGGTTTACCAAGCCGACACCTACCCTGTATGAGCCTGCTCTACACTTCCTTATCGGCTTGATGACAAGTTTACATCACATTTCGGTAAGGGGTTTATAAAAAAAAAAAATTAAAAAAAAAGTGACATTTTGAAATCTCAGCTATATTTTGCTTTAATTCCTGTGAAAGACACAAAGGGTTAATAAATAAAATGCAGCTTTGAATACTTTAGCAGGTGCAGTTCCTTAAATGTAGTCTTTTATGGGAGTGTAACATATAGGCCCTTCAAAATCACAACAGAACTGGACTGGTCTCTAAAAACGTTTTCTTGGAAAATGTGAAACATTGCTACTAAATAAGTCCACTAATTTTGTAAAAAAAAAATAAAGATACTTAAAAAATGATCCAGCACAAAGTAGACATATAGTCGATGCTAGTTATAAACAATTTTGTGTGGTATAACTTTCCTACACGCAGAAATTTGGGAACTTAGAAAATAGCACATTTTGCCACATTTTTACAGACAAGGACCAGATCGACCAAAATGTATTAGTAACAAAGCGTAATGGGTCACAAGAAAACACATGGATAGGTAAAAGCATTAAAAAGCTATTCCCACACAGTGTCATCATTTGACAAAATGGGGCATGGTCATAAAGATCAAAACTGGCTGCAGGGGTTTAAAGGGGGGCAAAGGGTTTACGGTCAGGGGTTAACAGTGTTCCCCAATTTTTAAAGCCGAGGAGTTTCCCCCAAAAAAACTTCCATTTTTCACAGGAGGTGTCTAAATTTACCTAAAACCTTCAGGATGAGAGAAAGGGGTCCCCTGCTTCAATGAAAACCCATATGTATGTGTATTTGTTTATTAAAAACTGAAAGATGCTGGAGACGCCAAAGCGTTCTTTGCTTGTAAGTAAGTTTGTAAGGCGAAAAAAAAGGGTCCATCCAATTCAGCTGCTATGTAAGGGTTGACCAAAGGGGAAAGGGAAAAACCCCCAAAGGTAAAAGCCAATTGTCCTAAATTTTAGGGGAAAAATTCCTTCCCGACTTTAATCTGGCAATCAAAAAAAACCCTGGATCAATGACCCCTCTCCAGAACCTAGACACTAAACTTTTTTTTTATTACGCTCCCGAAATGCATCTAAACCTTTTTGAATCGTTTTTGAATTCACCAGAAAAATCCCTTGAGAGAGTTCCATAGTTCCCCCTGCTCTTTCAGTAAAGGAACCCTTTCTAGTTTATGAGAAAATTTCTTCCTCAAACGTAGAGGATCCCCCCCTTGTTCTGATCAGCCTGGGGGTAAATAAATTTTGGGAGAAAACTCTATATTGACCTTTGTGTATTTAAACATATTTATTATGTCCCCCAGCCGTCTTTTCTCTAAATAAAAAACCCAATCTTGTAACTTTTGGTATTGTGTCCACCCCGGCCTTTTTTTATTTTTTGTTTCCGCCCTTTTTACCTGTTCAGCTCTACAATTCTTTCCCGTGCATGGTGCCCAAAAAATGTACCATATTCCATGTGTGGTTAACCAGTGACTTGTATAATGGGGGGAAATAATGTTTACATGTGCCTTTGCCCCCTTTTAAAAACCCCCCACCCATTAGCCTTTTTAGCTGTGCCCTACACTGGGTGCTACAGTTAATTTATTCCACCCGGATTCCCCCAAGGGCCTTCTCCTGTCACTTTTACCCAGCCTTTTTTTTATTTAACATGTCTCATTAATGGATTTTTTCCTCCCAAGTGCATAACCTTGCATTTATCTGTATTAAACCTCATTTTCCATTTCCCCTCCCCCAGGCCCCCAAACCCTTATCCAAAATTCCCTTTTGGTTATAACACTTTTTTCCTCTTTTGCATTTGGTTCTAAACCCTTTTCAAAAGCCGTGCCCCCCGAAATATATTTTCCTCATGTTGCGGTGCCCCCAAACCCAAAAAAAATTTAATTTTGATGGCTTCTTAAAAACTGTAATTTTGCTACATGGGGGGTTTTAATATGGTGACGCCTCTGGCGGTACCTTTTAATGTCCCCCATACATAAAAAGGGTTTTCCACGCAGAGCCTTTTACATAGATTAACCTTTTAAAAGGGGACTGGATGGTACATGGGGGTTTTCATATTTTTTAACCCTTTTAAGGGGGGAAACCTTACATTTCACATACATATAAAAGGTTCCACGAAAGAGCCGTTACATAGATTTTCCCTTGCCCGGGGGAAGGCTGTTTTGGGAAATTTTTAAGGGGTTACATATGTGCCCCCTCATGTCCCAACTCAAAACCCCCCCTATAAGGGGGGGGGGGGGGGAAATGTATTTTTAAATATAATGAATGGCGGTTGTGGGGACCCAAATAACAGGTTAATAATATATTACTTGTACCACATACAAAACACTAAATGATGCAATGGAGTTTGTGTTTAACACTAAAAATTACCTTGCAGCCCCGGAACAGCCCTGCCATTTTAGTAACAGCGTTCCCCTTTTGACTGAGTACGGGAGGGCCCGTTCCCGTGTTTGTTTCGTGGTGTGGGCCGGGGATGGGAGCATGCTTTCAGGGTCCAGCACGCAAACCCCCCACAAAGGACCGGGGGGACGTAAATCCCCGTCCTCGCCGCAAACGCCGGGTCCAAAAGGGGCGGCCCCACTGACCAACCAATGCTGAAGGGAAAAGCGCCCCCCCTGTCCCCCCCCCCCCCGTAATTAAACGCTTTGGGCGCCCCACTTTGCAAGAAACTGCGGGGGGGGCGCAGCGGCGGGGCCCACCGCGCTTCCCCCCTCGCTTTTAAGCCCCGTGCGGGACCCCTCCGCTCTCCGGCCCGGGGGGCCCCCCGCCCGGGGTAGGGGCCCAAACCCCGTGTTTTGGCGTTTTGAAACCCCCCCGGGGTCCCGACCCACAGGTTGAGAACCGCTGCTCTATTGTGTTGATTAATTTAAAAGAGCTTGTATCGCCTGCAAAGATCGATAATTTACTGTTTTAATCCCTGTGTAAATTTCTTTTTTAAAAAAGTTAAAAAGGATGGGGGGCCCTTTTCTGAACCCCTTTTGGTACCCCACCCAGTAAAGCAATCCAAATTGAGTTTTGGGACCGTTAATTTTCTTTCCCCCTTTGGGTTTTTATCAGTGAGCCAGTTTTCTTACCCAATTGTTTCACCCTTTTCCCCAAGTTCCCCAAACTTTTCATTTTATTTACCAACCTTTTTTGTGGGACCCTATCAAAAAGCTTTAGAAAAAAAAGATTAAAATTTACAAACCATGGGGCTCAAACCCCGATCCCCATTCTAGCCTTTACCCTTTCCCCATAGAACTAGGAGAAATTTGTCTGACAGGACCATCCCTTTATGAACCCATGCTGGAAACGCGGTTTTACCTTTATTTTCAGTGAGATACTCCAGGATTTGCATCTTTTGGAAAAACCCTTTAAACCCTTTTACCTACCCAAAAGAGGTCCCAAATTAACCGGCCTTTTAATTATTCCAGGGTCAACTTTTTACCCGTTTTTTAAA
>JAODAL010000454.1:262500-311967 GCA_025379985.1 Phyllomedusa bahiana | reverse complement strand
GTATTTTTAACTCAGTTTATAGAGATAAGACTCTGCATGAGTCACTCTCCATGGTCAAACTGACTGACTGACTGATGGCAGCTTGGAGCAATCATATTAGAGACAGAGGAGAGAGAGGTGGGGAGATGTGTTCGGTAACCTAGAGAAACCTGTGTATCCTAAGAGGAGATAAAATCTTCTTTATCTCCTGTCCAAAGCAAAATCAAATCAGCAACGTATTTGGTAATAGTCCTCATTCACCGTTCATTTACCGTGCTCTACAAGTTAAAAGCTAATGATTGTGGTGAGAAAATCCCTTTAACAAACACGTCTGTCCTTTCTTTTACAATACTTGGCAGTCAGGGAGGCACTTTCTATTGAGTGGTTTTTCCAATATCTAGACTATAGATGAAGGAACATGGAATTATCAGTAACACAGGTCAGTTCAGAGTGGAAATATTTTAATGAGTTTAGATGAGAATGGGATTAGTGATATATGGGGGCGGTAGCTGGAGAAAGCAAAAGGATAAAGAGATGGTTTCTTGATTATCACATGCTTAAAAGTGGATGGGAAAATGTTGTGAGACAGGAATAGGTGAAAGTGGACCTGGGACATCTCCTGACATTTTCTGGTTTGGTGAATACTTGTGTTCCCTGTGATATCATAATTCTGGAGCATCTCCTCTTGTAATTCTGTGTTGTGCTGTTCCTCTGTTATTCCTCCTAGAAATATATTACTGAATCTGTCAGCTGGGTGTTACCAGTCCAGTGCTCAAAGGGGTGTGTCCTTGCACACGCTGATCGAAAACACTGATTGGACAATGTCAGAGACTCACCCCCAACTAGCAACACCCAGCTGACATCAGGGCTATCTTTTCCATTGGGCACACTAGGCAGTTGCCCGGGGGCCCCACAAGTTTAGGGGCCCCAAGTGGTGTATGTATGTCCCAGGAATACAAGAAACATACCCTGGATCCCTTGGTTGGCTTTGCTTATTTAACTATTTGTGTGTTCTTAGGATGTGCCAACAGTTAAAAACCATGGTGGAGAAGGGAGGCAAAGGCTCCCTGCTCTGCCAAATAGTCTTGTAGGCTACTGGTGTCCAGACATAAGTGGCGTGATAATATGGGTTTGCTTGGGGGTGGCTAGAGGTAAGACCTAGTGTGACGTCATGTATTCGACAGGGCCCACTGCAGGGCCCTGCCCCGGGGCCCATAATGCTGTTAAGAAAGCCCCCTGGCGGGAACACGTTGAAAAACACTGTTTGGGCCCAAAGGTCGGGAGCCTCACCCCCCCAACGGGCAACACCCCACTGAAGTTTCAGAAAAAAATGTCAAAAAAAATAAAAAGAGAACAGCACAAAACCGGGGGTTAAAAGAGAAGGGGCCCAAAATTTGTTTTTTTCCCCAGGGAACAAAAGGGATTTACTAAATCAGACCTTCGGGAAAACGGCCCCCAAAACCCTTTAAAAAAAAGATTGTCAGGTGTATAAAAAAAAGCGAGGAACAAAATAAGGGGGCATTGGAGAAAGGGAGAGCAGGGGGTTGGGGTACATTTTTTCTAAAGCTGTTTAATTAGAAAAACCCCCGTCAATGAAAAATTAATGGCTTATTCTAAGGATAAGGGGTCACTAGTATTGGGGCCTGAAAAAATTTTGGGCCAAAATTCCATTTTTTCATTGAATTTGGATCAAAATATGACCAGAATGTTGTTTCCCCTGACCTAACGAAAAATTTCTTGATAAATCAAATTTTTCATGGGGGTATTAATTTCACTTACTGGAAGAAATTTTCCCATGTTTTGGGTTTATGGCCCACCTGCCTTTTAAAATTGACCCAGGCCCAGGGAAGGGGTTTAATTAAAATGGTGTGTTCTGGTCATTGTGCTCCTTACAACCCTTTTGGGAGTAGCATCCACAATGCTGACCCTTGGGAAATACATTGCAGGAGGGGTGGTAATGGGGCTTCTCTTTTTGTTGTGCCCCCAAGGACCCCTTGGGGGAAATTTTACTGGGGGTAACCAAATTACTTTTTTTTTTAAAAAAAAGTTTTTTTAAAAGGAAAAAACCCCAAGACATACATTGCGGGCATCTGATTAAATCAAGGATAAAGTCAAAATTTCCAAGTCGACATGAAAAAAGAACTTTTAGCAGACCCAAAAAACATGAACAAAAAATTGTCAAGCCCCACTCCTTTTTTTTGATGTTATACCCCCCCCCCCACTGGGCCCCAACCAACCCTTTAAAAGTAGCCGCATAATTGTCAAAACCGACTTGTAAAGAATAAACGATAAACAAAAAACCCAAACCCCCCCCCACTGTACCAAACCAAGGTGAAATTGCCCCCCCCCCCCCCCCCCCAGCTAAGCCCCTTTTAACCCCCTAAATTCCCAAAATGTACCCGAAATTTTTTCCAAAAAAGATAGAACTTCGGGAAATTTTAAAAGGGCTCTATTAAAGAGATAATTTTTCCCTGTTTTGTATTGGGGGAAAATAAAAGATCCCCATTTCCTAAAAACCCCAAAATTCCCTCCGACCCATATAAAGGGTTTTTTTGACCCCTGAATTTTTTTCGAATATAAAACTGCCTCAAGCAGCCCTTTTGAGCCCCAAAACACTGGGGGGGGCAAAAATTGTCTATCCATTTCCCCCTAAGAATGAAACTTTTTGGGCTGCCAGCAAAGAAATTTAACCTCCCCCTTTTTTGATTAACCTGCTCTCTGGGTTTTTTTCCCCCGAGTGGCCCCCTTTCATTTAAGCTTTAAAGAAAAAGCATACCCTGGGGAAAAAAACGCTTTTTGAAAAACCCCCCAGGCATCTGCAATAAAGCGTTTTGTTTGATGCCAAAAAAGGGTATTGAGGGCCCAAGGGACATTGCCATTTTCCAATTTGGAACAAGTGGGCCTTTTCTCCAAACCACATTTGGGGAAAGGGGGGGCCCGTTGAATGTTTGACCCTTCCCTGGGCCTAAGGAAAAGGTTAAAGGATTTTAAAGGGGGGCTTTTTTTTGGCCAGTCTGAAGAGTATTTTCCCCCCCATTGTTCACAGCTTTGCCTTTCGTACTATTTTGGATCCCCCTTTCAATATTTTACACGATGCTCAATATCACCCAAAGGGTTTCTCCCCCAATTTTTAAAAAAAGGTATTCCCCCAAATTTCCCTCACGCCCTTGCCGGGAAAAAAGGAAAAACCTATTCTGGCCCAAAGTGCCTTTACCCCCCGAGGCTTGATTAAGTTTCCAAACCAACCCAAGCAGCCGACTCCCCTAGGGATTTAAGTGGGAAATTAGACCTCAGAAGCTCCAAAATTGCCCTGAACTGGAAAAACTGGTTAGGTTCCTAACTAAATTTTTAAAATTTTTAACTTTTTCCCAAGTAGAAAAACGACCCCTAAAAGATTCCGATAGCAAACCCCCCAAAACCCCCCTGACCCCCTTTTTTTTTCCCCCCGGGGTTGGAATAATTTTTTTTCCTCCCTACCCCGGCCGGGAAAGACGGAAAAGGTCCCAAAAGGCAAAAACCCGGGGA
The DNA here is from genome assembly GCA_025379985.1 of Phyllomedusa bahiana. Lineage (NCBI taxonomy): Eukaryota > Metazoa > Chordata > Amphibia > Anura > Hylidae > Phyllomedusa > Phyllomedusa bahiana. The sequence continues at coordinate 308,463 of JAODAL010000454.1, read as the reverse complement.
GAGGAACATGGGCCGGGTTAAACAGTTTCCCCTCATGTGCCTCCATGGGGCCCCACGTATCTCTCAAAATATGCTAAAAACCCTTGATTTCCCCCTGGGGTTCCCAAGCCCACAGAGGCAGATGCAACAATGACAGCAAGTTGCAGAAAAAGGGATGACAGCGGGAGACCCCCAAAAATCCATTTTAGAGAACATAACCCCCATTGTGGTTTCCATTTCCTTTTTACATGTCTCCAAAATGGAGGCTAGATTGAAATTTCCCCGGGATTTTAGGTAGTTGGTTTCCCCTTGCTTTCCCTTCCCAAAATCAATTTTCTCGTAGCCTAATACACGATCTTTTGTTCCCTTCCAGAAAAACCCTGTAAAAAGGCTCTTCGAAAATCTGTTTTACATCTAAATGCTTAAAAATTTTAAAGGGAAAGTTTTTTGTAATGGATAAAGTAATCTAGCGAAACCCTGATTTTTTTTACCCGGGTGGAAAACCCTCCCCAAATATGGACAGAGGAAAAATCCCTCCTTTTTTCCACTCTGCAAAATTTTTTATAAAAAAGCCCCCTGAAATTTCGGGGTTTGTTTACATTAAGCCCCCTTTGGGGAACCCAATTTTGATTCCTAAATAAGCAAATAGGAACGACCACCTCTCCCCTCGATTTTGCGGGGCCTGGGGATGTGATTAAATGTCCCAAGGGTTAGAAATTTTGGCTTTTACCCACTTTTTTATCTTAAACCCCTCGAAAAATTTCCCCCAAAAATTTAAAAGCCTCCAGAACCTCCGTAAGTTGAAAAATTTGGGTTTCCTTCTTTTAAAAGAAGAAAGTCATCCGCGAAGCAAATGATCTTGTACCTTCCCTGGCCCCACCGTTAATCCCTTTTTAAAGGACTTGGTACTAAAAAAGTAGTGCTAAAGGCTCGAGGGCAATTATAAAATTTAGAAATAGGGGTTTCCGGGCAAACCCTTCTCGAAAACCCTTTTCTGTATTTGATTGGGGAAATAAAACCCGGGGGGTTGATGTAAAACCTGCTTTTGGTGTTTTTTACATTGCCAGAGAAAAATATTTCCAAAAAATTCCCCGTAAAAAACCCTTTTTCCCCCCGGGCCCAAAAGTTCAACCCCTCCATTTTTACATTACCCCAAAAGGCTTTTTTCCGAAACTAACCTCAGTAAACCTCCGTAAATTTCCCCGCTGGGGTTTTTCCCTATCAATGCAGCCCTTGGGATTGTCGGGACTGTCCTAAAATTTTTTAAAAAACCCCCAAAGATCCCCCCTTAAATGAAACCCCAATCGGGTTGTGGACCTACCCAATTTCGGCTTTAAATTTTTCCTAATCTGTTTCCCAAAAACCCTTAAAAAAATGTTTTTAAAATGCCCTTTTATTTATTAATGAGATGGGGCCCATAGGACTCCGCCATTTTTGAGGTTTCCCCAAACCTTTTTTTAAACAGGACTTTGATATAGGCGGGAAACGCCCGAGGGAAAACATTCTGTTTTTTTGTGGGATTTTTCATTTTTACCTAAACTAATGTTGGGGCCACCCCCCTTTTGGGAAACATTTTTAAATAAAAGTCCCCAGCCCAAGGCCCCCGGACCCGTGCCTTTGGCTGGAGGAATATTTTTTTTGATAATTTGACTGATTTCTTTTTCCTCACTGATCTCCCCCTTTTAAAAGCCTTTCCCCTTTTCCATTTTTCCCGGAAAGCTTTTTTAAACCCAATATCCCCCAAAAAAGGGAAATTTCCCCCTTTAGACAAATCCCCACTGGGCCTGTGCTTAAAACTTTTTAAAAAAATGGTTTCTAATACCCTTAAAAAAATTTTATTTTTGGGTTTTCTCTCGAGTTTGCCCCCAAAACCCCTCCCCAGTCCCATGATGTTGGCCCCTGGCCCCCCCCCCTACCCCCTCCCCAGGTTTTCCGCCAGAATTTTTCCCCTGACTTGTTACCCCATTTTGAAGAGGGGGGAACCAGCTGGTCACCATAAAAAAAATCATTTTTTTTTTGTTGGAAGTCCAACCTTCCTTAGTTTCTACCCAAAATTTTTCTTTTTTACTTCTTCCCGGGCCCTTGAAAACTAGAAAAATTGGTTTGAAACCTTTTCTTAAAGTTTCAGTGAACCCCAAACTTAGCTCTAAAATTCCTTTTTCCTTGGGCCGCTGCATGGGCCCCAAAATCCAAACCCTTTTTAGGACTGCTTTCCCCCTGCCCAAAATAGCCCAGGATTTTAATCCTTTTGAGAATCTTTTTTCCCTTTGCAAACCCTCCTCCCCCCCTCGCCTCAAAAATTTTCCCGGAACAGTTAAACCCCCAAAAGGGGCCCCCCCGGGAATCCCCAAACGGGGAAAGTCAGTCCCTCTGGGGGGCCCACTTCCCTCAGTGACAATACCAAGGGGAAAATAAATCCAAGTTCCCCCACCCAGACCCCTTCCTATGTCTTTGCCCTCCCCCTTTCCCAAAAAGCTTCGTTTTGGCTAGGAAAAAAAACGAGAACGGAAACCCACATAAAGGGGCTTTAAAAAAGTGCGTAAAATTCCGGCTCCGCGGGTTCGACAGTCCCAGGGTTCCCCCCAAATCCTTAAATTGCAAAGCTCTTTGTTTAAGCTCTGGTTTTCCCAACCTCCCTGCAGTCTCCCTCCCCATCCGTTTCCGTCCTTTTCTGGGGCCCATACACTGATTAAATCCCCCCCCCTACAAATACTTAGAAACCTTCCCACCCTTTTGGCTAATCTGGGTTTTTTCGGGCGATGAAAGAATTCCCTGTCTCGGGTTTTGGGGGGGCGAAAACATTAAAAAAGGTTTAAATTACCCCTGCTGGGTTTTTTCTACCTGGCCCCTTTTAATAAGTCTGCCCCCCCCCAATTTTTCCCCCTACATCCTGAAAAATTTAAATTTTTTAATACGGTTTTTAAATTGAAAAGTAAAAGCCCCCCCCCCGCCAAAACCCTTTATAGTTTCAGAGCCCCACCTTCCCCCACCCAAACATTTTTTTGAAAATTTCGGCAAAAGCCCCCTTTTCCTCAAATTTTGCGTTTCTTTTTAAAAATGGAAATTTTCCCGGGTCCCCGGCTTCTTAAGGTGTCGTAAAATCATCATCCTCTTAAAGGGGGGAAAACGAAACCCCCCTTTTACTTTTCCAAAGGATATTTACCCCCGAAATTGCTTTAAAAATCCGAACCGGGCACCCCAATTTAAAAATTTTTTAGGGACCCAGTGCAAAACCCTTCCCCCCCCTCCCACCCCCTACCAAAAATTTTTGCCCCCCCAAAAAAACTTTATCCTCCCCAAAAATCCAAACCCCCAAGGCCTTTTTTCTTTAACCCTTGGGGAATTTTCTCTTTTTTCACGAAACTCTACCTCCAGGGGGAAACCCCCAAACCTCAAACTTTTCCCCCCAACTCTTTACAAAACCCCCCGGCCCCCTACTCCCGCCCGAAATTGGTTATTTTTAAGGGGTACCCTCCCTGAAAACCCCCCTCCCAAGGCCATCTCCCTGACCCCTATCCCCCCAAACCCACATCCCCCACCCCCAATGAAACACCCCATATTTTTTGGTGTAACCAGGGCTTTGCTGGGGGGTCCAAAACACCCGGGGGGCCCCGGGGCCCTGTTGTTTTTTTTTGCTCAAATAGCGGGTTCACCGAAATTTTTTTCACGCCACAATTTTTGGGAATTTTCTGTATATATTTTTTCTTTCAATAAATTTTCTAAAAAATTTTTTACAATACTTTCCTGTCCATCATCTCAGCACCCCTGTAAAAGGGAAAAAGGTAAAGGCGCGCCCAAATTCCCTTTTTCCCAAAACCACTAAATTTTATGTACACTAGTGAAAACCCCCCCCCCAAACAAAAACGGTCACCAGATAAAACAACCGATACATGGAACAGTCCCCCACACTTTATCACCCCCTTTAAACTGTTATTATAACAATAAAAAAATTTTTTCCCAAGAACATCAATCCCAATTTTCAAACCACGCAAAGGGACCAAATAATCCTGACAAAGAAATAAAGCCCCATGCAAGCCCCACAAAATGTCTACCACATACAAAAGGCTAAAAACAAGACATATTAAAATTTAAATAGTGTAGTTACGGGCCGGGCGACCCCACTAAATAAACCTTTTTTTCATCTAGGGGGTCATTTCCCCCCTTGTTTTTTTCCCCTTTTTGGGCCCTACGGGCCAAATGGGGATTTTTGTCCCTGTCATTACCCTCTTTTGAGAATTTATCAAAACCCACCCTTAGAATCCTCACTTTTCCGGGCAGCTCCTCACCCTTTCCCAAATTTCGTTTTGTCATTTTTTGTGGTTTATAGTAAATAAAGTAAAATAGGTCCCCCCCTTAAGAGCTATATTTTAATTTTCCCCTCCATAGAAAAGGAAAACCCGGGTTATATAATTTCCCACGGTTTAATTGTTATATTCCCCTCTCAATTTGGGGTAGTGTTAAAAAATTTGCCCCTTGGGTAAATGAAATATAATAAACCCTTTTGGGTTTAGAGGGTTTTTTTTATTGCCCCCTTGTTAGGAAAGATTTATAAAAGGCCCCTGTTGGGTTTACTGAAATATATGCCCCTTTTTGGGGTAGCTGTAATAGTGCCCCTTTTTGGGTTTAAGCTGAAATAATGGCTCCTTTTGGGGTAAAAAATTGTATAAAATTTTCCCCTGTTAAGTACCTTATATAGTGCCCCCCTTTTTAGGTAATGTATAAAAATGCCCCGGTTTAAAGGAAAGAGTATAGAATGCCCCTTTAGGTACTGTATTTTTTTTCCCCCCGGTTGTTAGGTGGGCGTATTTTAGTGCCCCTTAAGGTAGCGTATATAAATGCCCCCTGGGGTTTAGCTGATATAGTGCCCCTGAAAAGGGTACGCGGGAATAAAAAACCCCCCTGTTAGGTAGCTGTATTTTGTTCCCCCCTGTAAAGTACCCTTGTAAAATAAAGCCCCCTTTGGGAAGCTGAACAAAGTGCCCCTGAAAGGGTTTGGGTTTAAAAAAGGGGCCCCGTAAGGTATTTTGGAATATAGGCCCCGGAAAGGGTTAATGTAAAAAATTTCCCCGTAAGGTACGAATATAGTCCCCCCTTTTAAGGTGGGATGTTTTTAATGCCCCTAAAAGGGTAAGCCTTAAAATTAGGGGCCCCGTAAAGTACCCTGTATATAGTGCCCCTGTAAGGAACTGAAATAAAAATTCCCTTTGTAAAGAAACTGTATATAGTGCCCCTGTAAAGTACCCTTGCATATAAAATTTATTTTATAAATATATAATATAATATGGATTAAACTGATCGGGCTCTATGGGTCAAATATACACTGCGGGGGCCCATGTTTTGGTTATCAATATAACTGAAGACTGTCATCTCGTGGGCCCAGGGGCCCCCACAGAGCTGAACAGTTACTGGGGCAGGGAAAATTTTTTGGCCCCCCCCCAAACCCCAAGAAACATTACCCTTTTTTACAATCAGCTTTTGAAACCATAAATCCCTAGTAAGTTTTCTGGCTGTTTGTGCAGGGGCTCTCATTAGCGGGAGGTAAGGGGGAAATTGGGGGGTCCCCGGGGGCTACCCCCCGGTATTTGAGGAAAGGGGCCGAATCCCAGGGCTAAACTGACGGAAAAGGAAGGGGGAGCCCCGCTTTTGGGGCCACGGGTTGAAGGACGGAGTGGGGGCCCCGGGGCTCCCCCCCCAGGTGGCTGGGAGAAAATCCCAAAATTCCCGGGCCCTCAGTGACGGGAGGAGGCAAACCCCTGCCCCCGGGACTTATTTTAAACCCCCTTTTGCTTCCTTTTCCCCCCGGGCCCAAGCAAAACAGCAAAAGGGAGTAGGGCTTCTCTAAACCCAAACCCCTTTGCGCGTGGGGAAAAGCATACAGGAAAAATCCCCAGCGCCCCCAACTAAAAATCCCAGTAAGCCCCCCGGGGCCCGCCCCCAAACCCCCCCTTTATTTCTCATAGAACAAAAAATTTTGGCCCCAGCTTTCTTTATGCCGGCGGGGGAATGAAAATTCGGGGCAGCAGGAAATTTTAAAATTGGGGTTCACGACCCCCGAATAAAAATGCTAGGGGAGCCCCCTTTGGGTTTTAGACCAAACACATAAAAAGGGAAATTTTTCCCCCAAAAACCAACAAAAATTTAATCCCCAAAATTGAATAAAACCCTAAAAATTTCTGAAAAAGAAAAAAACCCAACGCTTTTTTGGGGGTTGGGAAACTGGCCCCGAATCACTGCTACTATTTTTTCCCCGGTCCTTTTTAAAAATCTACCCCTATTTGGTGTCTTTTCCCGCCCCGCCTTTCCATAAACGTACTTTTTTTTACCCCGGCCCAAACGGGGGGCCCCTTTTCTTTCGGGTTTAGAATTTTTTCCAGAAACTCTTTTTTGGCCTTTTTCTGGCGTTTTAAAAATTTAAAACCTTTTGGGCCCCCGGGCCTGGGAAATTTTCCCTCAAGATAGCAGAAAACTGGGGGTTTTGAACCCAAAATCTGCCTTTTGACAAGGGCGGGTAAAAATTTCCTCGAAAAATTCCCTTTTTCCCTTTCGGGAGACCTCCATGAGTACCCGTAAAAGGAGAAAGCTTGCCCCCTTTCGTATTTTTGAGGGGATTTGCACCCCCCCTAAAGGGGCTTTGGGGAAATTTGGGGCCCTTTTCTGAATGGGTCTAAAAAACTTTCACAATGCCCCCGGTCTGGGCTTTTTCGTTTTGACCCATAAAGAAACAAAAGGGTTTGGGGTGGGCCTTTTTCCTGGCGCCCTTCTCAAACCTTAAAAGGGGGGTTTTGAATTCTGGGTTTTTGGGGGAAATTTTTCAACAGAGCCTTACGGAGCAAAATTTTTACGGGAAAATTTTTTCAAGAGGCCAATTTACCCTTTAAATTTTTTCCCTGGGGGAAACTGTTTTTTTAGGTCCCCAATTTTAAATTTTGTAGGAATTTGGGTTTTTCCTCCCCCGGGCCCTTTTCCCAAGGTGCCAAGCCCCCACCCATATAATCTTCCACAAAATTTAAAACTTTCCCTTTTAAAAATTTCCCCCAATCGGGGGGGCGGCATGCTTTTAAATATCTTTAGGGAAAATTTTAGCCACTGGGGGCCGTTATTTGCGGCTTTGGGGCCGATGGGGTTTTTGGGTACCTAAAACAAACCAATAAAAACTTTTTCCATAATTTTTGCCACCCCCAACCCCCATCCCCTTTTCCCGGGAAAACCCTTTTCCAACCCTGGAATACTCCTCAAGGCCCCCCCGGGTTTTGCGGGAAATTCGGCAAAACCCCCTCCCCCTTTTGGTCCCTTTCAGGCTGATAGCTCTCCCTGGGGCTCTTTTATGGGGTTCTGGGTGGCTCTGACCTGTGTTCCTGGTAAGGTGTCCCCCTCCTTTGATGTCTCCTCTCCCTGCGCTGCGGCCGTTCAGACCGCTTCTCTTGCCGCGTGGTGGTTCGGGCGCCATTTTGGGATGGCCGCCGGCAGGTAACAGCAAGGGCCGCTGCTTGGATCTTCCCCGCTGCGGCACCGGAGCACTCACGGGTGTTGAGGCACTGGCAGGTGCCGTTCAAGCTGCAGATATGGTGCGTGAATACCCTGTATCGGGCGGCGCTGTGAGGCAGCTCTGATCGCTGCTTCCTCACATGCGTGCGCCGGAACCGGAAGTCCGTATCTCCATGACTTGATGAGGAAACGGTCTTAGGCCATGTTCACACAGCTTAAAATGGGCCGTATTTTGGTCCGTAATTACGTGCCGGAGTGCGCAAATTACGGGCTGAAAACGTCCCATTCATTACGTTAATCCACAGTTCTCATAGAGAACTATGGATTATGTCTCCTCTCCCTGCTCGGCGAATCCGCCGAGGGGGGAGATAAGTGACATGTGAATTACCAGTGGCATATACGCGCCGCGGGTAATTAATGTCTATGGGCCGGCGCGGGGCCGGCCCCCCGCTCCTACTCCCGGCCACACAGCGTAATTGCGGGGCATAATTACGTCCCGCAGTTAAGCCGTGTGAACATAGCCTCAGTATAAAGGATCAGCTCTTCTGTGGTCTCAGTATTTGTAACCCCCTACATGGACTTTTTAAATTCATGTTTGATTCGGTTCTGTTTCTGGATGTGACTCTTTTGGGGCCGTTTTATAATTTGTTCATCATTTATATGGTTGAGCTCACCGCAATGTCCTGCACCCTCTTCTTCTCCACTTGGCTTAGTGTTTACTTCTGCCTGAAGATTGTAAACCTCAACATAAGTTGGTACATCTGCTTACAGATAGGATTTCCCAAGATATTCCCGGGACTCCTGCCTGTTTCGGTGTTGGCCTCTATTCTCAAAAGCTTTCCATTGGCGTTCTACTCTACTAAACTTCATGTAGCTCCAAACAGAACTTCATTGTCATTGTATGTAGATGGGACACAGGGTTCTTTTGTAGATCTCGGTCTATTTATCTCAATGCAATGTTACCTTTTGCTGTCTTCTTTGTTGTTTATCCTGTTTTTCAGCTCATCATCTCCTATCGTTGTTTCTCTTTACCAACACATGAAGAGGATCCAAGTCTCTACTGCAGGATCTAGGACTCCTACCCTAGAGACTCATATTTATGCTGTTAAAATCATATATTTGTTGATGATCTTAAATGTTTTGTATACTTTATCCTTGATGTTATTGTGTAACATTCATCATCTTTCCCTACCCACAGACTGCAAATACTCTCAAACTTCATCAATGACCAAACAAATCTGCCAAAAAGAAAGCCTAGCCTTGCCCCAGACTGCGGGGTGACTGTATGCTGTAAATGGATGGGGGTAAAAACGGAGGCATCTGATTGGTCAGAGCATGTAGCACAGCTCTCCACCTGCCCCCTAGAAAGATCCCGACCACTCAGCACAGTTATACTGGTGGAGCAACAACTCTCTGTACTACTGTACTTAATCGGTTTGGAGGAGATTTTGAGTAGTGATATAGGGCAGTAGCTGAAGAGGGCTAAAGGGTGATTAAATGATTACTTAAAGGGGTTGTCTCACTACAAAGATTAGTTTTCAGCATGTAGGGAAGATTTTCCTTTGTTGAGGCTATAAGAGAGATTTTATCTGCTCTGAGTGCACATAGGTTTCTCCGATTACTGTCCTGCTCTCCCCTTCTTTCTCTGCTCTTTGTCTTATCTGAGAACAGTTTGTGTCATCACCACAAGTTGACTCACAGGACGCCGGCAGCTTGAGAACAGAGTGCGTTGTCTCTAAAAAACAAAGGAGAGTAATTACTTTGGTTTACTTTGAGCTCTGAAGCTCTCTGCACTATAAAGAAGACCTCCTGTTCTTATCTTAGTGCAATTAGAAGAGCTGGGAATACAGAATCGATATGTTAATCACTGCTATAGAACCACCCATAGCCTGACCATGTAAGAGACAGGATGCATTAATCTAAAACAGTTTGTGGCTCTGTGAAAACAGCATGCTGAAACAACCCCTTTAAATATGACTGCATGTTTGAAAGACGGTGGAAAAGTCAATAGATAGGGATGGGTTAAATAGGGATGTCAGAACTAGGATCAAAGAGAGGAATAGGATAAAGAGTGCAGGTGGTGAGCTGACCTTTAGAAACAAGGAAGGAGACCTGTATATAAGATGGAGAGAGGAATTTGTTAGGGTTCGATGGGGTCAGACCAGACAGCCAGAGCACTTTGTCAGAGTTGATCACTAGAAGTTTTGGGAGTCAGACCTTTTGCTAGCCCCTATTCCTGGCACATTAGTGAGCGTTCCAAGTCCTAATATCCCATAGGAACAGGGGTTTTCTGCATGGAACAATCCTTTAGCATGTAGGCTACACTCATCCTTTATGTAAAGACAATATATTATTACATCTATATATCTATATTCTAGGCATGAATATTTAAAACATATTTTATATGTATGAAGCAAGGCTCATAGTTGAAATAAGCACAAATGTATTGCTGTAGAGTAAGCACAGGAAGTGAACTAAAAGTCAGATGATATATCACTTAGATAGAAATGAAAGTTCTACGTCTCATAAAATCGAAGCCTGTATTGAAATTCCTAAGACCACAGAAACGGCTCAGTACAAAGTAGTGCTGTTGCTGTCTCTGCGCTCTTAAAGGGGATCTCTCACCACAATGATTCACTTTTTACATGTAGGGAAAGGTAAATGAAGACTGTTACCATATACATAGCTGTTTTGATTTTGCTTTGTTCAGAAGGTAAAGAAGATTTTATCTACTGTTTGTGTACACAAATGTCTATTGGCTGCTAACCACCTCTCTCTGCTCTCTCTCTTATCTAATTGATCCAAGTTGCAGTCAGAAAAAATTAAGAGACCACTGCAAAATGTTCAGTTTCTCTGATTTTTCTCTTCAATGGTATGTATTTTTGAGAAAAATGTACATTGTTATTTTATTACATAAACTACTGACAACATGTCTCCGAAATTCAAAGCAAAAAATGTATTTATTTGCAGTAAATGAGAAATCTTCAAAATAATAAAAAAGAAGCAGCAGAGCTGTCAGACCTCAAATAATGCGAAGAAAACAAGTTCATATTTCTTTAGAAAAACAATAAGACTAATGTTTTAATTTAGGAAGAGTTCAGAAATCAATATTTGGTGGAATAACCATAATTGTTTTATTCAAATTCCTTTTGGCCTATTCCTAGCACTTGTTTTGCCATCCAGCTTGTCCTATTGCAAGAGGATTGTGAAGACCACAGCAGGGTTTTTTTTATACTTTCCTTCATTAAATAAGATTTGGTTCAGGTAATCACTTAATCAGAAGCACATTAAGTAGAATGAGGTGGACTTTGGTTGGAATTCAACTGACACTGGAATGGAACGGCCGTCAGACATGTAGAGATGCTGATTTTTAGAAAACCGTGCAGTGGTCTCTTAATTTTTTCCAGAGCTGTATGTGTTGGAGGTTCAGTTTGGAAACTTCGTCCCCTGTTCCATTGGGAATGATGAAAAATAGAGCAGCAACCTGCACTATTTTTCCTGCCTCAATGATGAACACCGCAGCAGAAACCCGACATACCCATTGTAATGAATAGGGTCTGTCGGGCGTTGTGGGCGGCCATTTTGAACGGATTCCATGGCTTCCGTTTTCACCTTTGTGCCGGAGGTTCTGAACGGAATCTCAGACACAGATGTGAACCGAACCTTAGACAGGTTAGTATCTTCTTTCCTATAATAGTAAACTTTGCTGTTAGTGATTGGATTTTAATGTAGTACATATGTAATGCAGGGGCGTTGCTAGGGTCCTAAAACATCCGGGGCCCGTGCCCTCTGTGTTACATTTTGCTCAGTAGGGTGGAGTTCACACAGTATTTTCATACCACATCGTGAGCTGCTGCATGTATTTTTACAGATAAAAAAGTACGTTATTGTCACTAATTTTCTGCAAATTTCAATACATCCTGTCCATCTTCTCAGCACCACATTGTAAAAGAAGTCAGCACTGACAAAATTGCCTTTTCAAAACCACTCATTTCTGTATAATAGTGTAACACCTCTAAATAATACGGCTAACAGATAATACACCCATACATGGAGTAGATACCACACGTATTACCGTCATACTGTTACTATAACAATACCATAAATACCAAGACCATCAATTCCTAATGCTTACATAATACTGCCAGACTATGACCACACGCGAGCACCACATAGTTGTTGTGGATGGGAACAAAGATTATATAAGTGTGATCCTTTGTGTCTTTATTTTAATGTATTAGTTAGTATATACCTCACATATACACATTATATATACATAATAGGCACAGCCCACCTGTGACACGTCACCCTGCCCCCTGTAACCACACCTACTGCTCCAGCCCTGCCCAGTACACCCAGACTACCTGAACTTTTAGTGCCACTGCCCGCCTCTTCCATGTCACTTCCTACTCCAGCCCCGCCTACTGCTCCCATTAGGAAGTCACATCCTCTTCCTTCTGGGTTAATGCCCGCCCCTTCCGGGGTTACCACTTCTATTTCCGGGACCAAGATGGTGGTACACAGCACTGTATGTCCAATCATGGATGCAGATACTGGGGATATATGGCGACCAGGCCCAGCCAGCCCTACAGTGGAGAACCTTATGGTACTGGGAGGAGAAGATACAGTGGGAGCAGGCTCTAACAGCATGAGGATGACAAGGGAGGAGGAAGAACGAGCGGATGAGCTCATAGGACAAGCCAGAGCAAATATTCGGCTTGCTGCTGCAGGGGGCACACCAGCTGACCCACTGCACAGCACACCCCGGGAAAGACACTGGAGGAGTAGTCAGCTGACCAGTGGAGAGGGCTCAGGAATTGACTACGGCAGACCCCCTTATCTCATAGGCCTCACTGCAAGGGAGGGGGGTGCGAAGGCCCGAACATATTATGTTACATTCCCACCGAGTCAAGCCTCTGTTTTAACGGGTGAATTGCCGGACCCTGAGAAACAACCTATGTCCTATTACAGGAAGATAGTTCAGATCTGAAGAACTACACAGACACTTACAAAGATTTATGGTCCTTGTCAGAGATTAAAGCAGGGGATTCAAACGGGCCCATTGTGGCCAAATCCCTCATCAAGCCGTCAGATATGGATGAGGTCACTGCTGCCTCCAGATTGTAATGTTGTGAATAGCTGAAGCTGAATGACATCGACCAAGAGTGGAGAATATTCATGCTCGGATAAATAGATGTTCTCTGATTTAGGATTTTCTTTCATTTGTGAAGCCACATGCTCGGATCGCTGACCAGTGCCTTTGTGGATGGCTGCTGGAACCTATGAGGAAGCAGTGAGATGTTTCGGCCTGAGTACTTGGACTATTCCAAGAGATGTGGTGCTTATAGTTCTTGCAAGGCATTGAAAACAAATCTGCCTGTGGGACATGTGTGATGAAAGCTGCTCCTGGGATGGTGGCCGATCATAATGAGGACTTGGAGCCTTCAAGCCAAGACCACCGCTACTGCTTGAACTGCAACAGGAGCAGGACACTGGCCACCCCTGCAAAACAACGAAGAGGAGGTCTCCACAAGCCCAGATTACTCGGACCTGCTCCTGATGTCTGTCCTATCCTGAAGCCCAGCATCCATAGGACAGGGATTATCTACTCTCGTGCAAATTCGTATGAAGCAGTGAAGACAACTCCCTTCCAACTTGATGAAGATGCTCAGAGTTCTGCCAGAGCTGAAGAAGCTATTGCCAGTGCTCCTGAACTAGGATCCGGACTACCAGAAGACCTTCAAGCTCTGTGTATCGGATAGGAAGGACCTGCCCTGGGAATTCTAGGCACAGGCCATGGAGGACTGATACTAGACCAGTTGGAGACTACTTGCAAGATGGACCCAGCTGCAAAGGGAGGACCTTCCAGTTTAAGGCTGTAGCTGCAGCACAAGGTGATGCTGGATAATACAGCAGATATTTGTAGATCGGTCTCTCCCTCAATCATTCTGGCTCCATGTGACATCTCTGCATTCTCTCCTCCTGCCGGTAAACGTCACTCGGCTGCGCTGTTGTGGTTCTTCATCCAGCCACCTTACTTTCCCTTCTCAAGGGGGGGAATGAGGATGAGTGAATCGGATGAATCCGGGTGTACATGAAGAAAGCATGATTGCTTGAAATAATGGAAGATGGAATACCTTTCATTTGAACCCGGTTATGGTTTCTTTTTGTGGATGGATCCTGATGTGCAAGACAGTGCAGGACGATTTCACCACGGGATATGCTGTGAGCAATCACACACAGTGTTGGGAGCAAGAAGTCTTGGCCATTGGCCATAGTCTGCCCATGAAGACGGAAGCATGACGTTTGGCAGGGGGCATAATGGTCCATCATATGTGATGGACTCAAGATACATGAAGTTGGATATTGGAAGCACGAGGATTTCTCACAGCTGCGGGAACACCCAGTGGAAACATGGACAAGCCATTCTGGTCCTGATGGATGCACTTCGGATGCCACGAGACAGTGGCCATACTAAAATGACATGGCACTTGGGAAGCTGAATACAGGAAGACGAAAACACTTGGCTGACCAAGCAGCCACAAGGCCGAAGGAGGTGAGAAGGGGAAGCAAGTCAGCTGGCAGTGGTTGCAGGAGGAACTTACACCACACCACAAGGAGACTGCTTGACAAGATGCAGGAACAAGCAACACTGGAAGAAATGGAAGAGCTGGGAAAAAGAGGGAGCCAAAAGAATGAAGAAGAGGCTCTATGGAGTAGGGGAGGGACCCTGCTTGCCACAGGCGGCTGATACCCAGCTGTAGTGCAATGGGGGCATGGAACGGACTCTGATGAAAGCACAGATGCTTAAAGTGGCAAGAGAAAACAGTCATGCCCTGACCAGACAGCGCCCATAGCTTGGTTTGGAGTCAGGCACACGCCACGGGGATAGTTAGCTCTCTCGCCCTATGAGATCCTGTTAGGCAGTGCCCCCAAGGCTAGGTGCCTATTTCCCTCAGCGTTTAGCTTATCAAAACGATGCTATGACCTCTTATGTGACTGCAAGAGGTTAATGAGTTGTTACTAAGCATTCTAGAGTTTTCCATTCCAGTTTCCTGACTTAGACGTGCTGCTCATAAGCTACAGCCTGGAGAACTGGGTCACAGTGATGATGTTTGTGTGTAAAACCCTACAGCCGAGGTTTGGTGGGCCGCCACCAAGTCTGCTGGACCACGACCACATCTGTCAAGATGGCAGGAAAGCCCAACTGGTTCCACGCTACACTGCAGATCGCACCAGCCCCCGGAGTGAGGCAGAGGCTGAGTTTACTGTTGTAAGTAGTTATGTAGCTTAACTCTTTGTCAGAAACCATAGCATATATTGGTGTGTGATGGAGGAGTATGGGGACCCTCTTGCTATTCTGGGGTTGCTGTGAGTTGGAACACAGGGGAATGACTGGGGGTATAGACCACAGATTGCCTTAAAGATGGCGAAGCAGAAACAGGGGAAACCCCTCCTTACTTCTAGAATAAGGTTGACAAGACAGAATCCTGTCAGTGAACAGGTAGTTCCCAGGAGAATGTATGTCCCTAACGCTAACTATTGAAAGACCCTCAGAAGACTGATGGACGGCATATATGTCCTTGGGAGACTATATAGTGAGTGAGGGTTCTAGAAGATAGTGCACACTGTGAGAGCCAGGAGGAAAGGAAAAGCTCCCCAAAGGCTGCTTCAACGCCCCCATGTTGTATACGTGCTATAGGAGGCCCAAGGGGGGGTCCCTGATTGAGTTAAGGCAAGGGACCAGGTGGCCGCTGTGTTTAAATCTCTGCTACTGATAATCACACCCAAACAGGCACTTACACCTACTGTACTTTTATCCCAGATAACTAACACTCGGCATCCGAAGCGGAGGTCACTGTGGCCATAGGAAGCTAGATGATCTTCAGAGGATTTCAGCGTAAACTCAGATAGATCACCCTGGGAAACAGTGGTTTTACTTTCATGGTTTAAGGGTTGGCAGGGGAATGCTTGCCAGATAGGTATTGCCATATTGAATTGGTTGTTTGCTCCCTATATTGCTCTAGTTGTTTGTTGTGTTCTACCTTTTTTGAGGAAACTATTTGTGTAAGCTGTGGACCAGACTACTCCCATTATGATGAAAAGTTGTCATCACGGCCTGGCCTCTATGATGACCGACCGATCACTACAACACCCTTCAGCTGTCTAAGCCTGACACCTATTGATGATGTGGACATAAGATACTATTCCATGAGAGACCATTGACGTCAGAACGTGCTCCGGGAAAGTATCTACTCCCCTCTGCAACTGAATGTTCTAGAAGAAATTAGACCATAGATAGTTCTAGGGTGAGCTAGGGCGGACCAGGGACTTCGGGGGCGCCCTTGTCGGTGCGAGGGTACTTCCGCAAAAGACAGGAATAGGGAAAGGAGGATAGGAGAGATAAAATAGAACAAAGTCTCAAGGGGGGACTTGTTGTGGATGGGAAAAAGATTATATAAGTGTGTCCTTTGTGTCTCTATTTTAATGTATTAGTTAGTGTGTGCTCACTTGTGATTGGGTGCTATATAGGTCTTATATATATATATATATATTTATTTATTATATATTATTTATATTATATTTATATATTCTTTATATATATATGTGTATATACACTCACCGGCACTTTATTAGGTACACCATGCTTAGTAAGGGTTTGACCCCCTTTTGCCTTTCAGAACTGCCTCAATTTTTCGTGGCATAGATTCAACAAGGTGTTGCAACAGATGCTCAATTGTACCAAGGGGCCCAAAGAGTGCCAAGAAAATATTCCCCACACCATGAAAACCACCCCCAGCAGCCTGAACCGTTGATCCCAAGGCGGGAAATGGATCCATGCTTTCATGTTTTGACGCCAAATTCGACCCTACCATCCGAATGTCGCAGCAGAAATCGAGACTCATCAGACCAGGCAACGTTTTTCCAATCTTCTACTGCCCCAATTTCGATGAGCTTGGGAAAATTGGAGCCTCAGTTTCCTGTTCTTAGCTGAAAGGCGTGGCACCCGGTGCGGTCTTCTGCTGCTGTAGCCCATCTGCCTCAAAGTTTGCCGTACTGTGCGTTCAAGATGCTCTTCTGCCTCCCTTTGGGGTTGTAACGGGTGGCTTTTTTGAGTCACGGGTTTGCCTTTCTATCAGCTCGAACCAGTCGCCCCATTCTCCTTTGACCTCTGGCATCAACAAGGCATTTCCGCCCACAGGACTGCCGCTCACTGGATGTTTTTTTTTTTCGGACCATTCTCTTTTTAAACCCTAGAGATGGTTGTGCGTGAAAATCCCAGGAGAAACAGCAGTTTCTGAAATACTCAGACCAGCCCCGTCTGGCACCAGCAACCATGCCACGTTCAAAGGCACTCAAATCACCCCTTTCTTCCCCATACTGATGCTCGGTTTTGAACTGCAGGAGATTGTCTTGACCATGTCTACATGCCTAAATGCATGAGTTGCCTCCATGTGATTGGCTGATTAGAAATTAAGTGTTAACAAAAAGTTGGACAGGTGTACCTAATAAAGTGGCCGGTGAGTGTATATATAAAATAGGCACATACTTCTATAATACAGCATGTAAAAGCTGTAGGTATATCTTTTGTCATTAATGTGTTAAACAAAATGGCCACCTGTAGTAGTTTGTAGAAATCGTTGTGTAATCAAAGATGGCGCCTATTCAGAAATTACACCTTGTGTCCAAAGCATTCCTGAGCTGTGAGGAGGGGCCGGGAGATAAGGATGTGCCAATAGACCCTCACAGCCAGCTACATGTGATGCTTCTTATCTACTAATTTGCAAAGGTATAAAAAAAAAGCCACCATTTTGTGAATAAAAGCAAAAGCACTTTCATAGCAGCAAGGCATGTTGTGATTTGTTTTCTCGGTGCACCCTTTGTTATTTTTAAGATAATTTGGCCCCCCAAAAGGACAAAATAGCCCCTTTGAGGCTACTTTCCATTTCACTATCACTACTGGGGCAGCTATGTATGTATCACTACTGGGGCAGCTATCTATGTATAACTATCACTACTGGGGAAGCTATCTATGTATCACTATCACTACTGGGGCAGCTATCTATGTATCATTATCACTACTAGGGCAGCTATCTATGTATCACTATCACTACTGGGGCAGCTATGTATTATTATCACTACAGAGGGGCTATATTTATTTATTATTACAGGGGCATATATCTCTATAATGACAGAGCTTATTATATATGTATATTATATACATGTATAATGCTGACCCACAGAGCTGACAATCAGTCTCCAGTTATAAAATACTGGTTACCCCATACTACAGTCCTAAATGACACAGTATACACTTTGTTTTTTTTTGTGTGTGTGTTGTGTGATTCTAAACATCCAACCTCCTCCATAACTCCACCCCTAATAACCCCGCCCCAACTGCGCCGTGGAAAAATTGTCATGCATCAAACCGGTTCCTGGTGGAAAAAAGGTTGGGGACCGCTGCTGTAGACCACTTAGGCTGTGACGGCATTTCAACATCGCTGTACTGCGCCACACCTCCATTTGTTTGTGCATTTTTTGCAGAACAACACGCGTCTGGTTATCGGATTTCCCGTACCTCAGTTCATCGTGGCTACGGGAATCCGACGTGAGTCCCGTCAAATATAAAAGATGTTCTATATTCCGGCAGACATCAGTGGTTTAGGAAACCATCAGTTAAAAATCTGTTATTTGTAGATAACAGCACGGATTTTCTATTGCGGTCTACACAGCACTAGGTTTAGTCGGATTTTCAACGGATTCAAAATACTAAATCAGTATTTTGAATCCGCCGAAAATCCGACCAAAAACCTGTACTGTGTAGACAGTGTTGGACTGGGGGTT
Source organism: Phyllomedusa bahiana (assembly GCA_025379985.1). NCBI lineage: Eukaryota > Metazoa > Chordata > Amphibia > Anura > Hylidae > Phyllomedusa > Phyllomedusa bahiana. Next base: position 290,154 of record JAODAL010000454.1, on the reverse strand, counting down.
CTGGGGCCCACAGGGGAGTTCATTCTGGGGGGGCCCACCCTACTGTACGTAAAAATATAACCGGCCTCTCGGATATAAATGCGTCCATTTTACCACAATACAGTGTGCAAAACAGAACTGTATTGTGTAGTACACAAAACCAAGGGCCACATGTATGAAATGGTTTTGGTCTGAAACTCACTTTTTTCCCCATAGCTTTCTATGGGGAAAAAAGTGAGTTTTAGACCAAAACAGTTTCATACATGTGGCCCCAAGTGAGTAACATATCTGTCTGTCTCACACGTCTGTCTGTATAACATATCATAGACACAGGGCTAAGTAGCTCCATCCATATCCCCCACCAGCCCACATACAATATCCCCCTCCACGTTGCCCTTGGTTACGCACCTCACCACCTGCTAAAATAAACACCAGCAAGAAAGTAAAAGTGTAATTCTTATCACAGGGTCAGGTGTTCCCTCACTTTTACAATCAGGGACACATGTACGCTGCCACTATCCTCATGCCGATATAGCCTACAACACCGCCATAGGGAGACAACATAGTGTTCCAAATCCAGCTCAGGTATAACCTACAACACCGCCATATAGAGACCACATAGAGGTCAGACACCAGCTCAGGAATAACCTACAACACCACCATATAGAGACCACATAGAGGTCAGACACCAGCTCAGGTATAACCTACAACACCGCCATATGGAGACCACATAGAGGTCAGACACCAGCTCAGGTATAACCTACAACACCACCATATGGAGACCACATAGTGGTCATATATGAAAAAACTTTGAGACTCTCGGTTCACATATTTTGATCAAAAGATGTTTAAGCTGCCCACGACTTTCAACGTGATCTCAAAATCGGGCAGTCCTATGCTATCTTTACCTCTCAATCGAGCCAATCAGGCCTCGCACTGGGTCAACCGACCTACATTAAACATAGAGTAAAGATAAAAAACACCCACCCTGCAAGCTGTCGATTTTATGACAGCCTGTGAGAGTGGGCGGGGACAGAAACCCAAAATGGAAGCACCCCTTCCTTCCCATATAAGTTAAAATCAATGTACACCAAGTATAACGTACGTATGTGTGTGTACATGTATAATTACATGTGTGCCGCAGCCCTGCCAGTGGCACCCAGGTTTGCATACGTTTTTTTCAGAAATGTTTTTGTGTGCAGAAACATATGTTATACTTGGTGTACATTGATTTTAACCTATATGGGAACGAAGGCGTGCTTCCAAATTGGGTTTCTGTCCCCGCCCACTCTCACAGGCTGTCATAAGAAGGGCAGCTTGCAGGTTGGCTGTTTTTTATTTTTTCTCTCTGAATAATGGAGGTCGGTTGACCCAGCGAGAGGCCTGATTGGCTCGATTGAGAGGTAAAGATAGCATAGGACTGCCCAATTTTGAGATCACGTTGAAAGTCGTGGGCAGCTTAAACATCTTTTGATCAAAATATGTGAACCGAGAGTCTCAAAGTTTTTTCATATATGATAGATAGCATAAATGCTTCTTTAGGGATTTCCACGTAGTGTATTGCCCTTTTTGCAGTAGTGTGCCACATAGTGGTCAAACTCCAGATCATGTATAACCTACAACACCACCATATGGAGACCACATAGTGGTCAAACACCAGCTCAGGTATAACCTACAATACCGCCATATGGAGACCACATAGTGGTCAAACACCAGCTCAGGTATAACCTACACCACCATCGTATGGAGACCACATAGAGGTCAAACACCAGGTCAGGTCACATCACATTACAGTGAATACAGCACTGATCCAGTTTAGAAGTAAAATAACCCCTGACATCAGGGACTCACCGGAGACATCTTATCTGATGAGTCGTTCTCTTCTCTCATGAGTCGTTCTTATTCCCTTTTCTTCTGCATCCGTTCCAGACCGCCATGATGACTTGTCCCGGCCACAACTCATCCCAGCAGAAATTACACACAAATGCTTTAGAATCTTCAATTTTCCAGCATCTTTTTACCTATTCCCACCCCTGTACAAACTTCCCAGAGGTGGGAGAACAGGTACAAGCCATAACTTAGAGGCCTAGTATCCTAAGGGGATGGAGGGTGGGGAGAGGACTAACCACCTGGAGATAATGCTACAACTATGGGCTGCTGCCCTCTCAATTATATTACCAGGTAGGTAGGCAAGACCCTAGGTAGGTAAGCAAATGGGCTAGGCGCTATTTAAGTAGGTAGACCCCCCTGGATACGTTGGTAGGCCAGCCCCCAGGTAGGTTGGTGGGTACCTAGCCACGGGTAGGTAGATAAGCAGGCCCCAGTTAGGCAAGTTGATAGGCTACAGTTAGGTTGGTGGACTCCAGTTAGTTAGGCTGTAGGTAGGTGGTTGCCCCCAGTTAGGTAAGCTGTAGGTAGTTATGGCTTTATATAGGCTGCAAGCAGTTAGGGACCCCCTTTAGGTAGTATACAGACAGTCAGAGCTTCCCTTGAAGTAGTACACAGGCAGTTAGGGGCCTCTTTTAGCTAGTTTGTAGCCAGTCAGGGCCCCCTTTAGCTAGTTTGTAGCCAGTCAGGCCCCCCTCTAGCTAGTTTGTAGCCAGTCAGGGCCCCCTCTAGCTAGTTTGTAGCCAGTCAGGGCCCCCTCTAGCTAGTTTGTAGCCAGTCAGGGCCCCCTCTAGCTAGTTTGTAGCCAGTCAGGGCCCCCTCTAGCTAGTTTGTAGCCAGTCAGGGCCCCCTCTAGCTAGTTTGTAGCCAGTCAGGGCCCCCTCTAGCTAGTTTTACCATCGGGCCCCTTAGTTTGTAGCCAGTCAGGGCCCCTCTACTGTTTTAAGAGGCCAGTCAGGGCCCCCTTTTAGCCTGTTTGTAGCCAGTCAGAGCTCCCTTTTAGCCAGCCAGGGCTCCCTTTTAGCCAGCCAGGGCCCCCCTTATAGCCAGCCAGGGCACCCCTTATAGCCAGCCAGGGCCCCCTATAGCCAGCCAGGGCCCCTTTTAGCCAGCCAGGACCCCCAATCGGCAGTTTAAAAAAAAAAAAAAACACCACTTACCTCACTCCCGCTGGCTACTGGTGGCGTCCGGCATAGGCAGCGCTGTGATGTGACGGCACCGCCTACGGCACCGCGCCTGGCAGGCGTAAGGCCCAACGCCTTAAGCCAGCCAGAGTGTACTGCGGAGCGGAGCACTAGCAAAGCTCTGCTCCTCTGACACCGAGCGGCCCCAGGAGCCGGGGACATTAGTCCCGACTCCCGGATGACCTGGGACCACTCCTGAAAGCGCCGCCCGGGATCTGCGGTACTGCCTCCGGGGCCCACCGGGGGATTCACCGATCCCCCGGCATCCCAGTCCGAGTCTGTGTATAGACATAGTCTTAAGGCGCGTTCACACGGCACAGGACAAATACCGGCCGGTATTTGTTCTGTTTTGTGCCCGTCCCCACGGCCATGGGGGGGGCGGCTTTTCTCCGCGATCTGCGGAGAAGAGCATTCCCCCCTCCCATTGAGAAGCACATATTCTGTCCGAAAACCGGACAGAAGATGGTGCTTCTACAATGTTTTGGCAAAACCGCCGGGCGGAAAACCCGTGCAGTGGGGACTGCTGCACGGGTTTTCCATAGAGCACAACTGTGCTCATTTTCGGACGGTTTTTCAGGCGGTCTGAAAAACCACAAACCGGCTGAAAAACCGTCCGAAAACCCGTGCCGTGGGGACATGCCCTTAGTGTGGTTTCCCCACACTCAAAGTATCTGCTAAGAATATTGGGTCAGATTTACTATTAGGGCGAGGATACACTGCACAGTCACAATGCAGTGGTGATTCGTTGCTGTAACTGTGGTTTTTGAAACTGTTAAATAGCTGCATGAATTTGCAGGTAGACATCAATAAATCTGCACAGCCATTTAAGGAGTTGTCTCACTATAAAGATTAGCTTTCAACATGTAGGGACAGTAATTGAAGAATTTTTCCAAATACTGTATAATGTTTTGTTTTTTTGGCTTTCTTGAGGAAATAAGATTTTATCCGCTCTAAGTGCACACATGTTTCTCTTGGTTAGGCTATGTCTACACAGTACGGTGTTCTCGTCAGATTTTCGTCAGATTCAGTATTTACAATCTGCCGAAATTTTGACGGCACATACAAGAACAATTTGATATACCACATAGAATATTGTATCAGTATCTACTATTAAGACATGTTCTAGTGGCCTTCAATGTAAAGATTTGATATATCATTGCTAATGTACATGTTTTCCTTTATTACCCATATTTTATACAGTTGAAACCAGAAGTTTAGATACACTATATAAAAAACATATATTCATGTTTTCCTCACTATCTGACATGAAATCAGAATAAAACTTACCCATTTTAGGTCAATTAGGAACCAAAATTATTTATATTTGCCAAATCCAGAATATTGAGAGAGAAAATTAAAGCATTTGTATTACTTTCTGCAAAGTCAAAAGTTTACATACACTAGGATTACTATACCTTAATAAATAACTTGAGACAGCCCATATGATAATGTAATGTCTTCTGAATGAAAGCTTCTGAAAGGTTTATTGGTAACTTCTGAGTTAATTAATGACACACACCAGAAACACACTGCTTCTGTGTGTAACACCCTGGAAAAGTCTAAAGAAATCAGCCAAGATATCAGGAAGAGAATTGTGGACTTGCACAAGTCTGATTCATCCTTGCGTGCAATTTCCAGATACATGAAGGTGCCTCATTCATCTGTACAAACAATTATACACAAGTTAAAACAAGATGGGAACGTCAAGCCATCATACCGCTCAGGAAGGAGACAGGTTCTTTGTCAAAGAGATGAACATGCTTTGGTCCAACATGTGCATATCAACCCAAGAACAAAAGCAAAAGACATTGTGAAGATGTTGGCTGGTAAGATTTTGTCACTATCCACAGTGAAATGAGTACCGTATCAACATGGGCTTAAATGCTACTCTGCCAGGAAGAAGCCATTGCTTCAAAAGAAACATTTAAAAGTCAGAATAATGTTTACAAATGCACATAGGAACAAAAACCTACATTTTTGGAGACATGTCCTGTGGTCTGGCAAGACTAAAACTTAACTGTTTGGCCATAATGACCATTGTTACATTTAGAGGAAAAAGGGAGAAGCTTGGAAGCCTAAGAACACCATCCCAACTGTGAAACACCGGAGTGACAGCATCATGTTGTGGGGTTGTTTTGCTGCAGGAGGGACTGGTGCACTTCATAAAATAGATAACATCATGAGAAAAGAAGTTTATGTGGAAATTCTGAAGCAAGACATCAGCCAGAAAGTTAAAGCTTGGGCGGAAATGGATCTTCCAAATGGACAAAGACCCGAAGCATACTGCCAAACTGGTTACAAAGTGGCTTAAGGATAACTAAGTTAATGTTTTGGAGTGGCCATCACAAAGCCCTGATCTCTGTCCTATTGAAAATTTATGGGTAAAGCTGAAAATGCCAGGGCAAGCAAGGTGATCTACAAACACGGTTCAGTTACACCAGTTCAGTCAGGAGGAATGGACGAAAAAATTCCTACCAACTATTGTAAGAAACTCGTGGAAGAGTATCCAAAACGTTTGACCCAAGTCATACAGTTTAAGGGCAAGGCTACCAAATACTAATGAAATGTATGTAAACATTTAACTTTGCAGAAAGTACTAAAAATGCCTTAAAAATTATTTCTGGCATTATTCTGGCATTTGGCAGATATAAATAATTTTGATAATCCCAATTGACCTAAAATGGGTAAGGTTTTTTCTGATTTCATGTCAGATAGTGAGAAAAACATGCATGTGTCTTTTTACAGAGCGTATGGAAACTTCTGGTTTCAACTGTATATGATGTACATTGCATGTTCTATTTTATAAAAGTATTTTTTTGTCTCTTTAAACAAAAATGATCTAGTTAAAAAAAAAAAAAAAGAAAATCCAATGGTACCCAGTGCTGTGTAGACTGAAAAATCCATAGTCTAAACAGCAGAGATTTTTTTCAGTTTCAAAATCGGTCGGATTCCATCAGATTTTAAAACATGCTGCATATTCTGCTGGATTGCCATTGGGATTCCGCATTTTGCACGGGAGATGGCAAATCCAAAAAACCGCCCACATTTTTAGCCAAACCTGCGGAAAAAACGTGATCCAGCCGCGGTCCAGCAATGTTAAAATGCCTTTGGATTTTGGTCGGGATTTTAACATTGCTGTGTACACAAGTTTATGGGTCCGCTCTCCCGGGCCCCTGTTTTTATCCTAGCGGGGTGATTTCAAACGGGTGGGGACTGCAGCTTGAGGACAGTGTGTTATCTCAAACAAGTATTTAGTCTCTTTTGTTTGTTTACTTTGAGCTATGTAGCTCTTTGCACTGATAGATAACATGCTATAGAACCACGCACAGCCTGACTAGAAAGAGACGGGATGCATGATCTAAAACGGTTCGCTCATAAAATCATGGGGGGAGACAACCCTTTTAACACCGATTGCTTATGGCCATGGAGTTTTGCAAGTAAAACTAGTGTTTAAAGGCAAATTTGTGTGGCCATTTAACAATGAATTTTAAATATGCAGCGGCCAACCATAGTTCTCGTCGGTGCTCTGACCGTGGCAAATTCTGACCATTGTGTTTGTCCTGCTTGTACATGAGGCAAGCTTTTGGCAATTTAGGTCAGTTCATTTAGTGTAAGGTTACATATACATTTAGTACATTGAGACAACGGCCACTCTACGCCAAAACAGGATAAGATAAATACACATGAGTTCACACAGAGCGGATTTACTATAGATGGACATTGGTGATGGAGGGGTTTTAACAGCAGTGAACAAGGCTTCAGAGCTGTAAAAGGTTAAAGTTTGTCAGAAGGCCGTTGTTTCTATAATGAAGCCGGCCACCGTCCTCCCCTACAGCTGTGGGGACTACATATAAAATGAAGCTTCTGACTTTGCAGCATACCAGCAATGCAGCTAGTCAAAGGGCAGCCGGGGTTACTATTGGAACCCCCGCAACCCCTTTTGAACAATATGAGACACTTTACAAAGTAGTGTGACAATGTGTTTGGGGGATGGGTATACTATAGAAGCGAAAACCTCCGACCCAATGTATGCGTGTAGTCCAAGCTGGCGCTTTTAGAGTGTATGCAGTAGTAGGGGATGACATTCCGAACTCAACGTCATCTCCCCATACGCATAATCATGAAAATAAACGTAAAAAACACACACCTACGAAACAAGTAACAACAACAAGGCATAAAACATTGTATCTTAGAGTTTGTTCACATGGCGCTTTTTTAAAAAAAAGAATTGAAAAAGGGGCGTTAAAAAGTATCCCAAACACGACCCCAAATGTGGGGACATGTTTGGATGTTTTCTGTGCAGCAGAAACGTACCCCATGTTTTAAAGGGGGCTTTTGTTGGTAAAAAGGTCAAGAATTGCATGTCAATCCTTTGATAGATCTTTTTTACACTTTTAAAAAGCATGTAAAAAACGTATCTGAAAGTGATGCGGGTTTTTTTTTTGAGTTCTGTAAAAGCACGTGAACTTGTTGAAAAATTTTGGGGTCCAATTCGGTACTTAAAATGACCAAAACTATTTTAAAACACTGGGGTGAAAATACCCTTAAAGTGGCCCCTATTAAAGTAAAGTGTCCTGACACAGTGGCTTATTGACAACCCCCTGGCACGGAGCACCAAGAAGAGTCTGTAAAGTAATGCTCAAGTACAGGAATTCCCATTGCATTTGGCAGACACTTTTACAATACCAAGTGCGGTCTGGGACATCTTTATTAACAGTCCTATAATATACAGCAGCTATTCCTGCAAGGCTGATTGTAAGGCTCACACAAGGGGATGCAGGGAGAATACACTAATCATACTGCGCATCTGTTTGCTTTGTAAGTGCCTGGCTGGAGTCAGCAACCAGAAGAAGAAATAATCCTGTTTGTGTTATTAGAGGCTCTCCTGGGTATTTCAGGGAGATTAGTGAACCTCTAATCTGGTTATTTTATCCACAACACTCGAGGATTAAGAAACGAAAATGGGCAGAGAACATGCATGTATTTTCCTGCAGGCTACGGCCTGTGTAATTTGCTATATTGATAGCCTCATTGCAATTATTCTATATCAAGACATGTGTATCATGTACTCTGGGGGGGGGAGGTTGGTATTTCTGGCATAGTTTTGCATACATTTGTTACTGGATATCAGACGATCGGCAGACTGTCTGCTGTTCAGACTCGTGCTACTGAGGGAATTAACATGGATGGAAAATTGGTGAATGTATCTCATTTTCATGGTCGTTATGGCCATTGGGCTATTAATATAGCATTTCTGATGATATTACGGAGATTGCCTATGCACATTATAGGTCTCAACTGGGACTGGGCTTTCGCTACTTCTACATGCAATAAAGAGCATGTATATGGAAAAGTTGACTTCAACAGAATGTAGGGATTTTGCAGGGTATGTGAAGTTACAAAGGATTTACAGATTAATTCACTACAGAAAGAAGAGATAAGGTCCATAGCTGTCTGAGGGGATTTAAAGCAGTTTTTCAGGGCTATGATCCATAGGAAAGGCCATCAATATCATTGGTGGGATATGGTTTCCTACATTCCCACCAAACAGTTGATCTTGCATAACATTCTTGTACAAACTTGAAGGACCCTGTGAACACCACTAATGAGGTGTTTGAAGAGAAGAATTGCTGTGCCCCCTTGTTTGATTACCAGGAACAGCTCTGTATATTTTAGACCCATTTCAAATCCATTAGGAGCCTCCGTCGCAAATTCTGTCAAAAATGGCTGAAAAAAATAGCGCAGCATGGACTCCATGACAGAAACCCAATGGATTGCATTGTAGTCAACGAGGTCCATGAACCGCTGTTGGTGTCACTTAACCGATCCAGAGCTGCCTCTGCTCTGAACAGAACCTCCTACTAAGATGTTAATTGAGCCTTACATGGTTGTATTGCCAAAAAAAAGACATCCATCCATCTAGCCTATTACCGAGAGGAAGGCAAAAAAACCCTGTGAGGTAGAAGCCAATTGTCCTAATTTTAAGGAAAAACAACCTTCCTAGCTCCAAATATGTCAAGCATAATAAATCCCTGGATCAACGACCATTCTCCAGAAATCTAGTCACTGTAACCGACGATATTACTGCACTCCAAAAACGCATTCAGGCTCCTTTTTGAACTCTTTCACCGTGACAAGTTGCTGTAGTACAGATTCCTATGATCTCACTGCTCTTACAGTAAAGAATCCCCTTCTATGTTGGTATATAAAACTTTTTTCCTTTAGATGTAGTGGATGCTCCCTTGTTCTAGAAACCTTGGTATAAATAGATCATAGGAGACAGGAGAGATCTCTGTACTGACCCTTGATATATCTATATACTTTTATTAGGTCACCCTGAAGCCATCTTTTATTATTTTTGTTGCCCACATTTGAACCGGTTCACCGTGTCCAAAACTGTAATTACACAGCTCCTTGTTAGTTTGGTGTAAGGCCACACCAATTTGTGGAGACTAAGAAACCCCTGGTATTCACTCTCAGCCCCCACAGGGGAGCATAGACTTCACCACAGGGATCTTTCAGCTTGCGACCCTTTATGTGCTCACTTGCAGTAATGGCTGGCGTGAAGACAAGGTACAGAAGGAAGAGGCAGAAGCATAGTAGGGGCACAAGTAGAAAGGCAGATGGCGTTCAATTCTTAATGGCTCACAAACAGGAGGTCAGGACATTTGAAGTAAACTTGTAAATTGGTCAGAAATAGCCAAAGGTCAACACCGGAAACCATAGACAGAATAACTTTCTAAACACACCAAATTCACCAACAAACTGGCAACAGTAGAGTGAGGTCCCAGAACATGGGCTCTGGGAAAGCTGGGTAAGTACATGTGCACACTATGTAGCATACAGCAGCAGGGAGTCAATGGAAAGAGAGGGCCAAATTCCGGGCACGTCAGCAGCTGCTGGCATCATCCGTGGTGTGTTCCAAGCCAGAGGATCTGCAACCAGAGGGAAAAAAAGGCTGGGGGGGGAAATTAGGAAAGGGTTTTGTCCCCAGCTGTGTCCGACCCTTTAAAACCCCCCAATTAGGGGGACTGAGTTTGCAGAAACCGTCCGCCTCTAAAAAAATTTTTGAGGCCTTTTTAACAAAAAAAAAAGGTGGAGGGGAAACTTCAATCGGGAAATAGGGGGTTCACCCAAGTTTTTCAGTACAGTTTCTGAAAAATTTGGGACAAAGCGTGTTTTCCCAAATGGTGCAATGTTTGCCACAATTTTCAGGAAAAACCCTGTTTTTCCCACAAATTTTTAATGACAGTTTGTCAAATTTTCTGTACACATTTTGCTCCCCAAATTGGCAGTTGCAGGTAAACAGAATTTTATCATTTCACTCAATGACAGTTCAGTGCAGGGTCCCTGACAGGTGCCATGGTAAGACTTTATGGAAAGTACACCACAGATCCTGAGTAATAATGGGCGTAACCCAAACAAATTAAAATTGTGTTGCTCCCCTTTGGTGGTATCTGTTGGGATACAGTGAAAAAAGAAACCTAAAGATTCCCAGGGGGGCCCATGGGAATTTAAATTGGCCCAAAGCGTGTTGAATTTTTACAAAAAATCTAAAATTTTTTTTTTTTTTAAGCCCCAAACAAAGAATGGTATGGTGTCTGTTGAAGCAACTTTTGTAATTCCCCAAAAATTCTTTTTATATTGTCCTATAGATCCCTAGGGTGTTTGTTTTGTGGTATTTTTTTTCGTTTTCCCCCAGTTTTCCTGACAAATCCCAAACATACGGGGAAAAGAATTTGTGGGGAAAATAGGGCCAAATTCTAAAAAGTTTTTAAGTGTATTTTAACACAAAAGCAACCCTTAACATGTCCCCAAATATCTTTCAAAAATTTCCTCCCGCAAGGGTTTTTTGGGATTTAAAATTATTTTAACTGACAAGTATTTGACCTCCTGTTTGTAAAGGTCAAAAGCAAAAAATTTTATTTTATGCTAATTTCCCTTTCCCTTCATTTTAATTAAATAAAATTTTACATTTTTATCCAAAAAAACCTTGGGGGGCCCTACACGGTTACTGAAAAAAGTTTTTGAAAATTCTAAAAAGTGAAATCATTCTTTGCTTTAATTTACTAAACACAAAGGGAAACATGTATGAAAGGGTTGGAGATTGGGAAGGGAATTTTCGAATCTTTTTTTCAGTGTTATGGTGGCTGAATGTTTAAAAAGTGTTTCTTGTGGGTTTATAAAGGGACGTTTAAATTTTCCAAGTGCCCCCGTCTGTTTTGTTTGGCGCTTTTATGGAATTTTTGGTCCCTTATTTGTGAGTTTAACATGTAAAAAAGGCTTTTTTTTAATTTGCTATTTAATGATTTTCTTTAAATTTCTACCCTGTCAGTGAAAAAGGGGGACAGGGAAAATGCCCTGTGGTGGCGGGCCCTTTGCTTTTTTATAGATTTAAAGGGGGTAGAAACAAAAATGAATTTCAAGTTTAAGTTTTTAAAAAAAAAAAAAATTGATCATCATAAATCAGTGGGTTATTTAAGGAAAAAATTAGTTTTAGATTCTGTAAAATTTTAAAAAATTTTATGGAGGTATAAAATTTATATTTTTTGGGATATTATATATTTTTTATTAATTTATATAAATCACATTTTTTTACTTTTAAAAATAATTTAATTTTTATAGAATGAAAATTTTATCTTAAAATTCTTTTTTATTATTGTACTGGTGTAAGTTGAGACAAAAATGGACAGTTTTGTTTTCCAAAATGGGCCCTCCATTTCCCAAACTTTTGGCAGAGGACTTTTGAAATTTTCTCCCTGTGACCCGTAATTTGCACCTTTTTTGGGGACCCACTTTCTTTAATTATGTTTTAAATATTAGGAGTGTGATGAACACCCCCCCCAAAAAATTTGCCCCCCCCCTTGTTGTGCTTTAAAAAGTGTTGATTTCTTGGGGACCCCTTTGGGGAATTAACCAAATTTTTTTGGGGCGCATTATACATCACAGCCTGCTTATTTTGGTGTTTTTTTAGCCATAAAAGGGTGAAACCCATTTTTACATGTTTTCCCAAAAAGGGTTCTCTTTGGCTTGGGGTCATTTACAAACGTTTGTTTTTTCTGAGAGGTGTTCCATGATTCATACTTTTAATTTTACGGGTTTTTACAGCGTGTTTACCTTAAAACCCGGGGCTTAAAGCTGTTCAAAACAAAACTAAAAAAATTCTGTTTTAATGGGGGATTACCCAGAAATTTAGGTTTTTTAATTATCTAGCCCATGATATCCCATTATCCTATAATTGTTTGCTTTTTAAAGTTCGAATTTTAGTAGTTTAAATTTTCTTTTTAAAACAAAACTTGTGAGTATAAAATTTTAAAACCTTTTGAAATTAAGCAGAAAAAAATTTTTAAGTCCTATTCTGCCCAGTTTGTAAAATATTTACCTAAAAATCCCCTGGGATTTAAATTTTTAATCCTCCCATATTTTTCATGTGGGCCCTTGGCCCTGGCAACCCTGCTCAACCGGGAAAACCTTCCCGGGGGGCCCCTAAAGGTTAGGGCCCACTGCCCCAGTTTGGGTTTTTGTGTTTTCAATTTTTTGGGAACATTCTGGGGGCCCACAGCTAGTGAGGTGCTAAAAAAAGGTGGGGAGTCTAAAATTTTTTGGATGGTTTTTTCTGTAGTGACAAGTTAGGGCCCCCGCCGGGGGGGGGGGAAAAGGTTTGTCCATGGTGGGTAGCAAAAAAAAAGGGAGAAAGAAAGACTCTGTTCATAGAAGAATTTGCTTGTGAGTCCCTGGATTTTAAATTTTTTGCTTGTTCTGGTTGATGATAAAGTGCTCATTCAATGCCATTTTGGTGGAAAACCTGTACGGGGTATCTGATCACTATATCAGGGTTTATTGTAGGTTACATTAGGGTTGAAATTTTTGTCAGCATGCCCCTTCTTCCGGATTTTTAAAATTAAAGTGTAAAAACCTGCCCCTTGAAAAAACTTTGGGATTCTCGGTTTTAAAATTTTTTTTGTTTAAAAAAGATGTTTAAGTGCCCCAAACCTTTAAACGTGTTTAAAAAAATGGGCTTTTTCCTACCCCCTACCCTTTTAAACCTTTAATGGGACCCCCAATTTTAAAGGCCCTCTGCGGGGGTCAACCCCCCTTTTATACAGGAGAAAAAAAAAAGGGAAAACCCACACCAGACTTGCAAGCGAAATTTTTTTGGGACAGTGTAAAGAGTGGGCTGGTGCAAAAAACCCCAAAATGGGGGCTCCCCTTCCCCCCCATTTTTGGTTAAAACCCAAAAATTACACCAAAAAATTAATGTAGGGTTCTGCACAAAGTCGGGAAACAGCTTAAAAAAATTTTTTTGTTAAAAATTTATGTGAACCGGAATCTAAAAAGTTTTTTCATGTATTTTAAGATAGAATAAATGCTTCTTTGGGGTTTTTCCAAGAAATTTTTTTTCCCCTTTTTTTGAAAGTAGTGGGGCCGTACGGGGTGGGTTTTTGCGTTTTTGTAATATATAAATGTCTTAAAAAAATTTGGAGCTTGCAAGTTTGGTGTGTTTTCTTATTTTTTTTCCTTCTTTTTAATTTGGAGGGTTTCGGTTGCCCCAAGGGGAAAAGCCTTGATTTTGGGCTCGTTTAAGGGGTTTAAGGTTTTGTTTTGAACTAGATAGGGTTGAATGTCGTGGGCGTTTAAAAACTTCTTTTTTTTAAAAATTATGTGAAGAGATTTCTCAAATTTTTTTTTTGTATGATAGATCGTTTAAATGCTTTCTTTAGGGTTTTCCCAAGTAAGGTACCCCTTTCCCCCTGCCCTAGTTATTAGGGGCTTCTGTGTGCTTATTTTCTTGTTTTGTTTTGAAGGGGTGCTGTTTTTTTAAGAAAGGGTTAAAGGTTGCGGGCTAAAGGGAAAATTTAGAGAGGGGAAAAAATGTTGTTTGGGGTGGTGGGGGTTATGTTTGAATACTGTTCCTTGTAGTTTGGGGTTTTAAAAATGACCCTTCTACAAGGTGGGTTTTTAAAACTTCCCTGTATTTTTTGGGTTTCCTCAGTGTACTTTGTTTTTTTTTACCACACTCCAAAAACTTATGATAGGTTAATTTTTTAAATTTTGTTTTTAAAACTGAAGGGGAAAAGATGTAAGTTTTTTAAAATTTTTTCACAGCACCCTGCCCGGGTTATTAAAGGGAAAATTGCGCTTTAAAAAAATAAAAAAGGGGCTCTATTGATTTTTTTCAAATTTTATGCATTGTTGGATTAAAATAAAAATAATAGAAGATCCAATTTATGAAAATTGAATAGGGGTTTTTTATTGTTTTATTAATACCTTTTTATTTCCTTTTGGGGCCACTTGCCTTTCTACTTTCTTTTGTGTGGTTTTTGGTTAACCCTTGCGCGTTTGTCTTCCGGCAAACTTAACCCCGTGGTTTGTTCCCCAAAATTTGCACCCTTAAACCCGTCAAAATTTTTCATTTACGATTTTAAAATGACACCAAAAGTTTCTTGGTTTTTTACCTCGGGTTTTTTTTGGATACACTTTTTTCTGCTCCAAATTTGTACCAAGCGTTTTAAAGCAGAGCCCCTTGTTTGGGGGTAGGGTTTTGGGGGGTCCCTGCAAAGGGCCCGATTCTCTTATGGGATAAGGATGAAAAAAAAAGGGGGCTTTATAAAATTTTCCCCGAATGGTTTTTTTGCAACAAGCCCCAAAAAACAATCCAGGGGGATCCCCACCCCTCTCTGGTGAGTCGTTACAAAATTAATAAAGTAAAACCCAATTTAAAATTTCCGTTCTTTAATTTTTTACATTCCTGTGTCCCAAAAATTAAAACCTTTTTTGCCTTGGGTTTAAGGGGGGACTTATTGGGGGCGAAGGACCCAAATACGGGCCAAAATTTTAAAAAGAAGGGGCCCCTTGATTTCAAAAGGGGACTATTTAATGTTTTTTTTCCCGTGGTGGCGCTTTTTGGAAAAAACCCTTTAACCCCTTGGGTTTCCAAAGGGAATTTTAACGGACAAAGTTTATGGGTTGGGGTCCCAGCAAACAGGATACTTTTTAATTAGCTTATCTTTAAGTACCTTTATAAAAAAAAAAAAAGGTTTAAAAGTTTAAAGTGGACCAAACCCTTTAAGGTCTTTTATAGATTTAAAAAGCTGTGATTTAAATTCCCAAGGGTTTTAACACAAAAAATTCAAAAGAAAAAGAAAAGCATTGTGTGGGTGAAAAGGAATTTTGAGAGAACCCCACAGAAAAAACCTGCTACAGTGCTTTCCCAAAGGGCCCCTTAAAATGGGTTTTATATTAGGGAAGTGAACGGGGGTAATTTGGGTTTAAAGAATCTGTTGTGTAAATTGATTTTTTTCCCGTTTTCTTATGAATCTGCCCCCAGTTTAAAACATTAGGTAGAAAATTTAAATTTTTTTGTGTTTTTTTGGGCACCCCCGCACCCCTTTCAAAATGATTCTGCGGGGAAAGGGAAAATTAAATGTAAAAAGGGGTTTATTCTCCTCGGTGTCATTAAGAAAGGAAAAACTCCAATAATTGAGGAATTCTAAAATGTGTTATTGAGAGTGGGAAGCAAAGGGGGGCCTTTTTCAACGGGCCCCTGATGCATAACTGAGGTTTGGTTTAAAAAATTTTTTACAACAAAAAAAAGCCAAAGATGACCCCAGACAGTGAAGCTGACCCGTTTTTCTTTTTTTTGGGGGTTTTCCATCCCCTTGGGTACAATTTAGCTTTCTGGATTTTTTGTTTCTTGAAGCATTTTAAAGAGTTTCCCCCTTTTAAAAAAAACCTTTCTCCTAATGATTGAAATGTTCCTGCAGGAAAAAGCGCCAACAAAGGGCCACCCTTTTGGGTTCCCAATTTATCTTAAAACCCCCAAATGGGCTATCCCGTAAAAACACATTTCTCCCCCAGATTGAACCCCTTTTTAAACTTTGGGGTCCCTCTTTCTATAAAAAATTTTAATGCCCCAACAGACTATGGGTATATCCTTTGGTCCAATTTTTTTTTTGTTATGGGGCCGCGTTCCCCCGTTGTAGGGCCCCAGGGCAATTTTTAAACAAATTTTTTTTCATTTAGGCTTTTAAAGGCAAAAAAGTGTGAATTTGGGGGGTAAATAGTTCGCTAATGATCCCTTAGGGGCAACAGCAGATCAAAAGGGTTTATGGGGAACAATGTGGTCACTAAATAGTTTTAATTTTTACGGGTTGCTAGGCAACAAAAAAGAGAAAAAATCTGTTTTTGGAGTTTCCTTTTAAAAAAGCAAACCAAAAACCCTCGCAATTTCAGTTTTTGTGGATACAAAACAATAAATTTATTTTCTTTACTTTTCCATGTTTGCAACCATTTTGGGGATTTTACGAAATTACATTTTTTTTTTTTTTATTTCAAAATACAAACGAGGGCCCGGAAAAAAAATTGGGTTTCCAAAAAGTGGGGGCCCGTTTCCCGGTCAAATGGTCAAAAAAATAGGCAATTTTAAAAAAAAATTTTTTTTTTATAAAAAACCTTCTCGATAAGAAATTTATAAAATTAAAAAAAGTTTGTTTTTGGTTGACCGGTGGCTACATTTTTATGAGATATCCCTTTTAAATTTTAGTTTGGGGGTAAATTTTAAAAGTTTTGGTTTTATAAAACACAAAAAGCAAAGTTTTAAACATAAAATTTCCGTTTTATAAAAAAATCAGTTTATTTTGGCAGTTGCTTTTGTTTTTCAGGGCCCAAGAAAAAAGCTTGTGTTTATTTTGGAAAAGATTAAAAAGTTTTCATATGTCAAAGGATTATTTTGGGAAATCAAAAGGGTTTTTTTTAAAAACAAGGTTTATTTGGGAAAAAAAATGCCTTGAAAAAAAGAAATACGACAGCCCAAAACTGGTCCCCGGCCCCTTCCAGTTCTTCTATTGGTTACTACTAAAGAAATACACTGCCTTTAATGAACATGGTTTCCTCTTTTTTCACTTATTTTTTAAAATTTTGTTTACTATGCACTGAATGTTAGCCTGTTGGGAAAAACCCCAACAAGGGGGCTAGCTTTTTTTTTTTTATTTATTTTTTTTTTACTACTTTGGCACACAAAAAGGGTGGCCTTTTTGGGGTTTAATTAACAGCAGATCTTTTCTCCTTTAGTAAACCTTTTAAACAGGGGTTAAAAGCTGTCTCCTGGAAGGGGACCAAATGCCGCCCCCTATGTTATTTTCATTTTCCCGGGGAAATTTAGGTTGGTGTTTAAAGTTTTGGGGTTTTTTTGGGTTTGGGCGGCATGTGTTGCTAAAAAACATGAAACCTTTCCCCCTGTTTAATCTTTTTTTCCAAAATTTTTTTTGATGGTGTGCTGTTTTAAAATTTGCTTCATTGGGGGGGCGGGGCAAGGTTTTTGGGCTTAAATAAAATGCAGGGGGCCCCCCATGGGAATTTTTTTCCCCCCCTTTTTTTTGTAAAAGAAAGGTGTGCTGTTTTAAAATTTTTATCATTGGGGGGCGGGCTTTGTGTGTTATACATGCAGCCCCCCATGTATATTCCATTTCCAAGTATTGGTGTGCTGTAAAGTTTTCCCTTTTTGGAGGGGGCACTGTGGGGCTAAAAAACATTTACGGGCCCCCCCATGTATTTAATTTTATTTCCAATTTATTGATGGGTGCTGAAATTTGCATCATTGGGGGCCGGGGGTGGGGTGGTCTTAATACATTGGGAGCCCCCTATGCTTTTTTCTTTCCAGGGGAATGGGGGGTGTGGCCCGTAAAGGGGTTTTAATTTTTTTGGAAAACCGGGGAAATTGGGGTGCTTTTATACATGCCCGCCCTATGCATATTCCATTTCCAAGTATTGGTGTGCTGTTTAAAATTTGCATTTTTGGGGGGGGGGGGGGGGGGGGGGCGGCACTGTGTGCTAAACATGCCCGGGCCCCCATGTTTTTAATCATTTCCAAAATTTTTGATTTGGGGTGCTGTTAAAAAGTTTTCCCTCAAAATTGGGAGGGGGGGGCAGTGTGTGCTAATACGCAAACCCCCCTAATTTTCATATTCCAATTTTCCCCGGGAATGATTTGGGGTGCTTTTAAAGGGTTTTCTCATTGGAGGCGGCCTGTTTGGCTTATTTTCATGCGCCCCCCATTGGGAAAATTTTCCATTTCCACGTAATGATGGTGTGCTGTAAAGTTTGCATCATTGGAGGCGGCAGTGTGTGCTTATACATGCAGGCCCCCCCCATGCAATTTTCCTTTTTCCCAAAATTTTTTGGTGTGCTGTAAAGTTTTTTTCATTGGGAGGCGGCACTTTTGTCTTATACCTTTTCCCGCCCCCTATGCATATTTCCATTTCCAAAATAAATTTGGGGTTTTTTGTAAAGTTTGCATCATTGGAGGCGGCACTGTGTGCTTATACATGCAGCACCCCCCCTTTTCATATTCCATTTCCAAGTATTGGTGTGGGTGTAAAGGGTTTGTCAAATTTGGGGGTGGCCCGGGTGCTTATCCTTTCGCCCCCCTTTTATATTTTCATTTCCCCCATATTGATGGGGGTGCCCGTAAGTTTGAAGTTTTAAGGTTTGGGAATTTTGTGGGGTGGCATACAGTTGGTGGTCACGGATGCATTGTTTAAATTTATGTTTTCACAAAAACCCATTTAAAAAATAATTTAAGTATGAAAGGGAGTCCACAGCTGGAGAGGAGAGCCCGGGGGGGGGTGGGGACCTCTATGAAGAGCAAACCCTTATATATTTTGGGCTTTTTTATGGGGTTTTTTACTTTAAAATACCCTAAATGTCCCCATTAAAAAAGCCCCCCGTTTTCTAGAGTCATTGGGCTGGTCCAAAAATAAACAATATGGGCCCTTGGACCAAAAAGCCCTGGATAAATCCGGCCACTAATAACCCAAAATAAATGTTTGCTTATTTCCACCCGGGTCAATTATCAAAAGGGTGGTTTGGTTTAGGCAACCCCTTTTTAATAACACTGGGATTTTCTAAAATAAATTGGCCGTTTTCAGATAATACAGAAGGCCTCATGACTGGTACCCAACTCTTTGTTGTTTCAACATGACACCTCTTTTGTATAATGAAGCCAGCCGAGTGATGAGCTGATTGCTGCTGCTTCTGCAATAACTGGCTTATATTGTATGGGTAATTTAAGGCTGTCTATAAACTTTAGAAGTGTATGTAGTATTACATTCAAAGCATTTAAGTTAATGATCAAACTAAAGGTGGTCAGGCAAAGGTCAACTAGACCAAGAGACACTATTTGTAAGCTGTTCCTTGACATCCAAGTGCCCTAACCCCTTTAAGGTGTTAAAAGAGTATTGCCATCTCATTGATTAGCTATAAACGTATAAACAAAGACTATTACCAAATACACTGCTGTTCTGATTTTGCTTTCAATTAAAGCTAGAGCAATTCTTATTTCCTGCATGTGACCACCTCTCTCTGCTAACCTTGGCTGGGATGATGCCAGGATATATTATAAGCAGCACAGAAGCTTATCTTCCTTGCTTTCAACCTTTAACCTTTTAGAGATCTGTAGCCCTGTGCCCTACTGTTAAAACCCTTCCTTCACTAATATCCCTCTTACAGGCACAGATACAAATAGCAAAGCTGAAATGTCAGTCACTGCTGTAGAACTGCCCACAGCCTGAACAGGAAGTAGGAGCCTGAAGCTGGCTGTAAAGAGCAGGCTCTGTGAAATAGCCTAATGGGAAAACCCCTTTAATGAACTTTACAAACCCACATAAATCCCTGTGTACTCAAAGTATTACATAAAAAAAAACAAAGCCTGTAATAAAAATCCATATCAGCTTTGAACCCACAAGTTGATGTTTTCCACTTAGCACCATCATTTTACAATACTATACATAGTAAAAAATAACCAAAAGATGTAAAAATAGCAAAAATGCTGATGACAATATATTAATAATTTGTCAGGCTTGACATTGCTTATCAAAAGATGGAACTTCACCTATATGACCAAGCGATATATTGGTTAAATATGGTAGTCAAGTTGTAAGATGTAAAATTATTGTTCATAAAAAAGAAGAAAAAAACTATTAACAGTGACTGTAGTTATCTTATATTTACAAAACAAGAACATATTTGCCACATTGAACGAGGCGGGGAATTCTACCACAGCGGTAGTTTGCTATATACAAAAAAAATTAAAAAACCCCAAAACATCAGTTTGGGCAATTTATACAGTTGTTACTGACAGCAGGGAATTGTAGACCCTTGTACCATCAGGAGACCTTGCCCCATGGGTTAATAGTTCCTGTATTGTCATCCAGTTGTCAAAAATCTTTTTGTTGCGCTTCTTCATCATCTTTTTGTGGCTTAGGTCAATGATACTGACTTCCTTGTTGTCTTCAGTTGCCTGTTTCTCTTTGAGACAATCCAGCCTACTCTGCATCATGAACTCTCTTCTTTTCCTCTGCTCCGAGGCCTTGCGAAGATGCTGCTTCCGTTCTTCCTTGCTCCAATAACGTCCCATTTTCATCTCACTAATAGCGTCATCATCTGTTGTCATACCGCTCCTCTCTTCCTTGATCTTAATGGCGCGTTCTCTCAACAACTTGTCTCGGACCGGTCGTTTTGTGATGTAACGTGTCCCATCACTCCGTACCTTCACTTTCCATTCCATTCTGGGTTCTGCCGTGTTCTGAAGATCTTTACACATGCTGACCAAACTCATCTGGCTCTGGGCGTACTCTACCGCTGATTTTTGTTGGATGAGCTGCATATAACTTTGATAGTGCTGAGCGTGGGCAGGGATGTGGGCATGTTTATATGGTGAGTGTCGATACTGTGGTGCATATGAGCCGGATTGCTTTTCTGAGAGGCTTTTGCCTACCTCGTTAACTTTTTTGTCTTTGAATTCCGTAGATTTGCCTGAGTCAGAGTCCTTGGCTGGTTGGAGATGCCTGGCTGGGCTGGACTCTCGACTCTCTCCACTTGATCTCAGATTCTTCTGGGAGGCATTGTAAACAGAACTACCCACTGCACCCTCCATATTTGGACAGTTGGTAGCATCGGCCGTCCTACGTAATGAGTTGTCAGGGGAAATCTCTAAAGTCAGTGGGGTGCTACGACAGCTTTCCCCGGTGTTGTAGGCACTTGAGCTGTCCTTGTCTGACTTCTCTGGCAGTTCGGTAATATCGGAAAGTTCATGACGGCGGACATCAATACTGGTGTTGTAGTTTCGGAACCCACTATTGTGTAACATCCAGGACTCTCTGTATTGCTCTTTCAGCTGTTGCATCTTGTGCGCCCGTACAATGTTCAAACACTCAAGCTCGATGCTGTGTAACTCTTCATTCAACATCTCCAGTTCTCGATCTACACTCTCCTGGTCACTCCGGTTGGTCTCCATGGTGCTGGTTTGGTAATATCGACTGCATTGGTTAGAGCTCTGAACTTGGCACTTAAGTTCAAGCAGTTCTCGGAATCTTTCACACTCATCCATTGGGATGCCCAAGAAGTCAGCATCCGTGCAATCTGCAGATATGAAGGATTCGTTGCTGAACTGCATGTCTCCACTGCCCAAAGTGTCTTGACTATACAGGATTTTTCTCTGGCTCCCAAGTGTATTTGATGATGTAGTGTGATCATCCTGCTCTGAACTTTCATCATTGCGAGTGCTTTCATCTGTGCGCCCCACGCCACTGTCTTTCTCAATCTGGTTGGACAAAATGGTTGCCGTGTCTGTGGTTCCTCCATCTTCTTCAAGTTTTTTCTAAATATAGAAAACAAATTTGGTTATTTTTCAAAATTTGGAGAAACACAGCATTAAGATTCTCTGAAGGCAGATTAAAAACACCAGAACTATATGGTAAAAATACTAACAAAGAACTACAAAAATTGGTGGCAAATCAACCATAAGTACAACAATGTTGGAAAAATTCATTGTATACCAATAGGAACCAGCATGAATAAATAATCAAACCATTAGATCATATTAAGTTTGTATTATTCAAATTACATTTAATAAAAAATAGAAAATATAAAGAATTCACCCAAGATGAAAAAAAAACTCCAAATACTGGTAACGAATTACATAGGTGTCACGTCAAGGGAGGTGCAGTGAGCCCTAACTGGAACCCAGCCCACTGTCCCTGCCTACTTGACGTGCTGCCCTAGGCGGCAGACGGCAACTGGGCGACAGTCCCTGCTCTGCTAAAGTGCTGGGGACGTGAGGAAGTAGAATAGTCAGACAGTCCGGGTCAATATCAAATAGGAACGCCAAAGCCACAAATCAGAACCAGAGGGATAAACGTAAACAAGCCGAGGTCAAACACGAACGGGAGCGAGGTACAAAATCAGGAGACAAACCGGGGTCAGGAGAACAGGCCGAGGTCAGGTATACGGATAAGCAAACACAAAAACAAATAACAAGGTAGCCAGGAATATCACAGGCGCAGCACCCAGCCTTCAGGGAGTTTAAATGGGATTCCTGCATACCGCCCCTGCAGCTGATTGGAGCGGCCTCCGGGTCCTCCCATTGGCTGGTGCAACTCGCCCCCTGTCAGGAGTGGCTGGGCCCCTGTCACTCACAGAGCTGTCAGCAGCATGTGTATCAGGGTGGGATCGTGCATCAGCTGCTGCAGCCTGCAGATCCCTAGAGCCTGAGCACAGCCTAGCCATGACAATAGGGCTATATAATGAACACTGTACCAGACAGGCCTGTCTAATACTATTAATTTTTATAGTCCTACGTAACTAGTTAAGAAAATTATTTCCAGTGAATAATGTTAATCCCTGTACAGATATGTGAAATATAACAGTGCTATATAAATGAATAAAATGATATGAAATATACTATACTTTACTATCTAAACTGTATATTTTGTGCAATTTTCAGGAAATGCATTTAGTGTGAATAAGTCTCTATCCATAAATGCATTGTGGTTTCCTTTTTAAAGAACCTCTTTATATGGAGACTTATCAGAAAAATATTTGTTTGGTTCAAAATCAATATTCTTGGAAAACTTTTTTGTTCTAGAATATTTGCCAATACCAATATATTTTTTGACAGTCCTGTGCAATTAGAAATTACATATAAAGTATTGTCCTTCTCAAAGTGTTTGATAAAACTTTTAAATGGTAGGGCAAACTCTCAGTACAAATATTAGCTAATAACATAATGGTTGCTCTATTGTTCTCGCCACAGGGTATAAATAAGATTAACCTAGACTACTTGGTTATTAGGCAATGACCAGCAATGCAGGAAAATAGGGTAATCTTTTTCTGCAATGGGAGGGGGGTTTCTTCACAATTATCAGATGCTGCTAATAACGCTTACACTTCTCAGGCCATAGTCAGCCGGAAGAAGGACTATCAAGCAAGCCTCTCACTGCTGTGCTATCAGAGTTCACAGAAGAGAAGTCAAAAAGAGTAATGTACATAGGGAAACTTAAAAGAATTATATATAAAACAAAAAAAACAACCACCCAATTAAAAAAAATATGTTTTTGATGGTAGTGTTCCTTTAAGAGTTCAGTCTTTTGTTCTGTATAAATAGTGCCACTTTAGTTAATAGGCTGTGCTTGGTATTGCAACTCTGTCCCTTATTCCTTCCCAAGACCATTAGCAAAACAGGATATACAATAACACATGCCAGCAGAATCAGACTGAAAACAGAGCTTGTTTGCACTGTCTCACAATGGAGACACATAGATCAGTGGGAGATTATATACAAAATATTAGTAAAACACAGGAAAGTTTATGAAATCTTCTCCAGCACTCTCATAATAGTGAAAAAAATGCACTTTATTGTAGATTCATTTTAAAAACATGATTAAAAATCACAAAAGAACACAAACGTGGTACATTGTATACGAATTTCAAGCCCATAACCAAATGACTCAGTCATGACTAAGACAATATTTCAATATTAGTAAAACACAGTTTGTTTGTTTGTTTTTTTTAAAGGTTTTTACATGCATAAGGGGTCATTGACCACGATTCTATTTGGGTTGTTCATGAATCCCGTCATATCTAGTCACATAATGACAATGATTTACTTATAATAGGGTTGAGCTGCAATAATAGGCACAGACTATAGACAAGTGTGGCACTGTTCCTGAATATGAAAGCAGAGCCTTTTTAATGTCATATTTCTCCTTTAAATACACCCCATCCCATGTCCAATAGTTTTTTCTTTGCAAGCAGCACCCTCAGTATGTTCCAAACAAGTTTTTCCTAGCCTGCACTAATGATTTCTAACAAGCACAGAACTGTTCTGTTTTCTACTTCAAGCATGGCCAAGTCGAAGAACAATTTGCAACATGTATGAATAGGCTGTGCTAGTTTTCTGCTGTGCTTTGCGACCCCAAAAAAAAAATAGTTGTAGCCCTGTTTGATAGATGTATGAATAGTCATTTGCCAAAACGTGGTGCATTATGTGCCAAACATGATACTTCTGAATGCGCCAAAGATATGCGCCCATGCAGGGGCGTAACTACCGGGGTAGCAGATGTAGCAGCTGCCCCGAGACCCGTGCTCTTAGGGGGCCCGGCAGCAGCTAACACATCTGCTACCCCGGTAGTTTGGCTCCTGCACCCGTCGGCAAGGAATATACTAGTTCACAGCCGGTGGACGCGGAGCTGCGGGGCCCGGCGCTTCCTACCTCTGAACGCCCCCCTGCCTGCCTATATATTGGCCCCTATAGCCGTGCCTGCCTATATCTAGCCCCTATAGCCCTGTCTGCCTATATATTGGCCCCTATAGCCCCCCAAAGCCCTACCTACCTATATATAGCCCCTATAGCCCTCTCTGCCTATAATATTGATCCCTATAGCCCTGTCTGCCTATATCTAGCCCCTATAGCCCTGCCTATATATTGGCCCCTATAGCCCTCCAACCTATATATAGCCCTGTCTGCCTATATATAGCCCCTATAACCCCCAAAGCCCTGCCTGCCTATATATAGCCTCCCCAAAGCCCTGCCTGCCTATATATAGCCCCTATAGTCTACCCTATTCCCTCCCTGCCTATATATATATGCCCCCAATAGCCTACCCTATGCCCTGCCTGCCTGTATGGGGCCCCTATAGCCTACCTTAAGCCATGCCTGCCTACATATATGGCCCCTATAGCTACCTAAACTCTGCTTTCCTACCTATATATCCCCTATACCCTGCCTGCCTATCTATATAGGTCCCTATACTCTACCTAAACCCTGCTTGACTGCCTACATGGGGCCCTATAGCTACCTGAACCCTGCCTGCCCATATGAGGACCCTATTGCCTACCTAAACCTGGCCTATCTGGGGCCCCCTATAGCCTATCTAAACCCTGCCTGCCTAAATGGACCCCATATAGCCGGGGGCAGGGAGTGAGGTGCTGGAAAAGTGAGGATTCTAAGATATTTGTGTCTAAATCTCCAGGGACAAGTGGCCGGGAGATGTGATCATGGCGGTCTGGACCGAATGCAGAACAAAAAGGGAAGTCAACGACTTGTCAGAGAAACATTACCTGTGAGTCACAAGATGCAACTACACTTCAATCACATATGTCTGCAGAGTCTGTGTACCCTGGTGTCTACCACTATATGGTGGTTATATACAATCTGATCATACTGATCATAGTAGAGTAGGGGTATTATTTAGTCACTATGTGGTGGTAATTTGTGGTCGTGTTCTGGAGGTATAATCAGGTCCATATGTAATAGTAGTGTTGGTAATGTTGGTTTTGGTATAGTGGGATTTGTTTGGTAGCAGTATGATAGTGAGATGTATGGTGAGGTATTTGCACCTTGTATTATCTACATTATCTAACTGCATGTCCTGGTAATTGTTCGTGGTCCGGGAGGTGGGCCCCATCCAAAAGTTTGCTATGGGGCCCAGGCTTCTCTAGTTACGCCCCTGCGCCTACGCTATGCAAGGCATACTACACAGCAGATTTATGAACCCACATACAACAGGTCTATACATACTTTCGCATTCTACACTCCTCTATATCGATTTAGAACTGGCGTGATGGCGCCAAGTTTCATACATGTCACCCAATATTCCCACACTGAATTATTTAGTGACTAGAACTTTTCATACCTCTATAAAAAAAAAAAAAAAAAAAAACATTCTACAAACACAGTTTTATTCTTCCTCATAGAAATATAAATTACAATTTTTCTTCACCGGTTGCAATTTTTGAGCTGTCAGTCCAGATATTTTAAGCGCATCCGGCTAAAATAATGGAATGTTTTCACCGCAAAATTTATCATCCTCTCCCCTGTGGGCTTTTGATGTAAAACTGAAAAATCTCCCCTTCCCTCCCTCACCCGCTATTCATAACCTCATCTATTCATTATAGCGGGTGGTTAGTTTAATCCATTTAATGGAAGCCGGGAATCGGAATATCAGATCGGACAAGAGATGTTGACACATTACCTGCTGGAGCATGCTGGCTGTAAATTGCATTGCTTGGTGGTGTTGTTCCTCCAGCATGTCCATGTGTAAATCATCCAGGAAATCATTTCTGTCATCGTCCATCCATCCTTCATCCAGCTGGGAAGGAAAAGAAGAGACGACATGAAAAAGTGTTGTCAAGGGAACAATACCAGCTGGTAAAAAATGGCCCGTCTATTACAGAACCAAAATCTGCACACGAATTCTTGCTTCAGCATCCTTAATCTGCAGGATGAACATAATGCTGGACTACAAGACTAAACAAGAGTAGAAATTATTCTGTAACAATAAATGGAAATAGACTGAAAATGGATTATACTAGCAGTGTTTCCAGAGTATTGGAATTTTGCAGGTGATTGCCTTGTCACCTAAAACCGTATTATCTGCATCTGCCTCTGACATCTCCGTGCACCATGTCACTTGTGCCATTGCCCGACTGGATGGAAACTAAAAAATTAATCAACTTAACCTTCTTTAACCCCTTAACGACTGCCCACAGTCTTTTGACGTGGGTTTTTTCAGGTCGTTATCCTGCAGGAACATATTTTGGCATGGCTGCCGAGTAGGGGTTTTGCGGCTCCCCGCACCGTAGCTGTGCTAGGAACAGAGCTGTAGTTAACATCTTGGTTCCTTGAGCAGTCTCTGTAAACGTTGGAGAGCGGAGGAAACCTCTGATCCCCAATGCTTAAACCTTTGATTGCCACAGTCACTGAACGCGGCATAAATCAAAGGGCTTTCCCCTGCTCCATTGGGTGATCGGGATGCCCGGTGACACGATGGAGCCTGGGGACCTATAGTAGCCCCAGGACTGTCTGTATAGGAAGCCTGCAGTCAGGGCACACTGTGTGCCACCCTGACTGCTGCCTGTGTAAGTATCACACAAAGTCTAATGTACTAGCATATATGAATATGCTAAGTGTAAAAAAAAAAATGTACCATAGTTATTCTTTAATGGGATTCTATTTTTTTAAAAAAAAGTAAAAAGCATAAAAAAGTAAAGAAAAAATAAATATTAAAATAAATATTTAATAAAAAAGTGATTGTGCATGCATTACACAGAAAAAAACTACACGTATCTGCTTAACCATAATAATCTGTAGAATTCATCTAACTAGTTTAGTGTGAAATGTGAATGGTTTAAAAAAAAAAATTTAAAAAAAAAAGCAAAAAAATTCTGCAGTAATTTATTTGTAAACTTAAACTGTGCCCCCCAAAACGAAACTTCTCCCACATTAAATGAGTCCTCATACAACTGTATCACTTAAAAGATTAAAAAA